>CM077163.1:29636988-30039488 GCA_039583875.1 Platanthera guangdongensis
CCAAAGTCTTGAAATGCAGTGACAGTGAGAAAGTGAGGACTTTGACAGTGCCTTCAGAAGCCCCCAGAAAGACAGTTTTCAGAAATTCTTGAAGAAGAAAAAGCAGTGGAGGACAAGGCCTTCTACATCAAAGGGAAAGGAAGAATCTTATCAGAAAAAGAAGTCTTCAAAGAAAGACAGGAAAAAGTCCAAGTCTAGCAAAGCTACACTATCAAAAATTGTGTGCTATTGCTGTAATAGACAAGGACATGTCATTGCATACTGTCCAGAGAAGAGGAAGGAGTCTAGTGACAAGAAAAGGACTCAATACAAAGGGCAAGAAGGAGAAGTCTTTTGTTGCCAAAAAGGACAAGACCCTGTCAGATATCTCTTCTTCAGAAACTGAGTCAGATGCTGAGGCATATATAGGGCTGTTTGCTGAAGAAGAAGAAGAAAGAGTTCATGCAGATTATGAATTATTATATGAACAAGAGGACAGTCAATGCCAAGGGCTAATGGCATTGACAGAAAGTGACAAAATCCTGGAGCAGCTAGGACCTAGTAAGGTATAAGTTCAACTTAAGTTCAGTTTCTTGTGCCAGTACAGAATCAGATTCATCCATCAAATGATGAGAGTGCATCTGAGTCTGAAGAAGATATTCATCAGTTGATAGATGAATATAGAGTTCTGTTGCAAGCTTATAAGAAGAGCAAGTCCCTAGCCAAAAGTCAGGCAAGGAAATTGCTATTCTCAAAGCTGCTGCAACTGATTTTCAGAAGTTTTTGATCAAAAACTAAATGAGATAGCCAGATTGAAGCACATAACTGTGATTCAAATGGGAACTATATCATTTAAGAATGATCAAATCAAGAGTCTGGAGATTAATCTTCAGGACGAGAAGGACTTAGTTGCTAGGTTCTCTAAACCAAAGACTGTTTTACCCATAATTGATGAATTTATTCATCACAAAGTAAAGCTGGACTAGAGTTTACTAGACCTGCAAGGACTTTCAGTCCAAGTTCAAGTCCAAGGGCAAAGCCCCAACACTCAACAAGCCAGCTGTGGATAAAACAGCAAAGACAGTACCTAAGCAAAGGTACAATAAGTTTGAGTGTTGGTGCTGTGGCAAAGTTGGCCACTTTGCAATGGACTGTTGGCACAATGCTAGTGCCAAAGTGAGTAGCAAACTGCCTGATGGAAAACCAGCAGGTAGCCTTGTCAGGATGCAAACTAACAAGTACCAAGGACCCAAGAATTCTTTGGGTTCTAAGGTTCACTAATCTGTTTTGCAGGTGAGTCCAAGTGGCCATCCCCCAATATGGTACTTGGACAGTGGATGTTCCAGACATATGACTGGAATAAGGAGTTTACTAAAGGACTACATACCCATCAAGGATGGTCCAAAAGTCACCTTTGGTGGTTCTGAAAAAGGAATCATCAAAGGGTTGGGAACATTTCTAGTAACTTAGTTACCATTACTCAAGTGGCTTATGTTAAAGGGTTGAAACACAACCTAATAAGTATAAGTCAATTAAGTGTGTAGGGTATGACATCTCATTTGTTAAGAATGGTTGTCATATCAAGAGGTCAACTGATCAAGAGATCATTTTGACAGGTTATAGAAAGAGGAATGTCTACTGCCTAGACATTATGTATGAGATCAATGGTTCTCAAGTGTGTCTTGTAGCAGATGAGAAAGTCTCTCATTGTGTCAAATGGCACAAGAGGCTAGCTCATCTAAACTACAAGAAAATTGGCAAACTCTTTAGCAAAGAGTTAGTGAGGAATGGTCATCAAGTTAAGTGTGTTAAAGATGGTATTTGCTCAGCTTGTCAAAAGGGCAAGCAGACTAGATCCACCTTTAGAAGCATAGAAAACAAAGATGCTGTGAGGTGTTTATACCTCTTGCATATGGATCTCTTTGGTCCAATGCCAGTTCACAGCCTAGGTAGGAAGGTCTATACCTTTGTAGTTGTAGATGACTACTCAAGGTTTTCCTGAGTGTTCTTCTTAAGACAGAAATCTGAAACACCTAATGTCTTCTATAGCTTTGTCAAGCAAATTCAGAATGAACTAGACAGTACAGTGGTCAAGATTAGAAGTGACCATGGTACTGAATTTCAGTCTGAGAGTATGGCACAAAACTATGTGAAGACTTTGGGATATTTTAAGAGTTTTCTTCACCAAGAACACCTCAGCAAAATGGCATCGCTGAGAGGAAGAATAGAACCTTGATTGAGGCTATAGGACCCTATTAAGTGATACATCATTACCAGAATACTTCTGGGCTGAAGCAGTTAATACTGCATGCCATGTTATTAATAGGGCTACCATTACTAAAGGCCTCAACAAGACCCCCTATGAGGTTGTGAAAGGCAGGAAACCAAACCTATCCTACTTCAGGATCTTTGGTTGTAAGTGCTTCATACTTAACAATGGAAAGTCTTACTTGACTAAGTTTGCTGCCAAGTCACAAGAGGGAATTTTTGTTGGGTACAGCAACAATAGTAAGGCTTATAGAGTCTACAACTTGTCTACTCAAGTTGTAGAAGAGACTGTACATGTAGTATTTGATGAAACTAGGCTTATTAACAATGAGTTGTCTAGTAGTGTATGCAGCCCCATAGTTTAACAAAGAAGATGGACAAGCTCACTCTAGAAGAAGAACCTACTGCAAGACAGCAAGTAGAAGACAGTGGCTGTTGTCCAGGGGAGAACTACATGTACCAATTGCTGATGAAGTTCAAGGTGTACAGCATGATGAAGATGCTGAAGAAGCTCAACCTGAAGTCAGGATGCCTCCAGTCAATAGGCATCTAAGAGATCATCCAGCTGAGCAAATCATTGTGATCCAAGACAAGGGGTAAAGACAAGGAGTAGAAACCTGAATGCAGCAATCTACTCCAGCTTTCTATCCCAAGTTGAACCTAAGAAGTTTGAAGAAGCCATCAAAGACCCTCTTTGGATTGAGGCAATGCAAGAAGAACTCAATCAGTTCAAAAGATGCAAGGTCTGGGAGCTTGTTCCTAAACCTAAAGACCACAATATAATTGGAACCAAGTGGATCTATAGGAACAAGATGGATGAACAAGGAGTCATCATTAAGAACAAAGCTAGATTGGTTGCTAAAGGATATATGGAGGAAGAAGGTATTGATTTTGATCAAACCTTTGCTCCAGTAGCCAGACTGGAAGCCATAAGAATGTTCCTGGCCTATGCAACCTTTCAAGGATTCAAAGTTTACCAAATGCATGTCAAGTCAGCATTTCTGAATGGTAATCTTAAAGAGGAAGTTTATGTGGAACAGCCATCAGGTTTTGTTGATTCAACTCTACCTAATCATGTCTATAGACTTAGGAAAGCATTGTATCGGTTAAAGCAAGCCCCTAGGGCTTGGTATGAAACCCTGTCTAGTTTCCTCATTGAGAATAAGTTCACAAGGGGGAAAATAGACAAGACTCCATTCCTTAGGGAATCTAGAGGCAAAGTTATACTAGTACAAATATATGTAGATGACATTATATTTGGGTCTACTGAAAGTAGCCTTTGCAAAAAGTTTGCAAAACTAATGCAAGGTCAATTTGAGATGATTAGTATGGGAGAGCTAAAGTTCTTTTTGGGTCTCCAAGTAAGACAGACTGAGAATGGTTTATCCATATGCCAGGTCAAGTTCACCCTAGAACTCATAAGGAAGTATGGTATGGATTCATGCAGCACCATGAAGACTCCTATGGGGTCTAGTATGTCTCTTAGCAAGGATGATGCAGGGAAACCTGTGGATGAAACCTTGTATAGAGGGATAGTTGGCTCCCTATTATACTTGACTGCAAGTAGACCAGATATCATGTATGCTACATGTGTCTGTGCAAGGTATCAAGCCTGCCCTAAAGAGTCTCATTTGAGAGCAGTCAAAAGGATATTGAGATATCTAAAGGGCACTCCCTATCTAGGCCTATGGTACCCTAGGAATGGAGATTTTGAACTAACATGTTATTCAGATGCAGACTTTGCAGGATGCAAAGACGATAGAAAAAGCACTACTGGAACCTGTCAATTCCTAGGTGGAAGACTAATTTCATGGAGTAGCAAGAAGCAAACAAGTGTGGCTATCTCCACTGCAGAATCAGAATATGTGGCTGCAGGAAGTTGCTGTGCTCAACTTCTGTGGATACAACATCAGCTTGAGGACTATGGAATTCAGGTAAGTAGAACTCCACTCTTTTGTGATTCTACTAGTGCTATTTCAATAGCCAATAATCCTGTATCCCATAGTAGAACAAAACACATTGAAATTAAATATCAATTTCTTACGGTGCATGTTGAAAGAGAAGATATTTTACTGGAATATGTTAGAACAGATAATCAACTAGTTGATATGTATACTAAGCCCCTAGAAGAAACTAAGTTCAATAGGTTTAAAATTGAACTAGGTATGATAAACTTAGAGTAAGTTTACAGAATTGGAAATGGCTAAGTAAAAAGGTGTCGACACATAGAGATTTCTGTGTCGACACAGTAAGTAGGTGTCGACACTTCAGGAAAAAGGTGTCGACACAACTATGAAGTTGGTGTCGACACTTCAGAATTTTAGTGTCGACACATGTCAAGTAGGTATCGACACATCCAAAGTGGTGTCGACACTTAAGTTTTACTCTGTATTTTCTAAGTAAAGTCTCGACTAAATTTCGAGTTGAGTGGTGTCGATACATAAACAAGTGTCGACACATATAATCTGTTGACTAAACTTGTGTCGACACATATGTGTCGAGACATTATAAGTCAGTGTCGACACTTATTGCCAGTGTCGACACAATTTAAGTTAGCTGCCCGCCTTTTCATCTTCAAACCTAGAAAGGTATAAATAGGATTTTGCCTTTGTCTGTCGACACGCTTTCAAAAGTTTCGAGACCAAACTACTGTGTCGACACCTCTCTTCTCACAAGACAAATTCTTCAAACCCTAATGGCGCCAAAGCTTGAGGAGAATGTCAATGAGGGTTATGAACTGGTGCGCGACGCATTTGTTGATGCAGACTAGGAAATCAAGAACGTGATAACCCTAGTTGCAGACTCAGGGTTAGAATATCTTGTTTCAGAGCCTACAAAGATCTGGAAGAAGGAAGTCTTGGAATTCCTCAATGGAGCTAAGGTAGATGAAACTGGATTCAAGATCAAATCCAGAGTCAATGGTGAGAAGGCGAAGGTATCACCTAAGAGCTTGAGGAAGATTCTACAGCTACCAAGAACTAAGGAAGAGGATGAAGTAACTGCTTCTAAGACAAGAGAAGCATTGACATGGTGTGGTCTAGATTCTAAGATGAAGATTGGTTCAGTTTTCAATAGAAAAGGCATGAACAGCCAAGGAAAATTCATGTCTGAGATTGTTGGAAAAGTAATAGTATGCAAACCTGGATGGCATGATAGAGTATCAGCCCATATGTTCAGTATAATGACAAGGATCATCTTCACTTTGAAAACAGATTGGTCTGTTATAATCTTTGAAAAGATAAAGGAAAGCTTGAAGAAGCCCAATCTGGGCAGGATCATAAGTCTATACCTAGCTGGTACCATACCAGAGGTTATGCAACAAGCTGCTGGAAGCAAAATCAACCACATGAGAAAATGGATATGAGAATTTTCTCCAGATGGGACAGGGTGTTGTCTAAAGAGATGCCAACCCCTGAGAAGATAGTTCCTGAGAAAGTATCACCTCCAAAGAAGAAGAGGAAAACTGCTCCAGTGGCTCAAGTGTCCACTAGCAGCTCTGAAAGTGAAGAGCAAGTGGTTTTTACACCAGATGAGAATGAGGAAGGAACTGCTGTAAAGTCTCCTGCTCCTCAAGATGTTGCTGAGATCCAGGGGGAGCTACCTCAAGCTAGCCCCATACACAAGGATCACATCCAGGGGGAGTCTCTAGTTGTAGAAGAACCAACTACACTAGAAAGTGAACAAGCAACCAACACAATACTAGAGGTAATCACTGAACTAAATGCTTTAGATTTTCCTATAGAGGATACTGATTTGACTGATGTTCATCAGCAAACTCAGCTGGATAGCCAAGTCCCAGATGCTGTCATGGAAGACACATCTGTTGAAGTTGTAGTTACTGATCCAGTGGTTGAAGAGCCAAGACTTTCTCCAGCTCATTCACCCCATGAATTTACAATGGAAGATTTATTCCTACATCTGGATCAACAAGACTTTGACAAGGACACTGCTGCTGCTGAAGTGGAGAATGCTCCAGTTGAGGGGGAGCAAGTAGTTCATGTTGCAGAACCTGAGAAGGCCCCAGCTGTGCTGAAGGAGTTACCCCCAAGCCCTAAGGAGAGGGTAGAAATTGCTAGCTCCTCAGCTTCTGAAGATGAGGAGACAACAAGAGCTAAGAAAAAGAAGATTTATGTATTCAAGAGAAGGAGTCAGAGTTATAAGAAGGCCTTACAATCTATTGCACCACAGCCTATATCACTGCCAGCACCAACTGTTGATTATAGTGCACTGATGGTTGCTATGCAGATTAAACTGGATGAACACAGGAAGGACATTGAGAAATATGTGGATGAAGGGCAGAAATCATTGCAATTTGATTTGGCCCAGGACATAAAGTCAATAAGATTTGAGATGAATCTTAATAAGAAGGAGATGACAGACTGCTTCCACAAAGGGGGGAATGCAGTAGTGTACTTGACAACTCATCAAGAGAAAATAAAGGCTCAAGTAGATGACATAGCACTGAAGCAGGGATATGTTCTAGAAAATCAAATCAGAATGAATGACAATTTGACAGCATCTCATAATGCTATTGTCATAGAAATGAAGAACATAGCTGCTGGACCTTCTACCTCTACTGCTACTGTTAAAGCTGAATTTGATAAAGTATTCCAGGAAGAAATCACTGCGGTTAAGACTGCCATTCAAGAATCTCAAAAGATCATAACTGACAAACTCCAAAGGTTAAAACCTTTCTTTAAAGATGGAGTTAATTATTTGGATAATCAAGTCAGATTTCAAAAAGATGATGTCAGAGATCATGTAGAAAGAGAAGTCATAAAGGGGGAGAGGGTTTTAGTCAAAGCTAGCTCTGATCATGTCAAGTGGATATCTAATTCCATCAGAGCTACACTGGGTTATCCTCCTCTTTGTGATGATGACAATGTTGCTGAATCTGGAATTCATCCTGCATATTTAGGAGGGGAGCAACCAGAAGTGGCTCAAGTTATCTACCCTCATCCAGATTTTGACATGATTCATGCTGACATACAGTCCATGTATAGCCCACCTGGGGGTAAGGACAATGTCATAATAGAGAAAGTTGTTCAGCCTGTCTCTGAAGCTTTACAGGAAGCCATCTTGAAGGAGCAAGCTGAAGAAGAAACCAGATTATCAAAGAAGAGGTTCAGGGAGCAAGCTGAACAAAGACCTGACTTTGAGTAGTGGAGCCCCACCTCTAGGAACATTATTTTGACTGCCTGGAAAGCTGCAAAAGATAATGTGCATGACAGGAATAAATGGTTTTCTGAGGCTGAATGGAGAAAACATGAGATCAGGCAGGAGGCAATAGTCCAGTATAGAAGAAAGGCCAAGATGGGAAAGCTACCTCCTACTGCTCAGGAGCCTAGCAAGTACTTTCCTAAGCCTTATCATTATTTTGAAAGGCAAAAGATTAAGGCTGAGGAACTTAAGAAGAAAGATCTGAAAGGCAAGAAGCCTGCTGATGCTGAAGTTGCTGTAGCTCCTGTTCAAGCCAAAGTTCAAGCTGGAAAAGGAATAATGATTAAGGAGTCAGAACAGAAATAGAATTAGAATTTTCTTAAGTTTACTATGTAATATTTTGATGATAACCATTCTGTAAACTTTTGAAGTATGTGTATGACAAAGTATTGGAACAATGTGCTGTGTGATAAATTTGCTATATGATAAATTTATTTCATAATTGTTCTGTGATGCTATCTATGTGTACATGTTTGTTGAATACATGTTTATGATTGCCCTGCTATATATAATCCTTCTTTACATCATTTTGTAATTTTATTATGAATGGTGTATATCATTGACTAAGGGTTATGACTTCTCCAAATAGGGGGAGATTGTTGGGTACATTGGTCTAAATGTACATGATTTGAAGAAGCCTCACCCAACTCAATGATATACATCAAAAATGTATTTGATGTGTTTTGAGTTTACTTGTGCAGGCTAAGTATTTGCAGGAAAGAAGTAAAAGTTTCTAAGTCCATGTGTCGACACCCAGAGGGAAAGTGTCGACACTTAAGAAGACTTGTGTCGACACCCAGGCAAGCAGTGTCGACACTTGGAGTCATTGTGTCGACACAAGGAGCTGTGTCGACACTCAATGAAGAAAAGCCAGTGAAGCTGTGTCGACACTTAGCAGTTGTGTCGACACCCAGAAAAACTGTGTCTACACCAGAAAGTGTCGACACTTGGAGGCTGTGTCGACACTCAGCAAAAGTCTGCAGAGACTAAGTACAAGTGTCGACACCAAGAACAATGTGTCGACACTCAGCAGAAGAGTCAACACTTGAAGTAAGTGTCGACACCCAGAGAAATGTGTCGACACTCAACTGAAGACTCAACACTTAGCAAAGATCAGCAAAGTTCAAAAATATTCTAAGTACAAGTGTCGACACTAAGGTGATGTGTCGACATTCTGCCAGAGTCTCAACAGAAGAAGAATGTGTCAACACAAGGAGCTGTGTCGACACTCAACAAGTATCAACACTTAAGACATGTGTCGACACCAAGAAGTAGTATCGACACTTAACAGATTCAACACATGAAGATGTGTCGACACAAAGGTGTTGTGTCGACACTTAGAAGAATTCAGCAAAATTCTGAAGTACAAGTACTTGTGTCGACACTCAATTTCAGTGTCGACACATGAAGAAGAAGCAGTGTCGAGATATAAAATCTATGACACAAGGAGTTGTGTCGACACCTTGTCGGCTAGTGTCGACACTTAGACAACATGTGTCGACACTTGGTCTATAAGTGTCGACACTTAAAGACAGATAGTCTCGACACTTCTAGATAGTTACAGAATTATCAAGAACTGACTGGATGACTTGACAGCTGCCATTCCAGCCGGTCTACAGCACCTGTCAGAGTTGTCAGAATTCAGTTATGGACCAGACCAGCCGGTTACCATGAAGAAGGCCTATGAATAGGCTTATACAGTCTACAGAAACTGTGGTTGAGATTGATTGAACACAAGTCCAAGTTCAGATTTAAAGAAGATCTAGCTATCAAGTGAAGATCTAAGAAGTTGGAGAGAGAGAGCTCCATCCAAGAAATCAGCTGTTGGAACCCAGCTGAGAAGAAGGATTCAGATTGGTCTGAATCTTAAGAAGCAGAGATCAAGGATCAACTGCAGAGGAATCAGTCTTATTGTGTTCTACTTTCAAGAAGCTTTGAAGAAAGCCAAGTCAGATTGATTTCAGCTGAGTTCTTCCAATAACTCATCAAGAATCTCACAACTTATCTCTCTTTCATCTAAGTTGTTGAGTTTATACATTTTGTATTCATTATAACTTGTAGGATCCTTAGAGATATGAGATTGTAAGCCTGCAATTATAAAGGCTGAGGTATGAGAGTTAAATCTCTGAGTGTAGGCCTTGGTGGCTGAGTGTAGGCCTTGGTGGCTGAGTGTAGGCTTTGGTGGCTGAGTGTAGGCCTTTGTGGCTGAGTGTAGGCTTTGTGAAGAAGCTGAGTTGTAGGGCCTCGGGCCTGAGGTGTAGGAACCAGTTTTGGGTTCTGAGATAGTGGAGGAGTTTGGCCGAATCTAGTACACTGCTAGATAGGCGAAGGGGGAAAGTGGATGTACCCAAACCTTGGGGAACAACTATAAAACTGTGTGTCTTCTGTGTGCTGTGGTTTGCTGTGAATGCTGTGTGATTGCTGTGAAATAGTAGATATAAATCTGTGTTAAAAACTGATTGCTGCCATAAAAAGTTAAAAAGAATTTGGTCACCTATTCACCCCCCCCCTCTAGGTGTTTAGGTACAATATCTTTCAATTCTGTGAGGTGCCTATACCTCCTTCATATGGAATTGTTTGGTCCTATGCCAATTCATAGTCTTGGTAGGAAGGTATACAACCATGTGGTGGTTGATGATTTTTACAGGTTTGCTTGGGTATTCTTCCTAAAGAGAAAGAATGAAACCCTTGATATCTTCACTAAGTTTGTCAAGCAAATTTAGAATGAGTTAAACAGCTCTGTGGTCAAAATCAGAAGTGACCCTGAGACTGAATTCCAGTCTGATAGCATGACACGATTCTATGAAGAACATGGGATTCATCAAGAATTCTCTTCACCTCAGCAAAATGGGATAGTTGAGAGGAAATATAGAACGCTCATAGAGGCTGGAAGGACCCTACTAAATGACACATCTCTCCCAGAATATTTCTGGGCTGAGGCAGTCAACACTGCATGTCATGTCCTTAATAGAGCCTCTATCACCAAGAACTTCAAGAAAACTCCCTATGAGATAGTGAAAGGCAGAAAACCAAACCTGGGCTATCTCAAAATCTTTGGTAGTAAGTGTTATGTGCTTCATAATTGAAAGTCCTATATGGCTAAGTTTGCTGCCAAATCCTTTGATGGAATATTTGTTGGGTACAGCAATCAGAGCAAAGCTTATAGGATCTACAACTTGAAAAGCCAAGTTGTAGAAGAGTCAGTTCATGTAGTCTTTGATGAGTCTACTATGGTTAACAGGGAGCTACCAAGATCCTCTTATAGTACTGCAGGTATAGAACAGATGATGGACAAACTGGCCATCAAGGAAGCATCACCAATTATACAAGATGAAGTGGATTCTCCAGAAAATCTACTAGGTACACTGGGAGTAGATGAATATCAACAAGAGATTGCACCTGAAGTTGAACCTGTTGCTAAAAGAAGACTTCCACCAGCAGTCAGACACATAAGAGATTATCCAACACACTAGATCATTTGTGAGGCAAGCCATAGAGTAATAATAAGGAGCAGAAGTCAGAACGCTACCATGTACTCAAGCTTTCTATCAAATATAGAGCCCAAGAAGTTTGAGGAGGCCAACTCATATAAGCATTGGATTGGAGCTATGTAGGATGAACTGAACTAGTTGAAGAGGTGCAAGGTCTGGAAGCTAGTTCCCAGACCACAAGGACATAATGTCATCAGAGTCAAGTGGATCTACAAAAAAAAAGCTTATATTGACTTTGATTAAAATGGCATTATATTCAAGAACACAGGCAGACTAGTGGCTAAGGGTTACAGGTAAGAAGAAGGTATTGACTTTGATCCAACCTTTGCCCATGTAGTAAGATTGGAGGTCATAAGATTGTTCCTTGTATATGCTACACATAAGGGATTCAAGGTCTACCAGATGGACGTGAAGTCAGCCTTCCTGAATGGTGACTTAAAAGTGGAAGTCTATGTTGAGCAGCCTCCAGGTTTTGCAGTTCCTAACTCACATGATTATGTTTTTAGACTTAGGAAAGATCTATATTGGCTGAAGTAAGCCCCTAGAGCATGGTATGTGACTTTGTCTAGTTTCCTCATTGAGAACAAATTCTCAAGGGGAAAATAGACAAGACCCTATTCCTAAGGGAATCTAAGGGTGAGATTGTAACGCCCTGACTTTTTGATAATTATTTGATTTGATAATGTCATATTTATGACGTCAGGGCATTACTTTTTAATGTCTTATTGACGGTGCTGCAACATTAGTGCGTTTCGCATCCGTCGGGTTTTTGTACCAGATTTTTTGGGATTTTTGATGAGATTGATTCTTTTCTTGTTGAAAGAATTAAAATTATGACATGTATCCTTATAGTAAACATTTGATATTAGTGTCTCAAGAATGGTGCGCCGGATTCTAGCGTTGTCCTCGTTGCTAAATTCGTAGAGTCGACATTTTATTCCTATATAGAAGACAAATCCGAGTTTCTTAAAAATGCCTTGACCTGTTCTCGAGAAAGCTTTGATTTTTCCCGAGGAGTGCACTTTTCTCGAAAGTGTTATTCTTTCCCGTGATGGCCAACTCCATTTCTTGAGAAGCCGAGAGTTGTTCCTGAGAAGTTTTTATTCTTTCCCCAGAAGTGTTATTCTTTCTCGAGAAAGGTTTGCGTTTCTCGAGAATTCCTTCCATAGTTCTCGAGAGGTCCTTAAGCTCCTGAGAAATGCTTCTACCTGTTCTCGGGAGGTCTGCTCTATTACCCAAGAAGTCTCCATAAGTTCTTGAGAAGCCTTCTTTAGTTCCCGAGAACTCTTCTTCTTCAGGACTCGCGAAGTCTCTCCTTATTCTCGAAAGAACATTATCTGTACTCAAGATGCCTCTTTAGCTCTCGACATACTGCCTTCTACTCGAGAAATGCTTCCCTCTATTCTGCTCGAGAAATCCATGACTCCTTCTTGAGAATTAGGGTTCAGCCAACCCCTGTTCATTCTCTTAAGTGTAATGATTTTAATATTATATTTATTATATATATAAATACTCTTCTTCCTCTTTAAGCTGACCGGACTTCTGTTAATTTCCCGAACTAGAGAGGCGTGAGCCAGAGAGAGAAAGTTCTTCTGTTATTCTTTCGGTGGCCACCAACGGTGCTCTGGTGCTCGAAATCTTGAAATGAATGTTGATCGAGAAAGTTCTCAACGAAAGCTACGTCATTGTGGTAAAGCTTTCCCCATTTCTTGAGTTCTTCTCGTTAGGGTTTTTGGCCCTAACTTCTTTTTCGGCCATTTCGTTCAGATTTTGACTTCCCCCGTCTTCCTTAGTCTCGATCTATGCTGCAGTGCAATTTGGAGGTCTCCTCCGGCAAAACCAAGGCAAGTGGTTGTTTGTTTTTCCCCTCTTCCTTACTTTTTCCGATCAATAAGGATTCTCCAACACCTTTTATTTGATGTTGTTATCATGATTGACTTGCTGATTAGTGGTACTGCTTTGATCTTTTACTTAAGATCCACTTATATTAGTATGTTCATGATTATGCTAATCCTTCCTTGTAGAGCTGTTAGTAATTTACTGATGCGGTTGAATCTTTATCTTTAATCATCTCTTAACTACTGTGTAGGACGAGATAGAATTTATTTAAGGTCATGTATATTTCCTAGAGGTTGATCAACCGATCCCTAAATCTAGTGATGTCTAGAAGAATCCGTTGTGTCAAGTCTTGAGATTTATATCATTGTTTTCTTTCTTGCTGGTGTTAGTGTACGAAACAACCGCCGCAATGGTTTTTCCCTTTATTAGTACTTGTGAAACTCTACCGGGTGTTTGGGAATCTGCGATGAATGGTGGAGTGTATGAGTCTCCCCCACAGTTAGACATATATAATATCTGTGAGGGTGTGTCCGGATGAGTGACCACCTCGCCCATTTTTGTTTAGGGTAGAGTTGACAACATATGGCTAATAAAGTTTTGTGAATTCTTTCTTATGATTTAATCATGCTTTCCACTCTTTTAGACTTGGGCATCCGATGTAGTTTGATGTGCGTGATGATTCACGTAAGTGCTATTTTCTGATTTTGGTACTTTACTTTTGTACCGTACTTCAGTACTTTTTGTAACGCCCCGAAACTCAAAAGATGGACGGGCAGCATTTAGAGCCAAGTTTGGGACTTGGTTGGGGTCACAAGGCCTAGGACACGGGCATGTACCAGGGCCGTGTCGTGCTCGGGTTCGATGATCTGGCCGTGTGGTTGATGAAAGTGCAGTAGACAATCTTCGAGACAGCGTACACGGCCTGAGACACGGGTATGTCCCAGGCAGTGTCCTGCTCGGGCTGTTAGCCAAGCTATGTCGGGGAAGGAACCCGGCCTGGAGCCTAGGTATGCTTGGGTTGACACGGGCGTGTCAAATGTGACACAGGCATGTCGAGAACCCGTGTTCTCTTCGGGATGGTTTTGGTCCTATGTCGATGGAGGAACATGCCCTGAAACACGGACATGTGCTGATTGATATGGGCGTGCCAAGTGTGACACGGGCATGTCGAGAGTCCGTGTCCTGGTCTGGATGCGACGGCTTCAGCATCGATTGAGGCACACAGCCTTGGACACGGGCGTGTCACAAGCTGTTTTCGGCCCAGGAAATTGATTTTAAGCGCGAATCATGGCCATCCATTTCCTTCTTTTGGGATCCAAGGGCCCAGGCTGGTTCTTACTGTGTTTAATCCGGGAATAGGGTTTGAAACCCACATTTCATTTGAGCATTCCCTTTATAAAGCCCTAGAGAGAGAGGAGAGCAAGGAAGGAGGAGAAGGAGAGTTCTGGCCACTGGTGGAGCTTCAGAGCCCCAAATCGCAAGCCGAGTTCGGATATACGGAGGTAAGGCCGTTGCGGTGCTTTTCATCTGTCTAAATCTTCATGGAGCCAAAGAGTAATGCATGGGTAACGATTCTCATCTTGGACATGTGAAGTCCTCTTTCCTTTTGCATAGGAAGCCCGCTCTCGCGAGTATGCGGTGAGTGTGAGGTGTTCCATCGGGTAGACATGAATAGTCCCTGTTGTTTTGCATGTAGAGTGCGCAATCGAAGTACGGACATAGGTATGGTGTGTGAAGCCTACCCGGATAAGTTGGTCTGGATCGGTGATGTTGCATTGCATGAATGGCCGGAGAAGACTCTGTGCCGATGGTTGTTTTTCGGGTTTTCTATGTGGTAGATTGCAACAGGGAACTTTGGGAACTAACTCCAAGGTGTACCCGAAAAACTAGGCAGATGCGTGATTCTGCCATCTTAGTGGCCTGGGAGCCAACTTACACATAATTGGTTTATGTAAAGTGTGTGATCGAATTGGGACTAAGGGAAGCTTGACCCGTGCAGATGGCTTAAATTGACGTTGCGGTGTGAGCAACGGGTTAGGCGGAACCGTACCCGCTCTATGTCATTTGGTTAGAGAGACCTAAGGTACATGGTACTCGTCATTGGCATAAATGGAGGGTCTTAGGCTTAGGTCGGAAATACCATAATGCACATGAGATTTTTCGTCCAAGAGGCAGTGGTGAGACCGCGGATTTTGACAGGGTTCACCGAGAATGTGCCCTGAGAGCATGGGGTGTGTGGCCATGCGAGCCTACGCCAGTGATGATGTGTAGTTTCACTACTCTTATGCTATGCTAATAAAGTGCAGGGAAGGAGCATCGCCGCCCTGAGTTTAGGGGCGGGATCGTTATAATTTGGTCAGCTTTAGCTGACCTTTGCTTTTTTTGTCACTGCTTCGGTGGATTGTTTCTTGTAGGTACTGTGGAGCCTAGTGGCAAATGGTGGGCAAAAGCCCTTGTTGCTGAGCGGGACCTCGGAGGCCTTTGCTAATGTTTACTTTTATTCTCACATGTGACCGGCCTACGTGCCAAAGATTGGAAGACATTATTTGTATAAGTAAACTCTTGTAAGGCCATAAGGCCAAGTACTTGCGTATTTGTACACTCATTCCATTTGAGTTGTTAATGTTAGTTGACATTCATGTTGGGGCTGGGTTCTTATTTTGCAACATTTAAAATGCTTCTGTTAGAATGTACTCTGTGTAGGAAGTTGGTTATTGGAAGAATGGTTTCATTGCGTAACTCTTTGGTCTGTCTGTGGTATATGGCGTCAGGCCCCGGTCGGACCTACTGCAATATGCTATGTGACAGATATGGGGTGTTACAATTTGTTATCAGACTACGGTTCCGGTCAACTTAAATGAATTCGTGGTCGAATTCTTTTAAGGGGTGGTGAGCAGATGTGTGTGCGTGATCGTTATAACATAAAAAGAACCCATGAATGTCCACTTAGGAATGAAAATACACATGTTTGGGGAACCTGAGTGTTCCTATAATTACTTTTTGCAATATTGTTTAGTCACTTAATGGTGTTTTGTACGACTATAGGTGACCAGGTGTGGTGCAGGGCTGTTAGAATGTCCGGTTTCTGAGGCAAGTAGCGTACCGAATGATGTACCTGCAACACCTCCCTCGGCTGAAACCATAAGATTGGTGGCTGAAGCGGTGTTCGCTATGATAAATGTCCAACCTACAAGGTAAATGCAGCAGCATGTCCCTGCGGTGGAGCAGGTACCGCTTCAAGCAGCTGAACTGAGAAGGGTGGAGCAAGTAGTGGTGGAGCCATTGGTGCCTAGGAGAGTAACTGAAAGGCAGCTCAAGCATGTTATGGGCTTCAATCCTTTGGTGTTTTTGGGGACGGGAACCCCATCCTAAGCTGAGGATTCGCTCTCCCGACTAAAGAGAGTCTTGCCAGCTAATGAAATGGAGGAGTGGCAGATGACCACAATAGCTACTATCCTGTTGGACGGAGATGCAAGGCTGTGGTGGGAAGGTTTGGAGCTACATCACCTGAAGCGAAGGCAACTCACGCACATTGCTATGGAAGATTTTTCGAGCCTATTCTTGGCAAGGTACCTTCCCTCGGCTCAGAGGATCGCGATGGAGAATGAATTCCAGAGGTTGATGCAAGGAGAGAGTAGAGTGGACGAGGATCTCCACGAATTTACGTGATTGGGTCGGTACACTAGCTCTATATTTGTTGATGAGGAGCGTAAGACGAAACGATTCTATGAGGGTCTGAGGGATGACCTAAGGCTACTACTCTTGGGGCCTATGATGCAGGGCTTCTTGACCTTGGTCAATACGACCCGGTCTTTAGAGAAGGATCTGAGGAATGTGCAAGCAAAGAGAGACTCTGGGGCTAAGAATACAGAGTTTAAGGTGCTGACTAACTCAAAGTCTGGGTATCGTAAGTTTCATAAGAAGGCTAGGACTTCAAGTCCAGCCCCTTCTTCTGGTGCTTCGGGGGCAACTGCAAGGCGAACCCCGGGCGCATGCCATAATTGTGGGAAGCCGGGACACTTTTCCAGAGACTGTTGGAGCGGACGTCCAAAGTCCAAGAGGAAGCCGGGAGCAACCTATGAGCAAAAGGGCAAGCGGTGGAGTCAACCGCATCCCACTATGCTCCGGCTCAACCTAGAGTCTATAACCTTGGCCAGCAGGAGGCCATAAAGCAAGCAGATATGGTGACAGGTACGGTTTAAATTTATAGCAAGATAGCTTTAAATACTTGTTACCTTGCACGTGTTAGCTTATTACTACTTGTATAGGCTTTGTTTTGATCTGCGATAGTCCGGCGAGAGCACTCTTTGATACGGGAGCTTCGCACTCCTTTTTGTCCGAAGGATTTATATTGTGCATCGGAGTACCTTCTTTGATGGCAAAGGACAAATTGGATGTGCTGCTGCGGAATGGGTGTTCAATGCGTGTAGATAGAGTCTGTGGCATCAAGATACGTATTGGGAGTCAGGAGTTCGACTTGCAAGTGTTGTTACTGTTGCTGGTGGAGTTCGACGTGATATTTGGTATGGACTGGCTCTCGGAGCAGCAGGCATATATTGATTGCAATCGCAAGGAGGTCACGTTGGGAACTGGTCGTGAGACGACATTTGCGGGCTTCGAAGGGTCAAGAAAGGCTTTGATGTCTGCTCTTCAGGTGGTTAAGGCGGTTCGTGCTGGTGCCGAGCTATTCTTCATGCTAGTGGAGGCTTCGAAGCCTAAGCTTACTTTGGACAGCATCCCAGTGGTATCTGAGTACCCTGATGTGTTCCCTGGCGATCTCCCTGGAGCCCCACCTCAGTGGGAGATAGACTTCACGATTGAGCTAGTGCTAGGAGCCAAACCTGTGTCATTCTCTCCATATCGGTTAGTGCCTATGGAGATGGCAGAACTGAAGGTTTAACTTCAAGAACTATTGGAACAGGGTTATGTGCATCCAAGTTCGTCGCCTTGGAGCACACCGTTCCTTTTTGTGAAGAAGAAGGATGGAAGTTTGCGACTCAATATCGATTATCGGGAGCTGAACAAGTTAACAGAGAAGAATAAGTACCTGATCCCAAGGATTGATGATCTGTTCGATCAGTTAGTCGGGTCATCGGTATACTCGAAATTGGATCTTAAGTTCGGGTATTATCAGCTGAGGATAAGGGAAAGTGATATCCCAAAGATAGCTTTTAGCACGAGATACGGGCATTATGAGTTTACGGTCATGCCATTTTGGCTGACAAATGCGTCATCTGTGTTCATGGATCTAATGAACAGAACTTTCAGAGAGTACCAGGACCACTTTGTGATCGTCTTTATCAATGATATATTGGTGTACTCGCAGAGTGAGGAGGATCACTTTAAGAATCTGCATCTGGTGTTGGAGACACTGAGGAGGAACCAACTGTATGCCAAGTTCTCCAAATGCGAATTTTGGTTATCCTCAGTGGCGATCCTTGGTCACATAGTTAGTGGAGAGGGAATTGCGGGGTATCCGACGAAGATAGTTGCTATAAGGGAGTGTCCTGTGTTGTCTACGGTAGCGGAAGTCCGGAGTTCTCTGGGGCTTGCCGGCTATTACAGTCGCTTCGTGGGGAACTTCTCGCAGATAGCGTTACCCCTCACGACTCTAACGAGGAAAGAGCAGAAGTTTGTTTGAACCCCTGAGTGCGCACAAGCTTTCGAAGAGTTGAAAAGTCAGTTGACCACGGTGCCTGTTCTAAATGTAACAGCCCATTTTTTAGCAGGCTCAGTTTTGGGGTGACACAGCCTGCGACACGGGCGTGTCCCAGGGCGTGTTCTGCATTCGACGAGTGTTAGGGAGGAACAGTCGACGATTGGTCGACAAAATTTGGTTGACGATCGTCGAGTGCTTAGGACACGGCGTGTGATACAGGCGTGTCACAGGGCGTGTCAGCACGGTCGATGAACTCAACCCGACGAATTTGAGCTAGGGCGTGTTTAGTGTTGTGTCTGGGCACACGGCCTGAGATACGGGCATGTCACAGGCCGTGTGAGTCTCGGGTGATTTTGAGATCTTTTCAGCCTGATGAACACGGCCACAGACACGGGCGTGTTTGATGGCGTGTCGGATGACACGGCCCATGATACGGGCGTGTCACATGGGCATGTCACTGGATTGGATAAGTCGGTTAAGTGCCGCTTGAGGCACACGGCCTGAGACACGGGCGTGTCACAGGTCGTGTCAGGCAAATTTATGCCTTTGTGGCAAAATCGTGGTCATCCGTTCCTTCAGCTGGGATCTAATGGCTGAGCTGTCTCCCTGTTTCCTTAAGGCTGTGGATGAGAAGGGAAATATCATTTTTCATTTGGTCTTCTATAGAAGGAGGAGGAGGAAAGGGGCTGGTCACCGGTGCTGCTGCGGCTTTCCGAGGAGAGATCAAAGGCTGGCGTTGCGGAGGAAAAGCTGTTGCGGATCTTCCTAGCCAATTAAGAGCTCATGGCACCGAAGAGGTCTTCAAGGGTAACGACCTTTCTCACTAGCCATGTGAAGGCTTCCTTTTGGCATATGATATGATTCCCCCACCCAAAAGGTGGCTGATTTTGGGAGTCTTTGGGTTTATTCATGGAATCCCCTTTGTTAGCATATAGATCTGGAATTGGAGTACGGAATAAGCATGTTGGGTGAAGCCCATCTGGACAGGTTGGTCTGGATTGGTGATGTTGCATACGAACCGGAGAAGACTCCGTGATAAATGCGTAGTTTAGGAGTCAACGGGTTGGACCTATGAAAGAAAGTAGCAGGAAGTACTGGAGTGGTAGTCCAGGAAAATACCCGTAGAATGCTTGTGTTGCTTGTGCTATTGGGTTAGACCTGTGAAAGGAAATAGCAGGAAGTACTGGATTGGAATTCCAGGAAATACCCATAGGGAGTCCACCTGTGAAGAGAGAAACAGGAAGTACTGGCATGATAGCCAGGAAATACCCCTGATATTTGTGATATATGCGGTGTCCACCTGCGAAGAGAGTAGCAGGAAGTGTTGGTGTGCCCAGGAAAGACCCGCTAATGTTGTGTTATCATGGGTGTAAGAGAAATACCTAGGCTTGAATGCCAAAACAGGATTGGTGAGACCAACCCGCACCTTTATTTAGCCGCGAGTACGCCGTACTCAGTGATAGTAAGGCGATTTGAGCAACGGGGGGTGGAGGATCTGACCTGCGTTATGTCCGTCCGACGTGAGACCAGAAGGTGTGGTCTGTTGGAGCGCATAGCGAGAGTCGTAGGCCTGCATACCATGACACAATGGGTGGATACGGGCCCATCCCGGTGCATTACGACTAGAACTCCGGCTGCACGCCATGGAGTAAATGCTCAAGTGAGTTGCCGTTGGGCTGTGACCCTGATACGGTGGTGGGCAACTGAGTTTCCAGTACACCAAGAATGTGCCCTGAGTGCACGGACCATTGGGTCGGGTGGCTGACGGTTGTGATGGCATGTGTGCGTAAAAACACATTATATGGGATATATAGCCATGCTTGTGATATGCTATGCCTGCAGGGAAAATTACCGCTGCCCCGAGAAAGGGGTAGGGTCGTTATAATTTGGTCAGCTGAATAATGTCTGTTGCCTCTGTTTGTGACCCTTGGGTGGAATGTCCCTGTGCAGGTTCTGGAGAACCGAGCGGGATGCATAAGGGATAAAGTCCCTATTGCTTTTGCTGCTGCCATGCTAGCCCTTGAAGGCTAATGTGGATGTAAATGTTATGTTTTCTTTTGAGGTGGTCGGCCTGCGTGCCAATGTTTGGGCCACTGTTTGAAAGCCCTATAAGTCCATAAGGCCAACTATTTATATGTGTTGTAAGACATTCTTATAATATATAAAATGTGGAGTTTTATATGTTGGACATTCAAGAGAGGAGTTCAAGTCTATAGGCTTCCGCTAGAATGCAATGTGTTAGGTGCGCTGCGCTACTCTGGTATCACTTTGTAGCTTCATCGTCTGTTTTATGGTATATGTTGTGGGGCCCCGACCAGACCTTCTAGTATATGTTATATGAATGGATGGGGTTGTTACATTTTTGGTATCAGCTGTCTTGGTCTTTCCCTCTCAAAGTCGTGGTCGACTTCTTTTGTGGGGTGGCGACGCACGTGTCTGTGCAAACCACGTTAATACGTTTGAACTCCTCAATATCCATAATAGGAATACAAATTCTTGTGTTTGAGGGACCTGCACGTTCCTTTTTTATGTTGTTTGCTTGTGTAAGGCCTCTAATGTGTGTGTCTTGTCCCCTTTAGGTGACTCGGAGTGGCGCGGGGCAATCGGAGCCCCAGCATTCGGATGAAAGTACGGCACCAACTGAGGTGCCTACATCTCCCCCATCTGCAAAAACCGTGCGACAAATTGCTGAGGCTTTATTTGCCATAGTTCAAGGACAGCCGATTCGGCAGGCACAAGGGCAGGCGCAGCAGGCCGTGATCCCAGAACAGCTGGAGGCGAGGCCGGAACTTGTTGTGGCTGTGAATCCTCGAGCCACTGAGAAGCAGTTGACGCGGTTTATGAGTTTTCACCCACCGACATTCTCGGGAGTGGGAGTTGCTGCACAGGCTGAGGATTGGTTATCGCTCGTCAAGCGCATCATGACGGCGATTGGAATGGAGGAGCATCAGAAAGTCACCTTATCTACCTTCCTTCTTGAAGGAGAGGCTAGATTGTGGTGGGACGAGATGGAGCTGCGTCACTTGGCTGGTCGTCCCTTAACACAAGAATCGATGGAATAATTCTCTCAACTCTTCCTAGCGAACCACCTTCCTGCGGCGCGACGAAATACCATGGAGAATGAATTCCAAAGGCTGACGCAAGGTGATAGCAGTGTGGAAGCTTACCTGCATGAGTTTACATGCTTAGGGCGGTATGCGGGTTCGATATTTGCTGATTAGCAGAGAAAGAAAAATAGGTTCTACGAAGGACTGTAGGACGAGCTGAGGTTCCTGCTTTCTAGTTCTGTGAACCAAGGCTTCTAGGAGTTGGTCGACACTGCAAGCGCGCTGGAAA
Source organism: Platanthera guangdongensis (assembly GCA_039583875.1). Classification (NCBI taxonomy): domain Eukaryota; kingdom Viridiplantae; phylum Streptophyta; class Magnoliopsida; order Asparagales; family Orchidaceae; genus Platanthera; species Platanthera guangdongensis. The sequence goes on from CM077163.1 coordinate 29,658,781, forward strand.
AAGACATGAAGATGGTGCAAGGGAAGAGGGCATTGGATGTGTCACAACCGGAGTTTAAAGTGCCCCGACCGACGAAGTCATTTTATAAGTAGAAATGGGGCAAGAGGCCCAAGACGGCGGGACAAGCTCCTTCTTCAGTTGCATCGAGAGGAATGTCGGGGGCCACCTCCAAGTCGGATACTCGTACGTACTTCAATTGTGGACGGGTGGGGTATATAGCTCTAGATTGTCGGGTACCTCCAAAGAGTGAAAAGAAGGCGGGAGCGTCATATGCGGAAAAAGGAAAGGCGGTGGTGGAATCCTCTGCCTCTCAAGCGCAGCCCCGGGTCTACAATCTTGGCCTACAGGAGGCCATCAAGCAGAGTGACTTCGCCACAGGTACGAGTTTAGTGTTTGAGTATTATATTGCTTGTATGTTTTTCTTAATGTCTATGTGTATGCGGCTTGTGTGGGTGACATGATTGTCACGAGTTTTTTGATGATTCGGGACACGCTGGCGCGAGCACTGTTTGATACAGGTGCATCGTATTCTTTTCTATCTCGCGAGTTTATAGCGCGGCTTGGGATACCTAGTCGTGCAAAGACAGATATCATCAGAGTGGTGTTGCCGAATGGTTGTTGGATGCTTGCAGATCAAGCTTGCAATGTGGCGGTCCAAATAGGAAGATGGGATTTCAGTTTGACATCATCTGTATTGCCGATATCGGAATTCGACGTGATATTTGGTATGGATTGTCTTGCGGAGCAGCTTGCCTTGATTGATTTCTAGTCCAAAGAAATCACGTTGGGCTAGAATACCAAATAGGACACAAGGTTCGCGGGTATGCGAGGAGTGGGCGGGACAATGTTTTTTGCACTCCAAGTCTTGACGGCTGTTCGGAAGGGTGCGGAGTGCTATTTCGCCTTGATTTAGGCTGTTGAGCCTAAGGCCAGTGTGGGTGATTTTCTGATTGTGTCGGAATTTGCAGATGTGTTTCCCAAGGATCTCCTTGGTCTACCACCCCAGCGAGAGATTGACTTCATGATCGAGTTGGTACCAGGTGCGAAACCTGTGGCCCGCTCGCCATATCGCGTCGTGCCAAAAGAAATGGAGGATTTGATAGTCCAACTGCAGGAATTGATGGAACAGGGTTATATACGCCCAAGCATGTCTCCTTGGAGCGCCCATGTGCTTTTTGTGAAGAAGAAAGACGGTGGCTTGCAGTTATGCATTGATTACCACGAACTGAATAAGTTGACCGAGAAGAATAAATATCTGATTCCGTGGATTGATGAGTTATTTGATCAGCTAGTGGGATCGTTCGTCTACTCGAAGTTGGACTTGAAATCCGGTTATTACCAGTTGAGGATCCGGGAAGAAGATATTCCCAAAACCACATTTGGAATAAGGTACGGGCACTTCGAGTCCACGGTCATGCCGTTTAGACTTTGTAATGCGCCCTCGGTATTTATGGACTTGATGCACCGAATATTTTGCGAGTACCCGGATCTGTTCGTGATAGTGTTCATTGATGATATCCTGGTGTACTCGATATCGGAAGACGATCATGAGCAGCATTTGCGGTTGGTGTCGAATATATTGAGGCAGAATCATCTCTATGCCAAGTTCTCAAAGTGCGAGTTTTGGCTATCGTCAGTGGCTTTTCTATGCCATGTGGTGAGTGGAGCGGTCATAGCTATGGATCCAGCGAAGATAAGGGTCATACAAGAGTGGCCGGTGTTGTCTTCAGTGGCCGAGGTCAGGAGCTTCCTTGGACTAGCAGGCTACTACTAAAGATTTGTTGAAAACTTCTCACGGATTGCTTTGCCACTAACCATGTTGACGCGAAAAGAACAGAAGTTCGTTTGGTCACCAGAGTGCACGCGAGCTTTTGAAGAGCTGAATATTTGGTTGACCACAGCGCCGGTGTTGTCATCGCCATGTGGTACCGATGGATTTGTAATCTACGGTGATGCCTCAGGGAGCGGCTTAGGCTGCGTACTTCTGCAAAATGGAAAGGTGATTGCTTATGGCTCACGCCAGCTGAAAGTGCACAAGCGGAACTATCCCTTCCCTGATATTGAGTTGGCGGCGGTGATCTTTGCACTAAACTGTTGTGACACTATCTTTATGGTGTGAAGATGGAAATCTATACAGATCACAAGAGCCTAAAGTACATTTTGGAGCAGAAGGATTTGAATATGCGGCAACAAAGGTGGTTGGAGTTCCTCGGGGACTACACCTTTGAAATTCACTATACTCCCGGGAAGTGGAATGTTTTTGCGGATGCCTTGAGTAGGAGGACTCCGGCAAGAGCAGCTTGGTTGCAAAGGCATGATGAACGTCTCATCCAGGAGCTGGAAGCATTAGAGATTTCTTGTGTTGACAAGAATGCCACTACCAATGCATGTTTGAACTGGACAGAGGTGCAATGTGACCTTGCATACCGAGTTCAACGGGCAACAGAGTTGGATTAAGATCTCCTCCGCTATGCGAACGCTGGGCCAGAAGGGAAGTTCTCCTGGAATGACGGTCTTTTGCGGAAAGAAGGCCGTTTGTGCATCCCAAATGTGGGTTAATTGAGGGAAGAACTGATGTATGAAGCACATTATACGAAGTACTCAATCCACCCAGGGAGCACGAAGATGTTCAAAGATATGAAAAAGCTATTTTGGTGGCCAGGGATAAAGAAAGATGTTGCTCTTTATGTGGCCAAATGCCAAACCTGTGCAATGGTGAAGGCGGAATGCCAGAAACCGGGCGATTATTTGAAGTCGTTGCCGATTCCAGAATTGAAATTTGACGATATTTCTATTGATTTCGTGCACGGGTTGCCGAGATCTCAGCGAGGGAACGATTCCATTTGGGTGATTGTTGATCGACTGACAAAAGTGGCACATTTCCTACCAAACAAGCGAGATGATTCAGTAGAAAGTTTGGCAAAGCTATACGTGGAACAGATTGTACGGCTTTACGGTGTTCCTTGGAGCATCGTGAGTGATCGAGATGGGCGATTCATGTCAAAGGATTGGAGACTAGTTCACCAGCTGTTGGGCACGAAATTGACTTTCAGTACGGCCTTTCATCTCCAAATGGATGGCCAAACTGAACGAACCAATATAACGATGGAGGACATGCTCCGAATGTACGCCCTTGACTTTGGGAAGAGATGGGAAGATCATCTCTACATGGTGGAGTTTGCTTATAATAACAGGCACCAGGCGAGAATCGGGATGGCACCGTATGAAGCTCTATATGGAAGGAAGTGCCGTACTCCATTGGCTTGGGGAGAAGCGGGCGAAGCTAGAGTTTATAATCGTAATGAAGTTGATGAAGCAAACGCAACCATTCATGCTATTCGAGAGAAGCTACTCATAGCTCAAGATCGTCAAGCGAAGTACTACAATGCCAAGCACCAGAACGTGGAGTTTGCGGTAGGTGATTCGGTCTACTTGAAGATCAAGCCCTTCAAAGGTGTATCCAGGATTCGACGTTTTAAAAAGTTGAGTACAAGATATTTGGGTCCATTTGAAGTAGTTGAGCGAATCGGAGAAGCTGCGTATCGGCTAGCTCTTTCGACAGACTTGGGTAGACTACATGATGTGTCTCACATCTCGGTGCTTTGGAAGGCCGTTAAATATCTAGCTCAAGTGATCACGGATGATCGTGTGTCGGTGGAGTATGGGCTAACAATGAGGGTTAGACCCATTCAGATCGAGGATCGAGCCGAGAAACAGTTGCGGAACAAGACGATCGGGATGGTTAAAGTCCGCTGGAACAATTGCGGTCGTTAAGAGCTTACATGGGAGCGAGAGCAGACCATGCGAGCAGAGTTTCCCGTGCTATTTTTGTAGCGATTGCATAGTGCCTTCCTCTATACGAATTTCGAGGACGAAATTTCTTGTAGGAGAGGAGGGTTATAACGGCCCATTTTTCAGCAGGCTCAGTTTTGGGGTGACACAGCCTGGAACACGGGCGTGTCCCAGGGCGTGTCCTGCAATCGACAAGTGTTCGGGAGGAATAGTCGACGAGTGGTCGACAAAATTTGGTCGACGATCGTTGAGTGCTTAGGACATGGCCAGTGACACAGGCGTGTCACAGGGCTTGTCAGCGCGGTCGACGAACTCAGCCCGATGAATTTGAGCTGGGGCGTGTTTAGTGTCGTGTCTGGGCACACGGCCTGAGACACGGGTGTGTCACAGGCCGTGTGAGTCTCGGGTTATTTTGAGATTTTTTCAGCCTGATGAACACGGCCACAGACACGGGCGTGTCGGGTGACACGACCCGTGACACGGGCGTGTCACATGGGCATGTCACTGGATTGGATAAGTCGGTTGAGTGCCGCTTGAGGCACACGGCCTAGGACACGGGCGTGTCACAGGCCATGTCAGGCAAATTTATTCTTTTGTGGCAAAATCGTGGCCGTCTGTTCCATCAGCTAGGATCCAATGGCTGAGTTGTCTCCCCGTTTCCTTAAGGCCATGGATGAGAAGGGAAATCTCATTTTTCATTTGGTCTTCTCTAGAAGGAGGAGGAGGAAAGGGGTTGGTCACCGGTGCTGCTGCGGTTTTCTAACGAGAGATCCGAGGTCGGCGTTGCGGAGGAAAAGCTGTTGCGGATCTTCCTAGCTAATTAAGAGCTCTTGGCACCGAAGAGGTCTTCAAGGGTAATGACCTTCCTTCCTAGCCATGTGAAGGCTTCTTTTTTGGTATATGATGTGATTCCCCCACCCAAAAGGTGGCTGATGTTGGGAGTCTTTGGGTTGATTCATGGAATCCCCTTTGTTAGCATATAGATCCGGAATAGGAGTACGGAATAGGCATTCTGTGTGAAGCCCATCTGGATAGGTTGGTCTGGATTGGTGATGTTGCATACGAACCGGAGAAGACTCCATGATAAATGCGTAGTTTAGGAGTCAACGGGTTGGACCTGTGAAAGAAAGTAGCAGGAATTACTGGAGTGGTAGTCCGAGAAAATACCCGTAGAATGCTTGTGTTGCTTGTGCTATTGGGTTAGACCTGTGAAAGGAAATAACAGGAACACTGGATTGGAATTCCAGGAAATACCCATAGGGAGTCCACCTGTGAAGAGAGTAACAGGAAGCACTGGCATGGTAGCCAGGAAAGACCCCGGACATTTGTGATATATGCGGTGTCCACCTGCGAAGAGAGTAGCAGGAAGTACTGTGTGCCCAGGAAAGACCCGCTAATGTTGTGCTATCATGGGTGTAAGAGAAATACACAGGCTTGAATGCCAGAACAGGATTGGCGAGACCGACCCGCGCCATTATTTAGCCGCGAGTACGCCGTACTCGGTGATGGCAAGGCGATTTGAGCAACGGGAGGTGGAGGATCCGACCTGCGTTATGTCCGTCCGACGTGAGACCATAAGGTGCGGTCTGTTGGAGTGCATAGCGAGAGTCATAGGCCTCCGTGCCATGACATAATGGGGCGCTACGGGCCCATCCCCGTGCATTACGAGTAGAACTCCAGCTGCACGCCATGGAGTAAATGTTCAAGTGAGTTGTCGTTGGGCTGTGACCCTGATACGGTGGTGGGCAACTGAGTTGCCAGTACACCAAGAATGTGCCCTGAGTGCACAGACCGTTGGGCCGGGTGGCTGACGGTTGTTATGGCATGTGTGCTTAAAAGCACATTATCTGGGATATATAGCCATGCTTGTGATATGCTATGCCTGCAGGGAAGATTACCGCTGCCCCGAGAAAGGGGTAGGGTCGTTATAATTTGGTCAGCTGAATGCTGACCGTTGCCTCTATTTTCCACCCTTCGGTGGAATGTCCCTGTGCAGGTGCTGGAGAACCGAGCGGGACGCATAAGGGCTGAAGTCCCTATTGCTTTTGCTACTGCCGATGCTAGCCCTTGAAGGCTAATGTGGATGTAAATGTTATGTTTTCTTTTGATGTGGTCGGCCTGTGTGCCAATGTTTGGGCCACTGTTTGAAAGCCCTATAAGGCCATAAGTCCAACTATTTATATGTGTTGTAAGATATTCTTGTAATCTATAAAATGTGGAGTTTTATATGTTGGACATTCAAGCGAGGAGTTCAAGTATATAGGCTTCCGCTAGAATGCAATGTGTTAGGTGCGCTGCGCTACTCTGGTATCACTCCGTAACTTCATCGTCTGTTTTGTGGTATATGCTGTGGGGCCCCGCCGGACCTTCTAGTATATATTATATGAAAGGATGGGGTTGTTACACTAAGTTTGCCGAGTGGGACCGAAGGCTTTGAGATCTACAGTGATGCTTCAGGCAGTGGATTGGGTTGTGTTCTACTGCAGCATGAAAGTGTGATAGCTTATGGCTCGCGTCAGCTGAAGGTGCATGAGAGGAATTATCCGGTCCATGACTTGGAGTTAGCGGTCATGATATTTTCCCTGAAGCTATAGAGACATTACTTGTACGGTGTGAAGGTCGATATTTATACCGATCACAAGAGCCTGAAGTACTTGTTGGATCAGAAGGATCTGAACATGCGACTGCAGAGATGGATGGAGTTCCTGGGGGACTACACATTCAAGATTCATTATGTGCCCGGGAAAGGCAATGTGGTTGCGGTGCGTTGAATCGCAGAGCCCCTGTGCAAGACAACTGGTTATCGGTTCATGACGAGCATTTGGTTCGGGAGTTGGAGGCATTAGAGATCTCTTGTGTTGACAAGCAGACTAGTGTCGAAACGCGATTAAATTGGTCAGAAGTTCAGTATGACCTGGATGATCTGATTTGGCAGGCTCTGGATTTGGATGGCCACATGAATCAAATATGGTTGAGGCTTTGGATGGGTCAAAATTCCTAATTTGATTTTATGGATGGATTGTTATGGAAGGACAGTCGTATGTGCGTCCAAATTGCGGGCAAACTACGGGTGGAATTGATGTATGAGGCTCATCATACTAAGTACTTGATTCACCCAGAGAGTACGAAGATGTACTGTGATATGAAGAAATTGTTCTGGTGGCTAGGACATAAGAAGGACGTGGGTCTTTACGTGGCGAAGTGTCAAACGTGCGCCTTAGTGAAGGCAGAGTGGCAGAAGCCTGGAGGTTTCTTGAAGTCTTTGCCTATACCAGAATGGAAGTTCGACGATATTACAATGGACTTTGTGCATGGTTTGTTAAGGTTGTAGAAGGGAAACAATGCCATCTGTGTGATCGTAGATTGTTTGACAAAAGTGTCGTACTTCATTCCGCACAGGAAGGATGATTCTGTGGAGAAATTGGCAAAACTCTATATGGATAACATTGTTCGACTTCATGGTGTGCCCCACAGCATCGTGAGTGATTGAGATCGGTGGTTCACGTCTAATGACTGGAGGTTGGTACAGTAGATGTTGGGAACCAAGTTGAGTTTTAACACGACCTTCCATCTGCAGACGGATGGTCAGACCGAGAGAGTCAACAGGACGATGGAAGGCATGCTTCGCATATGCGTCTTGGATTTCGGGAAACAGTGGGAAGATCATCTGTACTTGGTGGAATTCACTTATAACAATAGCTACCAGGCAAGCATCCAAATGGAGCCCTTCGAGGCCCTTTATGGTAGGAGATGTCGCACGCCGTTGTCATTGTTGGAAACGGGTGAGTCGAAGTTATACAAGCGGCAGGAAGTGGAAGGTGCAACCTTGTTGGCACGAACCATTCGAGAAAGATTGCTAATCGCTCAGGACCGGCAAGCTAAGTACTATAATGCCAAGCATATAAACATTGAGATTGCTGTTGGCGACTGGGTTTATTTGGAGATTAAGCCATTCAAGGGTGTCTCATGAGTACGGCGCTTGAAGAAGCTAAGCCCTAGGTACCTTGGACTGTTCGAGGTTCTAGAGTGGATTGGTAAAGCAGCTTATCGATTAAAGCTATTAGTGGAACTGAGTGGTCTACACAATGTATTCCACATATCGGTGGTGCGGAAGCCGGTGCAAGAGCCTTCACAAGTGATTGCGGTCGATCAAGTACCGGTAGATAATGGGTTGATGACGATGGTCAAGCCCGTTCGCATTGAGGACTCGGAAGTCAAGTATCTGCGTAACAAAGACATCCGAATGGTCAAGGTCCGTTGGGACAACTGTGGTTGGGAGCAACTCTCATGGGAGTGAGAGCAGACCATGCTTGAGGAGTACCCGAAGTTATTTCGCTCAGGTACTATTTGGGTTTTGTGTATCTTTTCCTTTCTATAATTTCGGGACGAAATTCTTTTTAGAGGGAGAGAATTGTAATGCCCTGAAACTCAAAAGATGGACGGGCAACATTTAGAGCCAAGTTTGGGACTTGGTAGGGGTCACACGGCCTGGGATACACCCGTGTGTGTCCCAGGGCCGTGTCGTGCTCAGGTTCGACGATCTGACCGTGTGGTCGACGAAAGTGCAATCGACGATCGTCGAGACAGCGAACATGTCCTGAGACATGGGCGTATACCAGGCCGTGTCCTGCTCGGGATGTTAGCCGAGCTATGTCGGGGGGGAACACAGCCTAGAGCCCAGGCTTGTCCGGGTTGACACTGACATGTCAAATGTGACACCGGCGTGTCGAGAACCCGTGTTCTCTTCGGGATGGTTTTGGTCCTATGTTGATGGAGGAACACGTCCCAAAACACGGGCGTGTACTGATTGACATGGGCGTGTCAAGTATGGCACGTGCATGTCGAGAGCCCATGTCCTGGTCTGGATGCGATGGTTTCGGCATCGATTGAGGCACACGGCCTTGGACACGGGCGTGTCACAAGCCGTATTCGGCCCAGGAAATTGATTTTAAGTGCGAATCATGGCTATCTGTTTCCTTCTTTTGGGATCCAAGGGACCAGGCTGGTTCTTGCTGTGTTTAATCCGAGAATAGGGTTTGAAACCCTCATTTCCCTTCGAGCATTCTATTTCTAAAGCCCTAGAGAGAGAGGAGAGCAAGGAAGAAGGAGAAGGAGAGTTCCGGCCTCCGGTGGAGATTCAGAGCCCCAAATCGCAAGGCGAGTTCGGATCTACGGAGGCGAGGCCGTTACGGTGCTTTTCATCCATCTAGATCTTCATGGCGCCGAAGAGAAATGCAAGGGTAATGATTATCATCTTGGACATATGAAGTCTTCTTTCCTTTTGCATAGGAAGACCACTCTCGCGAGTATGTGGTGAGTGTGAGGTGTTCCTTCGGGTAGACATGAATAGTCCCCGTTGTTTTGCATGTAGAGTCTGCAATCGAAGTACGGTCATAGGCATGGTGTGTGAAGCCTACCCAGACAAGTTGGTCTGTGAAAGTGGTGGTATGCACTGATACCACCTGTGAGGTTAGACTGTTTAACTCTAGAGGGGGTGAATAGAGTGTTTTAAAATCTTATCAGATTTTTATTGCATCAGTAAAATAATGATACTTATAAGTGTAATCAGAGAGTTCAAAAATAAAAACTAAACAACATAGCAAGCAGCACACAACAAACAATGAGAGAGCATCACAGACGACAGAAGAATTTTTATAATGGTTCCCCTAAAACTTAGGTACATCCACTCTTCTACCACCCTGGTAGAAATCCACTCAGGTTTTTGATCAGGTGCCCTGTCACCAATCAGGTTTTTGCTCAGGTTCCTATCACCACAAGATCTGCTTCAGGTAGATTAGGAAACCCTTCAGGCTTTTGATCAGGTGCCTAAAAACCAAATCAAGTCTTTTGATCGGGAGACTTGCAAACAAGTGTTTAACTTTTGAAGGGAGATATAACTGTGTGTACAGTGGGGTAAAACAAATAAAACTAGATGTTGTCTTCTCTTTTCACAAAGCAACTGAGAAGACTTGTGGATCCTTGATGGTGTCAAATCTCCCCCTGAGATGAAGATCTGTTCAGGAAGATGGAGAGCTTTGCAGGGTGAGTACGTCTTCTAAAGATTTCTCTAGAAAGCTGTAGACAGATAGAAGTTGATTGTCTCTTGAAAACTTGCTGGAGGATGAACGCTTGATGAAGACAGAGTAGAATTCTTTTTCTTGAATGATTTCTTGTGTTCTGTCTCTTGTGTCGACTGAAAGAGAAAATCTCTTTTATATATCTCTGCTTAATTCTCCTTTGAATTTTGATATCCTTTAGCATTGAATGCTGACTGCCTGGAGAATGGAAATGTGGCTGGAGAGAATATATCATTAATGAATTTCCCCAACTGTCCTATTAAAACGACAAGTAATATTCCTGATGAAGACCATAATCAATGCTGCCACTAATGGCTATATTTAGAGAATATAAGCATTGATTATTCAGGAATTTCTGCAAGAGAATAAGGACAAAAGGAGGGGAAAATTCCAAGTATGGAACTGCACAGCAATCGTCGACCAGAGAACAGATTTCGTCGACTTAAGATCAAAGATCGTCGACCAGAGAAATCGAGTTCGTCGACCTGGGCATTCTTGTTCGTCGACCTGAGAACAAAGTCTGTCGACCTGAGATCAGCTAAATGCTTTCTGTGAAGAACTTCCCATTTTTGTGCACTAAGTTCGTCGAGCTGATAACATAACTTTGTCGACCTGAGTTCAAAGAAAAGATTCTGGACTTATAATGTTGAAGATGACTTCTAAAGTTCATTGACCTGAGCTCGAATATCGTCGAGCTCAACTCAGAGAATTTACTCTGAGTTCGTCGAGCGGAGCACGACTTTGGTCGAGCTGAGTTCGACGAACGTCAGACTCACTTTTCGAATTGATTTTCTTCTAAGCCTTTGAGTCTTCTGTTGTCTTCTGTTGTGTTGGATCCATAGTTGGATTTGGGCTAGGTTCACTAAACTAGGATATTTAACCCAACATGTATAGTTATGGTCATGTTTGTGACCTAGATTCTACTCCATGTCCTTAGAGTCAACATTGCATGGACCAGCCAATAACAGACTGCAGAGGACTCCAAACTTAGAGAAATTTCAAAGGTTCAGAAAAGTGAGTTCGACGTTCGTCGAACTCAGCTCGACGAAAGTCGTACTCAGCTCGACAAACTCAGAGAAAATTCTCTGAGTTGAGCTCGACAAACTTAGTTCTCAGGTCGACGATATCTGGATGCTCTATTTCAACATTCTAAGTCCAGAATCATTTCTTTGAACTCTAGTCGACGAAGTTAGATTATCAGCTCGACGATCTTAGTGCACAGATTTGGCAAGTCTTAACAAGAAAGTAGTTAGTTGTTTCTCAGGTCGACGATCTTGGATCTCAGGTCGATGAACAACAATTATCTGGTCGACGAACAGGATTTCTCAGCTCGACGAACTCTGTACTCAGCTTGACGAATTCTGTTCTTTGCTCGACGATTTCTGTGCAGATCCAGAATTGGATTTTTCCCTCCTTCTATCCTTATTTTATTGCAGTAATTCCTAAGTAATTAATGCTTAATATTCTCTAAATATTACCATTAGAAGCAGCATTGATTATGTCATTCATCAGGATTACTACTTGTCATTTTTCAACGGAATAGTTGGGAAAATCCAATTAATGCAGACATTCTCTCCAACTGAATTTTATATTCTCTAAGTCATCAGCAATCAATGAAGGAAGGAATTCAAAAATTCAAAGAAAAATTTCATTTCGACAGATGATAGAAGATATAGGAATACAACAGACAACATTACAGTACTCACCAGAACAAGAGCACAAGGCACACAGAGAGAAGAAACACAGCAGCATTCATTCAAATTCTTCTCTGTGTAGAAAAAGAATCTGGTCTTCACCTTGACACTGCTGAAGAAGAAGAAGAAGAACATCTATCCAAATCAAGAGTCTTCTTCTTTCTTCACTCCAGGATTCTTCAAGGAGAACAAATCTTCATCATTCAAGAAGTTTTTTGGATCACCTGTGGTCAAAGCTTAAGATTGAAGACCTACTCACCCTGAAGCAAAGCTCCAATCTTCCTGAACAACTCAATAACTCAGGGGGAGCTTTGATAACATCAAAGATCCACTAGTCTTCTCAGTTGTATTTGAGAAAGAGAAGACACCATCACTCTCACACCCCCTCACTGTACAAAGGGTTGTTTAACTCCCTTCAAAAGTTATTCCTTGGTTGTAAGTCACCTGATCAAAAGACTTGGGTTGGTTTTTGAGGACCTGATCAAAAGCTCATTGGTGGCAGTCACCTGATCAAAACTTGTTAGTGGATTCCTACCAGGGTAGTAGAAGAGTGGATGTACCCAGGTTGGGGAACCACTATAAAAATTCTTGTGTTGTCTGGTTGCCCTCTTTATTTTGTTCTTGCTGTGCCTGTGCTAGTTAGGTTTGTTGTGACTGTGCTAATTAATTTAATCTTGCTGTATCTGTGGTAGATTAGTTTATTTTAGGTTACTTCTTTACTTACAGCAAATTTAATAGCTTCCCTACTCTGAAGTTCTTTTAATAATAGCAAAAAGTTTTAAAGATTTAAAAGATACTCTAATCACCCCCCCTTCTAGAGTATATGAGGTCTAACCCTCACTTTCAATTGGTATCAGAGGAGTGTTTCTTTGGTTGTACAAGTTAACCCTTGAAAAAAAAATCTTGTCCTAGATTTGAACTTTTATTTCTCTTAGGATTATATTCACAGCATGGCACAGAACAAGGACTATGCAAGCACCAGACCTCCAGTGTGTAACTTAAATATGTTTGCCATTTGGAAGGCAAGAATTAAACTATATATGAATTCCATTGATGAGGACATCTACAACTTTATTTTGACAGGTCCTCCTCAATCAACTGCCTCTACATCTACAGCAACCTCAAGCACACATGCTGTTCCACCACCTGAGTGAAAAGATGCACAGAAGAAGGCCAAGATTGCTGATGTAACGCCTCGAAAATCGTTATCGAGCTAGTCGCGTCCAAAAGAGATTTTGGTGCCTGTATAGGAGTACACGGCCTAGGACACAGGCGTGCCCAAGGCCATATCATGCTTGGTGTTTTGGTCGGTTGTATCCCGAGAAGGACATGACAGGAAACACGGCAGAATGACATGGGAGTGTATTTGACACGGGCATGTGCCAACCTGTATCAGTACCCGTGTTCCCTAGAGTCGTGACGGTTATTCGTGACATGCCTCCAGTCACGGGCGTGTCGAGGACCCGATATGGGCGTGTTAGGTTGAGACACGGGCGTGTCTTTGCTGTGTGGCTTTTTTCTACGTTCGACGATCGTGCCTGGATCGAGGCACATAGCATGGGACACGACCGTGTGCAAGGCCGTGTTCGGCCCAGGTTTGAGAATTTCTATACAGATCTGAGCCGTTCGTTTTCTTTAATTAAGATCGACGGCCCAGGCATGTTCCTGCTCTGTTAAGGGCGGGAATGGTGGTTTAACTCCTCATTTCTCCCTTAAGCTTTATCTTTCCAAGGAGTTAGAGCAAGGAGGAAGAAGGAGGAGGATTCCGGCCGCCGGCGGAGCATCAGAGCACCGTTTAGAGAACCGAGAGCGGATCCGTGGAGGAAATCTCGTTGCGAAGACTTCTATCTGTATAATTTTCCATGGATAAAAAACGCACTACAAGGGTAACTACTACTTGAGCATGTGAATCTCTCTTCCTTTTTGCATAGGGAACCCCGCTCCCGCGAGTGTGCGGCGAGTGTGCGGTGTTCCTTGGGGTTGAAGGGAATAGTCCCCCTTGTGTTGCATATAGAGTCCGAAATCGAAGTACGGACATAGGTATTGTGTGTGAAGCCTACTCAGACATGTTGGTCTGGATCGGTGATGTTGCATTTATTATGGTTTGCCGGAGAAAACTTCGTGATTTGGGTTTTTGGGTTTCTACGCGGTAGATTGCAGCAGGGATCCTTGGGGATTAACTCCAAGGCGCACCCAGAAAACTGAGCAGAATCGTTGTTCTGCTAACTTGGCGGTCTGGGAATGGGCCTTGAATATAACTGGGTTATGTGATTGTTTGGAAATTGCAGGATCCGAGAGAAGCTTGGCTCGTGCGTATGTCTTAAGGTGTACTACGCGTTGTGAGCAACGGGTAAGTCGAATCGGACCTGGTCTATGTGTTTCAGTGCGAGAGACCCAAAACGTGGACTGGCCGTTGGCATAGTCGGGAGCCTTAGACAGTGGTCAGAAAGGCTAAAATTCTCACGTTGTTGCCATGCCGAGGGTGGTGGTGAAGACGCTAAAGTGTCAGGATTCAGCGATAATATGCCCTGAGTGCACGGGGTGTTTGGCCGTGCGAGCTTACACCTGTGGCTAGCATTTTTGTACTATATTATTTAGCTGGGCTAATGTATTGCAGGGAAGGAGCACCGCCATCCCGAGTTAGGGGTGGGGTCGTTATAATTTGGTCGACTTTTGGCTGACTGTTGCTTTGTTTACCACCGTGCGGTGGAATGTTGCTTGCAGGTGCTGCGGAGCCTAGTACCAAATAGCGGGATGAATCCCATGTTGCTGTGCTGGCCCTAGAAGGCCAAAGCATATAGTTGTACTATATTTTGTCATGTGTGGCCGACCTGCGAGCCGATGTATGGAAAATATTATTTAATTAAGTGAACCTCTGTAAGGCCATAAGGTCGTGTACCTTTCAGTGTATTTGTTTTCATTCCAGTTGTAGTGGTGTTGGACATTCATGATTATTGGATTAAAGTTTGGGTTCTTTCAACTATTTAAAAGCTTCTGCTAGAATACTTTGTGTTAGGACGAGTAGTCCTAATTGGATAGTTTGGTTATTCATACGTAACCCTTCCGACTGTCCGTGGTATATGGTGTCGGGTTCCAGCTGGAGCTTCTACTATATGCCATACGATGGATGGGGGTATTACAATTTGGTATTAGATTTCTGGTTACGGTCGTGCTTAAATGAATTCGTGGGCGAATTCTTTTAAGGGGTGGTGAGCATATGTGTGCGTCATCGTTATAACATCAAAAAGAACCCATGAATGTCCACTTAGGAATGAAAAATACACTTATTTTGTGGAACCTGAGTGTTCTAATGATTACTTTTACCAATTTGTGTGTCGTCTAATCTAGGTTCTTTGCTATTATAGGCAGCTAGGAGCGATGCTGGTCAATCGGAGCGCCCGCAATCGACGGAAAGTAGTGCACAGAGGGATGTGCCTATAACACCTCCTTCAGCAGAAACCATCAGGTTGGTGGCTGAAGCAGTTTTTGCCATGATAAATACCCAACCTGCAGGGCAAATGCATCATGCACCTCCTATGAATGAGCAAGAACCGGTTAGGGTGGCAGAGCTGAGAGTGGTGGAGCGCTTGGTGGTGGATCAGGTAGAGCCGAGGAGGGCTACGGAGAGACAGCTCAAGCATGTAATGGGCTTTAATCCTCCGAGGTTCGATGGGGTTGGAACGCCAGCTCAAGCTGAGGATTGGCTCTCTACGATAAAGAGGGTCTTGACGGCCACGTTAACTGAAGAATGGCAGAAGAACACCATAGCGACCATCCTTTTGGCTAGTGAGGCGAGGCTGTGGTGGGATGAGTTTGAGTTTCATCTCTTAGTGGGAAGGCAGCTTGCTGATGTGCCTATCGAGGAATTCTCAAGATTTTTCTTGGCCAGATATCTACCCTCTGCTCAGAAGCTTGAGATGGAAAATCAGTATCTTGGGTTGACTCAGGGAGCCAGATGCGTGGATGAGTATCTCCACGAGTTTACACGATTGGGTCAGTATGCTGGTGCTCTGTTTATGGAAGAAGAGAGGAAGACCAACTGATTTTATGAGGGTCTACGCGGTGACCTACAGTTACTCCTTGCTAGGCCTAAGGCGCAGGGCTTCCTAGCCTTGGTCAATTCGGCCCGATCATTGGAAAAGGTTGTGAAGAAAGTTCAAGAGAAGAAGGACCTAGGGGAAAAGAAGGCAAAGTCAGGATTCTGCAGATGGAGCAAGAAGCAGAAGACTTCGAACTCAACCCCTTCATCTGGTGCGTCAGGGGCAACCACAAGTCGAGTTCCAGGAGCTTGCTACAACTGTGGGAAGACGGGGCACTTTGCTCGTGAATGTTGAAGCGGACGTGCAAAGTCCTAGAGGAATCCTGGAGCGACCTATGAAGAGAAAGGGAAGGCGGTGGAATCAACCGCGTCCCATCATGCTCCATCCCAGCCTAGAGTTTATAATCTTGGTCTACAAGAGGCCATGAAACAAGCAGACGTGATGACAGATATGAGTTAAAATATAACAGTTTAACTTTATGCAGTTGTTACCTTCTTATATGTTAGCTTATGTTTGTTGGTGCTAGGCTTCGTGTTGATTTTTGATCGTCCGGCAAGAGCCCTATTTGATACGGGAGCATCGCATTCCTTCTTATCTGAAAGGTTCATATCGCACATCGGGGTCCCTTCCCCGATGGAAAAAGACAAGTTGGATGTGTTGTTGCCCAATGGGTGCTCAATGCGAGTGGATAAGTTCTGTGTGGTAAAGATTTGGATTGGGGACCAGGAGTTTGATTTGCGAGCGTTGGTTCTACCATTAGTGGAGTTCGACGTAATCTTTGGTATGGACTGGCTCTCGGAGCAGCGAGCTGACATCGATTGCAACCGAAAGGCGGTTAAGTTGGGACTGCATACTGAACGGGAGACTATGTTTGCGGGCATGAAGGGGTCGGGTAAAGTTTTGATGTCGGCCCTTCTAGTGATTAAGGCAGTTCAGTCTGGTGCAGAGCTGTTTGTCACCTTAGTGCAAGCTTCAACGCCTAGGCCAAGTCTGGACAGTATCCTAGTTGTGTCTGAGTACCATGATGTGTTCCCAGATGATCTCCCAGGATCCCCTCCTAAGCGGGAGATTGATTTTACCATTAATCTGGTACCGGGTGCCAAATCAGTGTCACACTCTCCGTATCGGATATCGCCGCAAGAGATGGCGGAGTTGAAGGTGCAACTGCAGGAGTTGTTGGAGCAAGGGTATGTGCGTCCAAGTTTGTCGCCTTGGAGCGCACCGGTTCTTTTCGTTAAGAATAAGGATGGGAGCTTGCGACTCTGTATTGACTATCGGGAGTTGAATAAGCTTACGGAGAAGAACAAATATCCGATCCCCAGGATTGATGATCTATTTGATCAATTGGTTGGGTCAACAGTATATTCGAAGTTAGATCTGAATTCCGGTTACTACCAATTGAGGATAAGGGAAAGCGACATCCCAAAGACAGCGTTCAGCATGCGGTTTGGGCATTATGAGTTCATGGTCATGCCGTTTGGGTTGACCAATGCGTCGTCCGTGTTTATGGATTTGATGAACATGACGTTCAAAGAATACCTGGATCATTTCATGATAGTATTTATCGATGATATCTTGGTATACTCGCAGTGTGAGGAGGACCATTGTAAGCATCTACACATGGTGTTGGAGACCTTGAGGAGGAATCGGTTGTATGCAAAGTTCTCCAAGTGTGACTTCTGGTTATCCTCAGTAGCGTTCCTTGGACATGTTGTTAGTGGAGAAGGGATAGCGGTGGATCCAGCGAAGATAGCAACGATACAGGAGTGGCCTGTATTGTCATTAGTGGAGGAAGTTCGGAGCTTTCTGGGGCTTGCCGGCTACTACAGGCGCTTCATAGAGAACTTCTCGTGGATAGCATTACCACTCACGACGTTGACAAGGACAGATCAAAAGTTGTGTGGTCACTAGAGTGTGAACAGGCTTTTGAGGAATTGAAGAGGCGGTTGACCATGACGCCTATTTTATGTTTGTCAAGTGGAACCAAAGGGTTTGAGATTTATAGTGATACTCCGGGCAGTGGTTTGGGCTGTGTTCTACTACAACATGGGTGTGTGATAGCCTATGGATCACGATAGTTGAAGGTTCACAAGAGGAATTATCCTGTCCATGACTTAGAGTTAGCGGCCGTGATATTTGCTCTAAAGTTGTGGAGGCACTATCTGTACGGGGTAAAGGTCAATATATACACCGACCATAAGAGCCTGAAGTACCTGTTAGATCAGAAGGATCTGAACATGAGACAGCGGAGGTGGATGGAGTTCTTGGGAGACTATATCTTCAAGATACATTATGTACCTAGGAAAGTTGTGGAGGCACTATCTATGGATTTTGTGTATGGTTTGCCAAAGTCGCAGAGGGGAAATGACGCCATCTGGGTGGTCGTAGATAGGTTGACAAAAGTGTCGCATTTCATCCTGAATAGGAAGGAAGATCCAGTGGAAAAGTAAGCCAAACTCTATGTGGATAATACGTACGGTTGCATGGTATGCCGCGCATTATTGTTAGTGACTGAGATGGACGCTTCACATTGAAGGACTGGAGGCTGGTGCATAATTTATTGGGAACTAAGCTGAGTATCAGCACAGCCTTCCACCCACAGATGGATGGCTAGACCGAGATGCTCAACAGGATGATGGAGGACATGCTTCGCATGTGCGTCCTAGATTTCGGGAAGCATTGGGAGGATCACCTGTACATGGTGGAGTTTGCGTATAACAACAGCTTTCAAGCGAGTATTGGAATGACACCTTTCGAGGCCTTGTATGGGAGGAAGTGTCGTACGCTGTTGTCTTGGTTGGAGACAGGAGAGTCGAAGTTGTCTAAACTTCAAGCGGTGGAAGATGCCAATCCAATGGTATGTACAATTCAGGAAAGGTTGAAGATCGCTCAGGATAGGCAAGCAAAGTACTATAACGCCAAGCATAGGAATATGGAGTTCGGTGTTGGCGACTGGGTGTATTTAAAAATCAAGCTCTTCAAGGGTGTTTTGCGGGTTCGACGCCTGAAGAAGCTGAGTCTGAGATATCTTGGACCATTTGAAATCCCGGGACATGTTGGCAAAGCAGCGTATAGATTGAAGCTGTCGGTGGAGTTGAGTGGGCTATACGATGTGTTCCACGTATTGGTGTTGCGGAAGGCGGTGCAAGAGCTTTCGCAGATAGTTGCGTTTGATCAAGTGTCAGTGGATTACGTGTTGACGACAAAGGTCAAGCGTATACGTATAGAAGACGTTGAGGTCAAATGACTCCACAACAAGGAAATCCGAATGGTTAAGGTTCGTTGGGATAACTGCGGACATGAGGATCTTTCTTGGGAGCGAGAGCAAACTATGTTGGAGGAATACCCCGAGTTATTCCACTCAGGTAACATTTAATTTTTGTATACTTTTACTTAATTTCGGGACGAAATTCCTTAAGGGGGGGGGGGGAGATTTGTAACGCCCCGAAAATCGTTATCGAGCTGGTCGCATCCAAAAGAGATTTTGGTGCCTGTATACGGGTACATGACCTAGGACACGGGCGTGTCCAAGGCCGTGTCTTGCTTGCTGTTTTGGCCGGCTGTATCCCGAGAACGACACGACAGGAAACACGGTAGAATGACACTGGCGTGTCATTTGACACGGGCGTGTGCCTACCCATGTCAGTACTCGTGTTCCCTAGAGTCGTGAGGGTTGGCGTGACGGTTATTCGTGACACGCCTCCGGTCACGGGCGTGTCGAGGACCCGACACAGGCGTGTCCATTTGAGACACGGGCGTGTCTTTGCTGTGTAGTTTTTTTCTGCGTTCGACGATCGTGCCTGGATCGAGGCACACGGCCTGGGACACGGCCGTGTGCAAGGCCGTGTTCGGACCAGGTTTGAGAATTTCTGTACAGATCTGAGCCGTTTGTTTTCTTTAATTAAGATCTGACGGCCCAGGCGTGTTCCTGCTCTGTTAAGGCCGGGAATGGTGGTTTAACTCCTCATTTCTCCCTTAAGCTTTCTCTTTCCAAGGAGTTAGAGCAAGGAGGAAGAAGGAGGAGGATTCCGGCCACCGGCGGAGCATCGGAGCACCGTTTAGAGAACCGAGAGCGGATCCGTGGAGGAAATCCTGTTGCGAAGACTTCTATCCGTGTAATTTTCCATGGCTCAAAAGCGTACTACAAGGGTAACGATTCTCTACTTGAGCATGTGAAGCTCTCTTCCTCTTTGCATAGGGAAACCCACTCCCACGAGTGTGCGGCGAGTGTGCGGTGTTCCTTGGGGTTAACGGGAATAGTCCCCCTTGTGTTGCATATAGAGTCCGGAATCGAAGTACGGACATAAGTATTGTGTGTGAAGCCTACCCGGACATGTTGGTCTGGATCGGTGATGTTGCATTTTTTATGGTTTGTCGAAGAATACTCCGTTCTTTGGGTTTTCGGGTTTCTACGCAGTAGATTGCAGCAGGGATCCTTGGGGATTAACTCCAAGGAGCACCCGGAAAACTGAGCGAAATCATTGTTCTGCTAACTTGGCGGTCTGGGAACTGGCCTTGAACATAACTGGGTTATGTGATTGTTTGAAAATGGAAGGATCCGAGAGAAGCTTGGCTCGAGTGTACATCTTAAGGTGTACTACGCGTTGTGAGCAAGGGGCAAGTGGAATCGGACCTAGGATATGTGGTTCGGTGCGAGAGACCCGAAAAGGGGACTGGCCGTTGGCATAGTTGGGAGCCTTAGACAGTGATCAGAAAGGCTAAAATGCTCACATTATTGCCATCCCGAGGGTGGTGGTGAAGACGCTGAAGTGTTAGGATTCACCGATAATGTTCCCTGAGTGCACGGGGTGTTTGGCCATGCGAGCCTACACCTGTGGCTAGCATGTTTGTACTATATTATTTAGCTGGGCTAATGTATTGCAGGGAAGGAGCACCGCCGTCACGAGTTAGGGGCGGGGTCGTTATAATTTGGTCGACTTTTGGCTAACCATTGCTTTGTTTGCCACCGTGCGGTGGAATGTTGCTTGCAGGTGATGCGGAGCCGAGTACCAAATAGCTGGCTGAAACCAATGTTGCTATGCTGGCCCTTGAAGGCCAAAGCGTATAGTTGTACTTTATTTTGTCATGTGTGGCCGGCCTGCGAACCGATGTATGGAAAACATTATTTAATTAAGTGAACCTCTATAAGGCCATAAGGTCATGTACCTTTCAGTGTATTTATTTTCATTCCAGTTGTAGTGGTGTTAGACATTCATGATTATTGGATTCAAGTTTGGGTTCTTTCAACTGTTTAAAAGCTTCCGCTAGAATTCTCTGTGTTAGGACGAGTAGTCTTAATTGGATAGTTTGGTTATTTATACGTAACCCTTCCGACTGTCCATGGTATATGGTGTCGGGTTCCAGCTAGACCTTCTACTATATACCATACGACGGATGTGGGTGTTACAGCTGATGCAAAGGCCATGAACATTCTGGCTCAGACTATGCCTGATGATATTTTCTAGAAAGTGGCTGAATGCACATCAGCCAAAGCTATTTGAGACTCTCTCAACCAAATGGTGGCTGGCTCAGCTGATGAAAGGAAAGACAGAAGATCAAATCTCATATACTAGTATGATAACTTCAAAAGGGATGAGTCAGAATCTGTTGCTGACAAGTACAACAAACTAAGCTCAATAATCAATGAGTTGAAGACTTTAGATAAGGACATCACTCTTACTGAAGTAAATGATAAAATCCTCATGTGCTTCCCAAACTCATGGGATTCAAGGATCTGGCCAATCAAGGAGGCCAAGAGCTTAAATAAGATTTCCACAGAATCTCTATTGGGAAAGCTCAAATCTTATGAGCAGCTAATAAAGTCCAGAGAAGCTGCAGAACAAAGGACTCCTCCACCAGCAAGAAAGGTGCACAACTTGGCATTCAAGGCTGCTGAAGAGACTGAAGCTTCAACAGTAAATGAAGAATTGATGAGTCTCCTTGCCAAGAGATTTTACAAAATCGCAAGAAAGGATTTCAGAAGAAAATCTTCCAGGTAGGATGATAAGCCAAGGTATGATAAAATACCTACTAAACAAGTAGTATGTTTTGGGTGCACGAAACCTGGACACTTTATCTCAGAGTGTCCAGAGAATCAGAAGAAAGATAGAATAAGAGAGAAGGACTCCATAAGATAACAAAGTAGCAGGCCTTCCTCCAGCAAATACAAAAAGAAGGAGAAGGGCTTTGTTGCTGATAACTGGAGTGAGACAGAAGATGAATCCACATCTTCCAGTTCCAGTGAAGAGGAAGAAGAGGCAAGGGCCAAGGAAGTCTGCCTCATGGCCATCAATGCCTCTAACAGCCAATCAGATGATGAAGAAGAATCTGATAAGGAAGGAACTTCAGAATCAGAAGCTGATCTGGTACTTTTATCTTTTGATAATAATTCTGATAGTTTGAAAACTGAATTTTAAATCATGTGTATTGACCTAATCAACTCTGAAAAGGAAATTAAAATACTTAGGGAAAGACTATCTAATCAAGAAAATCTGATTTCTGTAAATAGTAAGTTAAAAGTTGAACTAACACTTGAGGAATCTCTCAATGGGAGAAGCCTTAAGCTGATGGACATCACAAGCACAGTTAATGCCAGACTGAATGGAAAACTGGTCTTGGGTGCATCATCAAGTTTACCGCCCCCATACTTAAGAAGAACATATTATCCACACCGATAAAATTTGTTTCTGAAAAGGGTAAATAAAAAGTAGATAATAACAATCCTAATCAAACTGAAATTACACACAAAAATAAGAAAAGAAGAAAGAATAAGAAAAATAACAACCAGAACAATGTTCAGTTGTTTTCGTCGAACTCCGATCGATAAAACATGTCCAGTTCGTTGAACTCAAGTCGATGAACTCAGAACGCAGATCTATATTATAATAATTCATTGAACTACAATCGACGAAACCAGTATGGTTCGTCGACCAGAGATCGACGACTTTGGGGCTCAGAAAATGACTTCTATCATTCTCTGAATGGAGTTCGATGAACTCATCCCAATTCATCGAACTCAGGTCGACAAACATACCAGAATTCGTCGAATGCAAATCAAATTAACAGAAACTTAAATTCTTCTAAAACTTATAATCAACCTAGGTAGAATATCAACCCATTCACCAAATGGATAATTCCTCCCAAAAGATATCACCCCTTAGGATACAAGAGCCAACCTGAATGCTCTTACATTTCAAGCTTTTCTTATTAGCAAAATAAAGGACCCAAGGTAACCTGGGTCAAGAACAACTAATTGTTCTCTTTGCAGGTAAAGGGTTGTCCAGTTGTTAATCAAAAATGGTACCTGGACAGTGGATGCTCCAAGCATATGACTGGAAGTAAGGACAACTTAAATAATTACAAGTCCAAGCTGGGACCAAAGGTGATCTTTGGTGATTCAAAGTGTGGCCAGTCTGAAGGCTTTGGAGAAGTAAAAATTGGAGCAGTCACTTTCAAAAAGGTGACATATGTAAGTGAACTCAAGCATAACCTCATCTCCATAAGTCAACTATGTGATGAAGGCTATCAGGTACATTTTAACTCAAGTTCTTGCATTATTTCTAATAAATAAAAACAAACTATTTTAATTGGAAATAGACAAGGTAACATATATATAGTTGATTTTCATTCTGTAACCTCAGATATCTGCTTACTTAATATAGTTAGCAATCAAAATGATTTATGGCATAAAAGAGTAGGACATGCTAATATGAAAACATTGCTAGGCTATGTAAAGACAACCTTGTAAGAGGTTTGCCTTCTGGTCCCTACAAGAAGGAAGGCCTTTGCAGGGCTTGTCAACTAGGCATGCAAACTAAATCTAGTTTTAAATCAGTTAATAAGAGTGATTCACCTAGGATCTTGTACTTGCTACACATGGACCATTTTGGACCTATTGTTGTACAAAGCCTAGGAGGGAAATCATATACTCTAGTTATTGTAGATGACTTCTCAAGATTCACTTGGGTGTTCTTTCTGAGATCTAAGTCAGATACATTCAAAGTTCTTACAGATTTTCTCAGGACCATACAGATTGAGTACTCTACTCATGTTGTGTTGATCAGAAGTGATCATGGTACAAAGTTTGAGTCTCTTCTTATGCATGAGTTCTATGAGAAGGAAGGTATCAGGTATTTCTTATCAGCTCCTAAAACTCCTCAACAAAATGGTGTGCTGAAAGGAAGAATAGAATCTTAATTGAAGTTGCATGCACAATACTTGCAGATGCTTACATGCCCCTATCCTTTTGGGTAGAGGCTGTAGGCACAACAAACTATGTACAGAACATGAGTTTAATACATAAACTTAAGAATAAGACTCCCTATGAATTGCTTAAAGGGAAGAAACCTAAAATCACCCATTTTAAAGTATTTGGTTGCATATGTTATATTCATAATAATAACAAGAAGTATATTAGAAAGTTTGAAGCTAAGGCTGAAGAGGGAATCTATCTAGGATATTCCTAAGTCAGCAAAGCTTATAGGGTATTCAATAAATCTTCTTTAAAAATTGAGGAATTAATTCATATAACTTTTGATGAAGCTAACATGTCTTATAAGGAGAAAGAAATTTCTACCAATAACACCTTGCAGGTACCTCACTTATGTGAGAAATTGGGTGAGTTGAACCTTCGACAAGAGGTTATACCACCTCCTACTCCACAAGCTGATGAAGATAGTGAAGGAGAACTTATGGAAGAGGTTGAACTTCATTCAACATCAGACATTATTCCACAAGAGAAATTAACTCTAAATGTTGTTGTTGAAACAACTACACCCACTGATCTTGTCATACTAAGGGATCACCCTAGATCTCAAGTAATTGGGGACATGTCAGTAGGTGTACAGACAAGGCATCAACTCAACCATGATGTGATGCATGCCTATTTCCTGTCCCATGTTGAGCCTCAATCCATAAAAGATGCTGAGCAAGATCCCCAATGGATCATTGCAATACAAGAGAAACTCAATCAATTTGAGAGATGCAGAGTTTGGGATTTAGTTCTAAAACTCAATGACTACCCAGTCATTGGAACTAAATGGGTATATAGAAACAAGGTAGATGCCCAAGATGTAATTGTGAGAAACAAGACTAGGCTTGTTGCTCAAGGTTATAGGCAAGAAAAAAGAATAGACTATGACCAAACTTTTGCACTAGTTGCAAGGTTAGCAGCAATCAGGATCTTCCTTGCTTATGCTGCCTACAAAAAGTTTAAAGTTTATCAGATGGATGTCAAGAGTGCCTTTCTAAATGGAGTACTTAAAGAAGAGATTTATGTTGAACAACCTCCAGGTTTTATTTCTCCAACTTATCCTTCATATGTCTTTAGATTGCATAAAGCTCTTTATGGTTTAAAGCAAGCTCCAAGATTTTGGTATGAGACCTTACCTAGCTTTCTGATAGAGCATAAATTTACTAGAAGCATTGTAGATAGGACATTATTCACTAGGCACCATAAAGACCAAATCTTGTTGGTATAAATTTATGTAGATGACATTATATTTGGGTCTACTGATTCCAAACTATGCAAGAGATTCTCTGACCTCATGCATTCAAAGTTTGAAATGAGTAGCATGGGTGAGCTCTCTTACTTCCTTGGTCTCCAAGTGAAGCATCTACCTGATGGCATCTTCATATCAAAGGCTAAGTATGCTAAAGAGCTTATTAAAAAGTTTGGGATGGTTGATGCCTCAGCAAAGAAAACACCTATGGCCACTAATGCTGTAATAGATTCTGATGAACATGGGAAACCTGTTGATCAGAAATTATATAGGGGCATTGTTGGGTCCCTACTATACCTTACAGCTAGCAGACCTGATATATTTGAAAGAATTAGATTCAAGATGTTGTAAACACCTAGAGCGGGGTGAATAGGTTCAATTCTTTTAATTAAGGGACACAGTATATTTTGCTAGCAATTAATCTATCACAGCACAGATTATAGCAACACACAACCAACACAGAATACACACAGATTTATATTGGTTCCCCAAGTGATGGGTACATCCACTTTCCCCCTTCGCCTATCTAGCAATATACTAGATTCGGCCTAACTCCCTTCTTCTTCCTCAGATCCTCAGATCTTACAACTCAGAACCCAGAATGGTTCCTACAACTCAGACTTCAGCAAGTCCTACAGCTCAGATCCTTCTAGAGAATCCTACCTCAGACTGAGTCCACACTCCTACAACTCAGGCAATCAAGCCCTACCTCAGCCTCTTCAACAGGGCTACAACTCAGAGAAATAATCTCCTACCTCAGGCACCCAGCCCTACCTCAGCCTTTATAGATTCAGGCTTACAACTCAGAGAGATAACTCTCCTACACTCAGATCTATAAGAGATCCTACAGAAAAATTGATAGTAACAAGAAATTATCATTCACCCAAGTTAAGAGAGAAAGGGTTAAAGGTTTCTTGATCAGTTCTTGATAGATCTGATTGCTTTAGATCCAACCTGTCTTAGCTTCTTCAAAGCTTCTTGAATTTGAAAAAAGTAAGGTTGATCTTCTTGTGAAGTTGGAGGTGATCCTCAATCCAGCTTCCTTCTTCTATTCAGATATGGATCTGAATTCTTCTTGCAGACTTGTTCAGGATCTGCCAGAGTCTTGTTGATTTCTGGATGAAAACTTCTCTTCTTCTTCTTCTTCTTAGTTGTTTGTTCTCTTTTGATGATAAAACATGTCTTTATATAGACTCCATCTGAGGTTACCGGCTGAACCGGTTCCTAATGGCTTTTTGATAGCTCTGATTGATGTAACTGCTTTGTTGGTTGTAAAAGCTGACAAGTCTCCAGTCAAGTCATCTGATACTTCATTGAACTTTAACTCAGCAGCAAAGTGTCGAGACAATACTGCAAATATGTCGACACAAATAGATCATGTGTCGACACAATCCTTGGTGATGTCGACACAGCTCTTATAATGTCGACACAATAGCTTTTAGTCTTGACAAAGTTGGTGTCGACAGAATTATGGTGTATGTCGACACAAGTCCTGTGTGTCGATACAGTTGTTGTCGACAGAATTCTGGAATGTGTCGACACAAGTCCTGTGTGTCGACACAGTTGTTGTCGACAGATTTCAGGAATATGTTGACACAAGTCCTGTGTGTCGACACAGTTGTTGTCGACAGATTTTCTGTATGTCGACACAAGTCCTGTGTGTCGACACAATCTGGCTCCTAGTGTCGACACAGCCTTTCCCAAGTGTCGACGCTTGTACTTAGAAACTTTTCTTGTAATTCCTTAACCTGCACATTGAAACTCAACACACCATCAAATACACCTTGATAAATATTATTGAGTTAAGTGAGGCTTCTCCAAATCTAGTACACATTTTCCAATGTACCCAACAATCTCCCCCTATTTGGAGAAGTCATAATCATTCATCAATGACATACATCACTTTATAATAAAACACAGAGTATGATGTATAAAAGCTTTATTTAGACAGGGTAACACATAAAAAAACAACATATTATATCATCACAGAATATGACAAAATATAGTGAACATGAATCAATGTTTTGTTGAATTACAAGAAGTTTTTGAAACAACAGATTACATAGATGTTTTTTTAAAACAAAAGATTATATAGTTCTAAAATATAGTCAATCTAATCTAAGACTGATCAGGCTACTTGATGACAATGCCTTTGTCAGACTGAATCCTTGCTTGTACATTAGCTTCAGTGTCTTCAGTCGGCTTTTTCCCTTTAAGATCCTTTTTCTTGAGCTCTTCATCCCTGATCTTTTACCGTTCAAAATAATGAAAAGTCTTTGGAAAGTACTTGCTAGGATCCACAGAGTTAGCAGGTATTTTTCCAGCTTTGATATCTCTTCTGAATTGAAAAATGGCATCTTGCTGCTTCTAATACTTGCTCCATTCTTGTGTAAAGTACCACTTGCCCCTATCATGCATGTTATCTTTAATAGCTTGTCAGACAGTGAGAATAATGTTTCTGGAGGTGGGACTCCATCTTTCAAAATCAGGTTTTAACTCAGCCTGATCTCTAATTCTTTTCTTAGAAAGTTGAGCTTCTTGCTCTCTTTTCAAGGCAACCTCAGACATGTCAACCTTCTCAATAATGACATTCTGTACCTCCGGTGGAGGACTATACATTTGTTGAACAACAGATTGAATTCCTTCAAAATCAGCAGGTGGATAAATGATTTGAGCTACTTCATGTTAAACCCCTTCATTGACAGCAGGTTGAATGCCTGACTCAGCAGTATTGTCATCATTACAAAGGGGTGGATAACCAAGAGTTGCTCTGATAGCATTAGTTATCCATTTAGCATGTTCAGAGCTTGCATTGACTAACACTCTCTCCCCTTTTTGACTTCTCGTTCAACATGAGCTCTTAAATCATCCTTCTGAAACCTTATCTGATCAGCTAGATAATTTGTGCCTTCTTTTTAGAATGATCTTAACTTCTACAGCTGATTAGCAATTACCTTTTGAGAAGCTTGGATAGCAGTGTTAACATCAGTAAAATTTGCTATGAGTTGTTTATCAAACTCAGACTTTGCTTTAACAAGGTGTCCAGTTAAAACAGTGGCTTTTTTCTAGAGTTCTGGGACAATAGCATTATGGGATTCTATGAAATTATCATTCATTCTGATTTGGTTTTCTAGAACATAGTCTTGTTTCACTGTTATGTCATCTATCTGAGTCTTGGCCTCCTGTTGTTGCTTGGCCAAGTAGGCAACAACATGTCCTTTTTGAAAGCACTCAGTCATTTCTATTTTATGCAAATTGACCTCAAATCTGATGGACTTGATATCTTGGGCCAATGTAGATTGCAGTTCTTTATGGCTCTCATCTACATATCTCTCAAGAGTTGCTCTTTGTTCATCCAACTTTACTTGCAGTTGCACTAGAAGTGAACTGAAGTCTACTGCAGTAGCTGCTGTGTGTGGGATAGTCTGCGGGCTTTCTTATAGCCAAAGCTCCTTTTTCTTAGTTCCATACGTTTTCTCTTCTTTGTCCTGTAGGTTTGTTCATCTTCTGAGGAACCAGATGAACTTTCTATATCCACAATGTCTTTTGGACTTGTGGCAATGATGGGCATCTCTTTTTCTATTCATGGCAGCTCCCCCTCAGTCCATGCTCCTTGGAAGTCTGCAAATAACTCCTCTAGAGTGACTTATTGTTGTATTTGAACCGTAGAAATAACAGTCTCTTTCTCAGCTGGTAGACTGTCTGTAAATGCAAAAGTGTCTTCCATGGTAATACCAGTTTCTGGTACCTTGTCTTGATTATTCTGTGCAACATCATTCATATGTACATTCAGTGTAGTATTATCAATATTTATAGCAGCTTGATTAATATCCAGTAGTACCTCAAGTATAGATTTAGTAGCTGCTTCACTGTCCAATGCAGCTGTGTGGATAGTTGGCTCTTGCTCAGGAGCTCCCCCTTAAGATAATGCCTCTTGTTGAGCTGAAGCTAGAGAAAGCTCATTGGCTCCCCCTTAATGAGGCTCTACCTGTACCTGAACCTCTGAGATGTTGGTGGCAGGAATCTGCTCCCCCAGCACCTGACCATCATCTACAGTCTCTGGAGCAGGTGATTTCCTAGCATTCTCTGGTCTTTCTTCATCGGAGATGAAGACCATTTCTTCTTCTGAATCACTAGAAGATTCAGCTATCTTGTGAGTTGGTTTTTTCTTTGGTTGTATCTATTTTGTTTGTTTCTATGGAGTAGATACATCCTTGGTTAGGAACCTTTCCCATCTAGACAGGATTCTCAAATCCATTCTTCTTATATGGTTTATTTTAGATCCTGCAGTCTGATTCATCACTTCAGGAATATTCATAGCCAGATTTAGGCTTAATATCCTACCCAGATTTTTTTTTCTTTAAGCTTTCTTTGATCTTTTCAAATATCACAGCAGACCAGTTAGTTTTGACCTTGAAGATGACTCTGGTCATTAGATTGAACATATAGGCAGAAATCCTATCATGTCCTCTGGATTTACACAGAGTAACCTTTACTATGATCTCTGACAGGAATTTGCCCCGGGAATTCCATCCCTTCCTGTTCATTGAAGATCCAATCTTGGTAGTGTGATCCATTCCACACCATTGGAGAGCTTCTCTTATCATGGAAGATATTATTTCATCGTCTTCTTTAACCCTGGGAAGTTGAAATGTCTTACTCAAACTCTTCTGGGTGAGTTTGACCTTGGTTCCTTGAACTGATGACCTTATTTTTATTCCCTTTGAATCCAGTAGTGCCTTTGTATAGAATTCAAGAACCTCCTTCTTCCATATCTTGGTAGGTTCTGAGACTAAGTACTCCAATCCATTTTCTGTGATTAGGGTAATCATGACTTTGATTTCTTATGACGCACTGTCAAACGCATCACGAACTAGTTCATAGCCCTCATTGATGTTTTCTTCCAATTTTGGCGCCATAAAGGATGAGAGAATGAGGAGAAGAGAGAAGAAGGTGTGTCAACAATACCAAAGGGTTGGTCTCGAGAATTTTGTGAGTATAGTCGACAGAGTTTTTCTTTGACCTATTTATATGTTTCTAGACAAAGAAGGTCAAAAGGCGGGTTGAAATAAGTTTATTGTGTGGACACTGTTGGGATTGTGTCGACACAGACTACTAAAGTCTCGACAAAGATCTTAAAGGTATTATAATACTATGTGTCGACACCATCTGCGATGTGTCGACACAGACAATCTTAAGAGTCTACACTAATGTATGCTGCTGAGGAAGTGCCCTAATCATGGATTCCAAACGTGGAATCTCGTCGAAAGCTTCTACTTTGCTATTGATCCCCACCACCGAGCCATGATCGATGCTGCCTCCGGAGGAACCATCATGAATCTTGCTCCAGATGATGCTCTAAAAGTCTTGCAAGACACCGCAACTCACAGTGCGTACTGGACCGCGGGAAGAAACATCCCACGAAGCACCAGTGGAGTGTTTGCCTTGGATATCCCCAAGCCTTCTCCTGCCTCCCCAGTGATGGCAATCTCATGTCAAGGGTGCGGAAGCACTGATCATCACAGCTTCGAATGCTCAGGAGTTGAGGTACAAGATGAATCTTTGTTTTTGAATGAATCTGTTAATTTTGTTGCCAATCAAAACAGGGGAGTGCCATACGAGAATACTTACAACCCGGGGGTGAGAAATCACCCCAACTTTTCTTGGAATCCTAATACTTCTGGCCAAAGATGGCAACCGGGGCAGCATCAAAACGATGCGTATGCTTCCGGTAGCCAACCGCGCCCGCCTCAACCGAATTATTCCCAAGGGCCCCCATCGTTAAGAAAAATTCTTTGGAAGACATGTTCGAGAAGTTTGTTGAGATTTCCCAGACCAACATGACAAATCAGGCCGCCTCGATGCGCAAATTGGAGGCACAATTGGGCCAATTGGCTCAAGTGGTTTCAGAGCACACCCAAGGCACCTTACCGAGCAACACTGAAAAGAACCCCCATGAACAAGGAAAGCGCCTTGGGGAGGACACTTCGGGAAACCTCAACGAACTTGTTATTAATTGTAAAATCAATAACACCGACACTCCAGCATTATGCGATTCCGGGGCGTCCAGCAACATTCTCACTTTGCAAGATGCTGCAAAGATGCAGTTACAAGTTGACATTGAAAATCGGAAATCACTTATTTTAGCTAATGACAATCTGGTTGACACGGAAGGCGGTGTGCGGGACGTTGAAATCGAGGTTAACGGCACCAGTATCACCACTGACTTTCAGGTTTTGGGACCACAGGACAACAACTCCATTCCTATATTAGGAGTCCCATTCCTAACAGCCAGTGGCGCATCCCTCGACATTTCCAAAGGCCGTGTCATTTGGCCAAACGAAGAGTCCACCCTCGATAAAACATCCCTACATTTTTCTTCCATGCCAAATAACATTTCTCTGAGTGTCACAGATGTCAAGCTGGATTTAGGTTCCCCCACATTGGAAGCACATCTGGATAAGATGCCAAAGAACGGACTTCCTCCAGAAGTCGATGAGAAGCAGGAACTACTGGTCCACGAAGGGATCAATTGCACCAAAGCCACGACTGTCTTTTTACTGCTAGCCAACTCTGTTGTTGAGCATGGCGAACTAAGTTTTATTCGGGAGAAATCCCTAGACAATAATTTGTATAATTCTGTTAAACGATTTGTGACATGGGCAGATCCGGTTGCCGTCACGGTGCCGCATAGGCCGCCACCAACCACGATACAAGCAAACCCCACAGCCTACCTTCATTGGAAGTCTCCCACGGTGGATAAACTGAAAGAGGCCAAGCGTTTACGCGAAGAGCGCTACACTGTCTTCCGGCTCGCGAACGAGTGCACTCGCAGTAATAGGACAATGCCTACCCCGAATGCAAAAAGACACTCTGCTTTTCTCTCGCATCCCACCGGCGAGACTTACCATAAATCTGCGTATAGCTGATTGTGCCATCTTCTTTCTTGCTACTTGTTGAATGCTGGTTGCTCTATTTTTAATTTTGTTTCCTTTTGCTACTGCCAAGAACTCTCTATTTGAACTGCTAATACAGGTATTTGGTCCACCTTAAGGACGGTAAACAAAAGGGATTTCGGGAGACAACCCAAGTTAGACCGTGCGGTCCTATGCTGTGTTTTGCTTTCGGTTTATTTCTTTTTATATATATATATATATATATATATATATATATATATATATATATATATATATATATATATATATATATATATATATATATATATATATATATATATATATGTCCAGATTTTGTTTGGCTTGCCTCCTTTAATCGCAGGTGCAGGAATATTTGAGGCGCGGCAACTTGGCCGCACTTGGACATCTCATTGCCCGACTGGTATGCTCAATTTTGAGCATAGGTACTTCCTACCCTAGCTATTTCTCCTAGTTGGAATGTTTATTTTTACTTGTTGTCAACTTTAAGTCTGGGGGGTAGTCTGCCTGTGGTCACTACACCGCACCTTCTGTTGCATTCCAGTTTCTTATTTACTTATTTCTTGTTTCTTTTTGGTTGCACACACCGTATCACCCACACGGGTGCGCTCTTACCCACGCGCACAACCCGAGTTAAATTTATTACTTTTGTGTAAACTTTAAAATAGTGGTACTGACTTAGGATTTCAGGATTGAGTCGTTCGAAACTCATGCAGTGCTCCTAATCGAATACTCATGGTTTGTGTAGAGTTAGGATAGAACTAATTTTTCTTTATGCTCGTAGAATTATTCTTTTCTGCTCATGTCAATATTGTTTGTACTGCTCAAAATCTGAATCTGGGATAATCAAACGATAGTGTAGGAATGTGTGTAGCCGCCACTAGACTCGTATTGCTCGAGTCGGGGGGGGGGGAAGGATCATCTTTCTCGGTGGCTAAGAACTTGCCCTAGGCTACTCTCGAAGCATTGGTGCACGGTTAGTTAAGCGTGAGCATGACGTAGGCCTTCTTTTTGGCTAGTTTGAGCCTTGTTTAGCCATTCCTACCTGTTAACCATTGCATGCCAAATTTGTGCCTACCCTTCCTTTGATCCAGCTCCACTCACTTTCACCAAGGCCTGAAGCTAAACCCACCTTCTTAATCAAATGCTTGAGCTGATTTGTAATTCCTGTTTTGCCGAGGTTGTGATTAGTGGACATTATTTTGGGGGTGCTGATTTTATTCCCATTTTGATTGCTTCGTTTGGGGATTGCTAGCGCAGAAAAGAAAACAACAATTTATGAAAATAAAAAGCTGATTCGCGCAATCGAAAAAACAAATATTTATGTGAAAGAATTGCTTTGAGATTTTGATCCCCATCCTCTTTATAGAATTTGGTCGGGTTCAGCCGTGTTCACACCCGGATTTCAAGCTAAGTCTGGGGGCGTGTGCCCCATTCTTTTCTAAGTGGCTGTTTTGGTTTAGGTTGTTTTCGCTCGCTTTGGTTGCATAGAGCCTTCATGTTTATCTTTGACCACCAAGCCGTTACCTAAGCCCCATTTCCTCCTACAAGTCCTACTGATTCACGCTTGAGTCTAACCCGCGCCGTGGAGAGAGTGTGAACGTGCAAGCGTATGGTCCCCGACATTGGTGGATTCCTTTGGAGGTGATCCTGAGTCCCGAACTTTGGCAATGCTCACCTTAGTGGCCTGCCTACTTTCTTCCTGCACATGATCGCACGATTCTCCAGAATTCTAATTTTGAGCAATTACAATATTTATTTACGTCTGTCGAATAGTTTAAACTACGTTGTATAATTAAAAAGTTTTTCTATTATATCTTCTATACTCATGATATATTTGATTTCTCGTCTTACTTCTTTTTGAAATTGCTGAGCCAGTTAGCTATCTTCGAGTCCATGGAGTGATGATTTGCTCGGGACGTGGAAATGGTTAAGTCTGGGGGTGTGATGAGTCCACATTTTACACTGATTTTTGGACTCATCTGGGTTAGTTTTATCGTCGTAGCACTACACTTGAGAGCCGTTATTGCTTATTTGTGCTTATGTACCTTTTTCACGATTAAGTGCACTGTATACCCGCTTCTGTGTGCTTTCTATGTTTCCAGTTTGTTGTTATTATTTAGCCCTATCTCGGGGATGTGGTGTGCACGTTTTGGTGGCCTTTCTGCCCCTTCTACTGGTACAGGGGTCGTGTGCGTGTTCCGGGATGATTGTGAAACAGGAATACTGCGCACGATCAGGGGATCTACTGCGCACGACCACTGGTCGTGCACCCCCGATCGTGCGCACTACTCTACGTTTTCAACTGAATAAGCCTGGGTACGCGCACGACCACTGGACTTACTACGCACGACCACTGGTCGTGCGCCACTGTTCGTGCGCATTACACCCCCTTTTTCATAACCCTATCTCGGTAATCGCACGAGCACTGGCCATAGTGCGCACGACCACTGGTCGTGCGCCACTGCTCGTGCACGTATATGCTGATGCTTCTTGTCCAGGTTGCAGGTTTATTTGGAAAAGCCGCACGATCATCGACCTACAGTGCGCACGACCACTGGTCGTGCTCCACTGATCATGCGCACTGCTTCTGCTGCCTCCGTATAAAAAGCCCTGCTCCGCGTTTTAGGTCAACGCCTGCCATTTGCTGCGATCGGAGAGTGCACGGGAATCCCCTTTTCACTTCTCCAACTGCTCCATCACTTCCACCTTCGCCGGGAAGCCATTTCCACTTACTCTGAAGCTTTCCAACACTCCGGCGAAGCCCTCGGCCATTGATGACTTCAACTCCAAGCTTTCCTGCAGAGTTGGTGAAGTAGATAACCTAGAGAACGGACTTAAAGTCCTTCGAGGTGACAGATCGTTGGTACCGGAAGCCTCCTTGGACTGAGCCCGGAAGCGGATTGACAACTCGCTACTCCGGCCACGACCCGCGGTGGATATTCATTCTCTTTTGGTTTACTCCTCTTCCCCTTCCTCTGTGTTATGACTGATTTGAGTAGTGTAATGAACATTTCCATCCCTGAATATCAAGTTTACTTACTAGTTAATGGAATGTTAGTTTCTTCTTATGCTTGTGAGTTCTGTCTGTGAATGCGCCTCACTCACCCCACATCCACTTCATTCCTGTGCCACGTCCGATTGCAATCCACGCAAGAACGCTGCAATCCATTAGTTTCCCTTCCACTCACCCAACTGACGTTTGGCATAGCGGCCGACAAACCCATTTCACCTTGCGAAGCGGTGCCGTCGACCCGCATAGTTTTTACTAGTTCAGTAGATCAAACATCCACAATCTCCCGAGTCCGCTGTTTCCTTTTTGTTCTATTTCTAACTCTCATAACAATATTCTCGGTACTGTTGTCGTTCTACGCTAATTGCATTCCTCAAGAGACCGACACTTGGGGATTTACTCCCAAAACTTTATTACTTGTGCGACCAGTGCGCTTCCCGTATTACACCCATCAGTACCAAAGACCAAGATTTGGTGTTCCCTTAAGATATCTCAAAATTCTTTTGACTATAGTATAATGAGATTCTTTTGGGCTTATTTGATACCTAGCACAGACACATATAGCATAAATGATGTATGGTCTACTAGCAGTTAAGTATAAAAGGTTGCCAATTTTCCCTCTATACAAAGAATCATCTACAGGTTTCCATGCATCATCTTTGCCTATAGGCATACTTGACCCCATTGGAGTTCTCATGGTGGAGGCTGACTCCATATCATATTTCCTAATCAACTCCTTGGTGAAGTTAGACATGGATATGGACAACCATCATCAGTCTGTCTAACTTGGAGTCCCAAGAAGAATTTCAGTTCACCCATGCGGCTCATCTCAAACTTCCCTTGCATAAGTTTAACAAACTTTCTACATAGGTTGTTTTTAGTTGATACAAAGATAATGTCATCAACATATATCTAGACTAGGATTATCTTGCCTTTTGATTCCCTTAGGAATAGAGTTTTGTTAATTTTCCCCCTTGAGAATTTGTTCTCAATGAGGAATGTAGACAGTGTTTCATACCAAGCCATAGGGGCTTGTTTCAGTCCATATAGAGCTTTCTTAAGCCTATATACATGATTATAGTAAAGAGGATCTACAAAATCTGAGGGTTGTTCAACATAGACTTCCTCTTTTAAGTCACCATTCAGGAATGCTGACTTGACATCCATTTGGAATACCTTCAACCCTTGGTAAGCTTCATAAGTAAGGAATAGCCTTATTGCTTCCAACCTTACCACTGGGGCAAATGTCTGATCAAAGTCTATTCCTTCTTCCTGCTTGTTGCCTTTAGCTACCAGTCTTGCTTTGTTCTTGTCTATAATGCCATTTTCATCTAGCTTGTTCCTGTAGATCCACTTAGTCCCTATGACATTGTGATTCTTTTGTTTAGGGACCAACTTCCAGACTTTGCATCTTCTAAATTGATTCAGCTCTTCCTGCATGACATCAATCCAATTTGGGTCTTGTATGGCTTCTTCAAATTTCTTGGGTTCCAACTGGGATAGGAAACTTGAGCAAAGGACTGTGTTTATGTTCTTGCTCCTTGTCTGAACACCATAACTTGGATCACCAATAATTTGGTATGTCGGATGATCCTTCAGATGTCTTATTGCTTTAAGCATTCTATCTACACCTTGATTTTCTCCTATCATCACACCATGCTGTACTTCATTGTCCTCTTCATCAGCTTGTGGGTCTTGTACTCCCCCTGGACAACATCCATCATTTTCTTCATCCTGCCTTGTAGGTTGGTCTTTACTAATGGTTAGCTTGTCCATCTTTTCCTTCAAACCTCTAGGGCTACAAGAAGTACTAGACAGCTCACAGTTGATTAGTTTAGTTTCATCAAAAACTACATGGACAGATTCTTCTACAACTTGAGTAGTCAAGTTGTCGACTCTGTATGCCCTACTGTTATTGTTATAACCAACAAATATCCCTTCTTAGGATTTGGCAGCAAACTTAGTTAAAAAGTGCTTGCCATTATTAAGAACATAACACTTGCTACCAAAGATTCTAAAATAGGCTAAATTTGGTTCTCTTCCTTTAATAATCTCATAGGGTGTCTTTTTGTGGCCTTTGGTGATGGAATCCCTATTGAGAACATGATATACAGTATTTACTGCCTCTGTCCAGAAATATTCAGGGAGAGAAGTGTCACTTAGAAGGGTTCTACCAGCCTCAATAAGAGTCCTATTCTTTCTTTCAACAACACCATTTTGCTGGGGAGTCCTAGGTGAGGAGGACTCTTGATGAATACCTAGTTCTTCATAAAATCTTGTCATGCATTCAGACTGAAATTCAGTCCTATGTTCACTTCTGATTTTGACCACTAAATTGTTTAGTTCATTCTGAATTTGCCTAACAAAATTGTGGAAGACAGTAGGGGTTTCAGATTTCTGCCTCAGGAAGAAAACCTATGTAAATCTAGAATATTCATCCACCACCACAAGTGTATAGACTTTCCTACCTAAAATATGAACTGACATAGGACTAAATAGATCCATATTCAGGAGATAGAAACACCTCACTGAATCTTTGGTATCAAGAGTATGGAAGGAGGTTTTGGTCTGTTTGCCTTTTTGACAAGCTGAACACACACCCTCCTGGATGCACTTGACCTGAGGACCATTCCTCACTAATTCCATACTATAGAGTTGCCCTGTTGATTTGTAGTTCGGGTGAGACTGCCCTTATGCCATTTGACACAATGAGAAGCTTTCTTATCTACAACTAGACAAATAGGAGAGTTCTTATACTCACAATCAAAGTTGAGACAATAAACATTTCCTTTTCTATAACCTGACAAGATGACCTCTTGATCACTTATCCTTATAATCTGATAGCCATCCTGAAAAAAAGAGGTGTCATAACCAAGATCAATCAGTTGGCTTATGCTTATTAAGTTATGTTTCAGACCTTTCACATAAGCCACTTGAGTGATAGTGATAGAACTATTGGAAATGTTACCAAACCCTTTGATGACCCCCTTTTCAGATCCATCAAAGATCACTTTGGGTCCATTCTCTATGGGAGAGTAATCCTTCAACATCCCTCTTATTCCAGTCATGTGCCTGGAACATCCACTGTCCAAGTACTATATTGGGGTATGGCCACTTGGACTCACCTTACTTGGACCAGGTTGATCCTGGTACTGATCTTCCTCAGATATAGCCATCAGCTCTTTGCAATGAAGATCTTCAATCCCATTGATAGAGTCCAGCATTTGCAAGAACTCAGATTCCACTAGATCCTCTTCAGTAGTGAACAATCCTATGTAGGATTCATCTTCAGTTTCTTCTCCTGATTCTGATGATGAGGAGTCAGTCGAACTCTTCTGCTTCTTTGCAACAAAATATCTCTCCTTCCTCCCATTATTTTGTTGCTTCTTTTTATCTTTAGATTCCTTTATTTTATCAGGACAATCAGCTATGACGTGTCCTGGCCTGTTGCAATAATAACAAACAATTTTAGAAGAAGTTTGTTTACTGGAATTATATCCATACCTGTCATCCTTAGATGTTTTCTTCTTCTTGTAATAGTCATCCTTGGAGAAGGATGAAGATGGCTTTGTTCTCCATTTCTTCTTCTTCATGAACCTTTGAAACCGCCTTGTGAATGTAGCAAAGTCTTCATCAGAGTTGTGACTGTCTGAAGTGTTGATGTCAGTATTTTCAGATTCAACTTTA
Source organism: Platanthera guangdongensis (assembly GCA_039583875.1). Taxonomy (NCBI): domain Eukaryota; kingdom Viridiplantae; phylum Streptophyta; class Magnoliopsida; order Asparagales; family Orchidaceae; genus Platanthera; species Platanthera guangdongensis. The sequence continues at coordinate 29,697,519 of CM077163.1, forward strand.
GCCATTTTCCTGGGAGGAGAAGGTGACTTTCTCCTGCCCTTTCTTGTGGTTTCAGCCTTAAAGGCAACTGACTTTTCTCTATATTCAGACTTATTGCTTTTCTCCTCCTCCTTTCTAGCAATGAGCTGCATCTCATAGGATAACAGTTTGCCAAATAAGGTTGGTGGAGGTGTATCTGCAAGCTTGGACACCTCTCTGATGGCACATATTTTAGTATCCCAATCCTTTCTTAGTGATCTGAGAAACTTGTCTTTTAATTCATAAGTGCTAAAGACTCTTCCATAGGTCATTAGCTCATTAACAATTCTAAAGAATTTCTTATAGCATTCAGCTATGTTATCTATTTTAGCTTGTCTATAGCTTTCATACTCTTGATTTAACATAGAATTTCTATCCTCTCTCACTTCTTCTGTTCCCACCATGTAGACAATCAAGGTGTCCACATCTCCTTGGAGGTTTTGTAATGGACCAGATTCTGGAATATAGAGTCATCTATGACACTCATAATTATGTTTTGTGCCCTCTTGTCCAAGGTTGCTAGGCTGATCTCTTCCTTAGTCATTTTAGAATAACGTTTTGGAGTCTTGAAGTTAGCATCAAGAACTGATATGTTCATAGGAATAAATGTCCCTTCTAACACTGTGATGTAAATTATTGGATCAGATGCTTCTATGAACAATCTGACCCTCTCCTTCCATAGGCCAAAATTTTCTTTCCTACAGATAGAAAGTTTCATGGATCCAAGTTCCTTCTGATTCTCACCTGAACCCATTCTGAATATAGCTGTTAACTGCCTTATAGATCAACTCAGACTGTTAAGTCTATTTTTGAGTAACCTCGCTCTGATACCACTTGAAAGAATTAGTTTCAAGATGTTTTAAACACCTAGAGGGGGGTGAATAGGTTCAATTCTTTTAATTAAGTAAGACCGTATATTTTGCTAGCAATTAATCTATCACAGCACAGATTATAGCAACACACAGCGAACAAAGAATACACACAGATTTATAGTGGTTCCCCAAGTGATGGGTACATCCACTTTCCCTTTTCGCCTATCTAGCAGTATACTAGATTCGACCTAACTCCTTTCTTCTTCCTCAGATCCTTAGATCTTATAACTCAGAACCCAGAATGGTTCCTACAACTCAGACTTCAGCAAGTCCTACAACTCAGATCCTTCCAGAGAATCCTACATCAGAGTGAGTCCACACTCCTACAACTCAGGTAATCAAGCCCTACCTCAGCCTCTTCAACAGGCCTATAACTCAGAGAAACAATCTCCTACCTCAGGCACCCAGCCCTACCTCAGCCTTTATAGATTCAGGCTTACAACTTAGAGAGATAACTCTCCTACACTCAGATCTATAAGAGATCCTACAGAAAAATTGATAGTAACAAGAAATTATCCTTCACCCAGGTTGAGAGAGAAAGGGTTAAAGGTTTCTTGATCAGTTCTTGATAGATCTGATTGCTTTAGATCCAACCTGTCTTAGCTTCTTTAATGCTTCTTGACTTTGAACAAAGTAAGGTTGATCTTCTTGTGAAGTTGGAGGTGATCCTCAATCCAGATTCCTTCTTCTATTCAGATGTGGATCTGAATTCTTCTTGCAGACTTGTTCAGGATGTGCCAGAGACTTGTTGATTTCTGGATGAAGACTTCTCTTCTTCTTCTTCTTCTTAGTTGTTAGTTCTCATTTGATGATAGAACATGTCTTTATATAGACTCCATCCGAGATTACCGGCTGATCCGATTCCTAACGGCTTTCTGACAGCTCTGACAGATGTAACTGTGTTGTTGGTTGTGACATCTGACAAGTCTCCAGTCAAGTCACATCTGATACTTCATTGAACTTTAACTCTGCAGCAAAGTGTCAAGACAATACTTCAAATGAGTCGACACAAATAGATAATGTGTCGACACAATCCTCGGTGATGTCGAAACAGCTCTTATAATATCGACACAATAGCTTTTAGTCTTGACAAAGTTGGTGTCGACAGAATTCTGGTGTCTGTTGACACAAGTCCTGTGTGTCGGCACAGTTGTTGTCGACAGATTTCTAGAATGTGTCGACACAAGTCATGTGTATCGACACAGTTATTGTTGACAGATTTCTGGAATGTGTCGACACAAGTCTTGTGTGATGACACAGATGTTGTCGACAGATTTTCTGTGTGTCGACACATATCCTGTGTGTCGACACAATCTGGCTCCTGGTGTCGACACAACCTTTCCCAAGTGTCGACACTTGTACTTAGAAACTTTTCCAGTAATTTCTTAACATGCACATTGAAACTCAACAAACCATCAAATACACCTTGATGAATATCATTGAGTTAAGTGATGCTTCTCCAAATCTGGTAAACATTTTCTAATATACCCAATAATAATGTTTGCTACATGTTTTGTGCTAGGTTCCAAGTGAATCCTAAAGAATCTCATCTAGTTTTCCTAAAAAGAATTTTGAGATATATAAAGAGTTGTCCTAGTCTTGGACTCTGGTATCCTACTGAGTCAGAATTTGAGTTAACTTGATACTCAGATGCTAACTTTATTGGATGCAGGGTAGACAGAAAAAGTACCTCTGGGACATGTCAGTTCCTTGGTATGAGATTAGTTTCTTGGTTCTGCAAGAAATAGTCATCTGTGTCTACATCAACTGCTGCAGTAGAATATATTGCAGCTGGTAGTTGCTGTTCCCAGATGCTGTAGATTCAAAACCAACTACTGGACTATGGGTTCAACTTAAATAATTCAACTCTCTTATATGATAACACAAGTGTTATATCCGTAGCACAAAATCCAGTGCATCGCGGTAGGACTAAGCATATAGACATTAGACATCATTTCATTAGAGATTGTGTAGACAAAAATAAAATTAAACTTGTATATATCAACACTGATTTACAAAGAGCAGATATTTTCACCAAAACCTAGATGAAAGAAAGCACTTGTTCTTTATAAATCAGCTTGGAATGATAAATGGAGAAGCTTTAATTTAATTTCTGTCTATGGTCGACAAATTTTTTAGAGTTCGTCGAATGAAGATCGACGAACTGGGAAAAGTTCTAGAGACATTCGTCGAACGGAGATCGACGAACTCTCGGTGAGTGAAGTTATTTTCGTCGAACAGAGATCGACGAATCTGCTTCAGAAAAGTTTCGTCGAATAGAGATCGATGAAATATTTTCAAATCTTCAGACTAAGATCGATGAATTTTTTAACTATAAAATATTTCATCGACCTCAGATCAGAGAATTCTTTATTTTTCGCTGAACGGATTTTGTCGATTCATATTCTGAAAAACAATATATCTATATTTTTCTTCAACCTCCGTCCCCCGCTTTCAGTTCCATTGCACTTGATCTCTCTTGTTTGTTGCAGGCGCACTCACGGCGATTCTCGCAGGAAATCTTGCAGCAATGAAGTTTGACACAAGATTTGATATAGACTTCGAGTCATTTCAACACTCGGATCCTATCTTCCTGGACATTCTGAAACTGCTTGAAGATCAGCAGTTGAAGAATCTCATGTCCACCTGAATAAAGATAGCCAGCGCAGAGATTAGGGAATGTGTTTACACTTCCTCCACCACCGATGAGAAAACCATGACAGGCACAATATCGGGTAATGAAGTCTCTCTTACCCTCGCTGTCCTGACTGAATTTGGATTAACTAATGGTGAAGCAGAGTTGGAGATTGATAATGAGGAATTTGATGAAATGTTAAATAAAATGGGTTATTCTGGAGAAACCCCCAATAAGTTGTAAAAGAAACACTTATCTACTGAATATAATTTTCTAGCAGATATTGTGGGCAAGGTGCTGGTGGGTAAGCACACAGCCCATGATTACATCACCAAACATCAATTTCTGGTGGTGTGTGTTGTGGTGACTAAGAAGCCTGTAAATTGGGCTAAGATTATGTTTGAGCTGATCAGGAAAAAGAACACCAAGAAGGACGTGTGTTTTGGAAGAATTCTGGGAATCTTCCTTCAGAAAAAGTCTGTTGAATCCATGGTCACACCGACCATATTCATTAATGCCTCTAAGAGGCTCACTTGTGCCCTCTTTGGCAGGTGGGACAGGACCATCACCAAGCCATCCAAGGCTTCTTCCTCTTCCTCCAGGCCTTCTGAGAGTATAAGGGCTGCTCCAGCCACTCCCCACCCTGTTGAAGATGCTCCATCTTGTAACACCCTCATCTGTCGCATGACATATAACAGAAGATCCAGCTGGAACCCGACGCCATATACCACATACAGTCGGAAGGGTTACATAAGAATATTTAAACATTCCAATTAAGACTACTCGTCCTACACAGAGTATTCTAGCGAAAGCTTTTAAATAGTTGAAAGGACCCAAATCTTAAATCCATAATCATGAATGTCCACATCCACACAACAGAATGAAACCAAAATACACTGAAAATGGACATGGCCTTATGACCTTACAATAGTTCACTTAATAAATAGTGTCTTACATACATCGGCTCGCATGCCGGCCACACATGACAAAATAAAAACAGCTATACTTTACGGCCTTCGAGGGCCAGCACGACAACATGGGCTCCAGCCCGTTATTTTGCACTCGGCTCCGCAGCACCTGCAAGTAACATTCCACCGCACGGTGGAAAACAGGTAACGGTCAGCTAAAGCCGACCAAATTATAAGGACCCCGCCCCTTTCTCGGGACGGCGGGTTAACATCCCCTATCCGTCGCATAGCATATAGCAGTAGGTCCGGCCAGGGCCCGACGCCATATACTACAGACAGACTGGGTGGTTACTCAATGGAAACCATCCAACTAATCATAACGTCCTACACAGAGCATTCTAGCGGAAGCAGTTTATAAAAGTTGTACTAAAGAACCCAGCACTAAAGCATGAATGTCCACTAAAAAAATAGCCAACCAGGAATGAAGTACATACACCAGTACTGGCCTTAAGGCCTTACAAAATGGTTTACTTAATGTTACATGATTTACAAAGCACGACACACAGATCGGTCATACATGAATAAAGCAGTAAACACTCCAAATAGGCCTTCAAGGGCCGGCTTCGCAATTTGGGCTTTAGCCCACTATTGACCGCTTGGTCCAGCAGCACCTGCAAGCAACATAACCACCACACGGTGGCAAACAAAAATGCAATGGTCAGCAATGCTGACCAAATTATAACGATCCCGCCCCCAACTCGGGGCGGCGATGCTCCTTCCCCGCAATTTTGTTAGCACAAGCGAGCAATATACTAATATTCATTTCATCACAGGCATAGGCTCACACGGCCATACACCCCGTGCACTCATGGCACATTCTCAGTGAACCGGTCAATGACACGTCAGTTAAAGCCATAGACATTCCGGACCCACCACCGCCACTTTGACGGCCAAACATATGAGCAATTTGTCTTCCCGTCATGGGTCACGAAAATTTAAGCCATAGACCGTCGAAGACCCTCATCTATGCCAATGGCAAGTGCCACGTAACCTTAGGTCTCTTTAACCCGAACGATATAGATATGGGTACGGTTCCATCTAACCCGTGCTCACGTCGCAATGACAATTCAAGTCATATACGCAGGTCAAACTTCTCCCGAGTCCCATTTTCGTCACACAATTTCACATAACTCGGTTATGTTCAAGTTGGCTCTCAGGCCTCCAAGTTGGCAAGATCACGTATCTGCCCAGTTTTCCGGGTGCACCTTTGGGTTAATCCCCAAGGCTCCCTGTTGCAATCTACCTTATAGAAAACCCGAAAAACAATCAATCGCACGGAGTCTTCTCCGGCATTTATGCAATTCAACATCACCGATCCAGACCAACATGTCCGGGTAGGCTTCACACATCATGCCTATGTCTGTTCTCGCTTACGGACTCTAAACAACGGGGACTTCACATATCTACCCGAAGGAATGCCTCCAACTCACCGCAAAATCGCGAGAGCGGGTTTCTTATGCAGAGAAAGAGAGCTACACATGCTCAAGATGAGGATCGTTACCCTTGCGTTCTTCTTTGGCGCCATGGAAAAGTAAGCAGATGAAAAGCACCGCACTAGCTTTGCCTCCGTGGATGCGGAGTCGGCTCGCGATTTGGAGCTTCGATTCTGCTCCAATGGCCGGATCTAGCTTCTTCTTCCCTCCTTGGCTCTCCTCTCTCTCTAAGCTTTAGAAAGATAACAACTCATGAAAAGTGAGGGTTTCTAAGTCCCAATCCCGGGTATATCCCATCAGGAACAACCCCCAGCCGTTGGATCACCAATTAAAGAAACGAACGGCTTTGATTCGGGACTGAAATGTCCAATCTAGACCGAACACGGCCTGGCACACGCCCGTGTCCAGGGCCGTGTGCCTCATTCACCGTAAAAATCGACTCGCCTGGAACAACACACGGGCATCGAACACGCCCGTGTTCGACCTGACACGCTCATGTTCCACCTGACACGGCCGTGTGGCCGGCCGTGTACCCCCATCGATTTAACCCGAAAACAACCCGAGCACTGCACGTGTTCTAGGACACGCCCGTGTCATTTCCCGTGTCTAACTCAACACGCCTGGGCTCCAGGCCGTGTACACGGTCTCGATACTCGACACTTCGTCGAGCGAAGATCGTCAACCTAACGACACGGCCTTGGACACGCCCGTGTCCTAGGCCGTGTGCCTTGTCTCGACACATCGTGGAGCACAATTCGTCGACTCCTGGGATGAGTGTCGACACGGGTCGACACGCCCTGCGACACGCTCGTGTCGCAGGCCGTATGCCATGTCTCGACACTTCGTCGAGCGCAGAATGTCGACTTCGCGGGCTGAGTGTCGACACAAGCTTGACACGCCCTGGGACACGCCCGTGTCCCAGGCCGTGTGCCTCCTGCCAGAACCCAAAACTGGCCCAAAACGTCCCCCATCACTCTTTTGAGTTTTCGGGGCGTTAAAACTCTCCCCCTCTTTAAATAATTTCGTCCACGAAATTATATAAAGGAAAGACATGTACAAAACCAAAATTTGTACTTGAGCGGAACAACTCCGGATACTCGTCAAGCATAGTCTGCTCTCGCTCCCAAGAGGGCTCCTCACGACCGCAATTGTCCCACCGGACCTTGGCCATCCTGATCTCTTTATTGCGTAGCCGCTTGACCTCCGAGTCCTCAATCCGCACGGGCCTTACTTTTGTCCTCAACCCACTAACAACCGGTGCTTGATTGACCGCGATCACTCGCGTAGGCTCTTGCACCGCCTTCTGTAGCACCGAAATATGGAATACATCATGTAGGCCACTAAGCTCCACTGAAAGCTTCAATTGATAGGCTGCTTCACCAACCCGCTCCAGAACTTCAAACGGCCCAAGGTACCTCGGGCTTAGCTTTTTCAATCACCGCACCCGCGAGACACCCTTGAATGGCTTGATCTTTTAAAAGTACACCCAGTCGCCCACAGTGAACTCCACGTTCATGTGCTTGGCCTTATAGTACTACGCTTGTCGGTCCTGAGCGATAAGCAAGCTCTCCCGAATGGTTCTCACCAAAGGAGTAGCATCCTCCACTTCTAATCGCTTATACAACTTTGACTCTCCCGTTTCTAGCCAAGACAATGGCGTGCGACATCTTCTACCATGTAAAGATGGTCTTCCCATTGCTATCCAAAGTCCAAGACACACATGCGGAGCATGCTTTCCATAGTTCTATTGACCCTCTCGGTCTGCCCATCTGTTTGCGGATGAAAGGCTGTGCTAAATTTTAACTTTGTTCCCAACATTTGCTGCACAAGCCTCCAATCATTGGACATGAACCGCCCAACTTGGTCACTCACGAGGCTGCGGGGCACACCGTGAAGCCGTACTATATTATCAACATTCAGTTTTGCCAACTTCTCCACCGGATCATCCTTCCTATGCGGAATGAAATGCGACACCTTCGTTAACCGATCCACGACCACCCAAATGGCGTCGTTCCCCTTTTTCGACCTTGGCAAACCGTGCACAAAGTCCATAAAAATGTCGTCGAATTTCCACTCCGGAATAGGCAAGGACTTAAGAAAATCCTCCCGGCTTTTGGCACTCCTCCTTCACAAAGGCGCAAGTTTGGCACTTCGCTACGTAGAGCGCCACATCTTTCTTCAAACCCGGCTACCAAAACAGTTTCTTGACATCGCGGTACATTTTCGTGCTCCCCGGGTGAATTGAGTACTTGGTATGGTGCGCCTCGTACAACAATTCCACCTACAAACTACCCACACTTGGGACGCACAGACGACCGTCTTTCCAAAGCAATCCGTCCTCCACAACGAATTGGGAATTTGACCCTTCTAGAGCCTCTACCATGAACTACTTCATATGGACATCCATATCCAAAGCCTGCCAAATCCGATCAGCCAGGTCATATTGGACTTCAGTCCAATGCAGTACTGCTTCAGCACTTGACTGCCTATCCACACAAACAATCTCCAACGCCTCCAACTCCCGCACCAACCGCTCATCATGCACTGATAGCCAGTTGGCTTGAGCTGGGGCTCGGCGACTCAACGCGTCCGCAACCGCATTCCATTTACCAGGCACGTAGTGGATCTTGAATGTATAGTCTCCCAAGATCTCCATCCATCTACGCTGTCGCATATTCAGATCCTTCTGATCAACCAGATACTTCACGCTCTTGTGACCGGTGTAGATATCCATATTCACACCGTACAAAATTATGCCTTCACAGCTTCAAGGCAAAACTCACGGCCGCTAACAACAAGTCATGGACCGGATAGTTTCTCTCGTGCACTTTTGGCTGTCTCGCGCCATAAGCTATTACACTTCCGTGTTGCAGTAGCACGCAACCCAAACAGCTGCCCGAAGCATCACTATTAAATCTCATAGTCTTCGGTCCCACTCGGCGAAGTCAGCACAGGCGCCGTGGTCAACCGACATTTCACTCCTCAAAAGCCCGTGTGCACTCCGGCGTCCAAATGAACTTTTGCTCCTTCCTCGTCAAAGTAGTGAGGGGTAACGCTATCTGCGAGAAGTTCTCTACGAAGCGCCTGTAATAGCCGGCAAGCCCTAGAAAGCTCCGGACTCCCGCTACCGTAGAAAGCTCAGGCCACTCCCGTATCGTAATAATCTTCGCCGGATCCACTGCAATACCTTCCTCACTCACTATAAGACCGAGGACGCCACTAAGGATGTCCAAAACTCGCACTTCGAGAACTTGGCATACAACTGATTCCTCCTTAGCGTCTCCAAAACCAAAAGAAGATGCTTGAAGTGATCTTCCTCACTCTACAAGTACACCAAAATGTCGTTGATGAAGACGATCACAACGTTCAGTCCAAGTACTTACTGAAGGTCCTGTTCATCAAATCCATGAACACTAACGGCGCATTGGTCAGCCCAAACGACATGACCGTAAACTCGTAATGCCCGTATCTTGTACTGAACGTTGTCTTAGGGATACCACTCTCCCTTATCCGCCACTGATAGTACCCAGACTTGAGATCCAACTTCGAGTACACTATCGACCTGACCAACTGATCAAAAAGATCATCAATCCGGGGGATCGGGTACTTGTCCTTTTCCGTCAACTTGTTGAGCTCCCGATAATCAATACATAGCCTCAAGCTTTCGTCCTTCTTCTTAATAAAGAGTGTCGGTGCGCTCCAAGGCAAAGGACTTGGACGCACATACCCTTGCTCCAACAACTTTTAGAAGTTGCACCTTCAGCTCCACCATTTCCTTAGGCGCTAGCCGATATAGAGAGCGTGACACAGGCTTTGCACTTGGTACTAGCTCAATCATGAAATCTATCTCCCGTTGAGGCGGGGCTCCAGGAAGATCTATAGGGAACACATCAGGGTACTTTGATAACACTGAAATATTAACCAACGCAGGCTTCGGCTTTGCAACCTCCACTAGTGTACAGAACATCTCTGCACCAGCACGAACCGCTTTCACCACCTGAAGAGCAGACACCAACGTCTTGCTCGACCTCTGCGAGCCCGTAAAGGTCATCTCACGACTTGCTCCCAGCTTGAATTCCTTGCTACCGCAATCTATATAGGCTTGCTACTCCGAGAGCCAGTCCATGCCAAATATAACGTCGAACACAACCAACGGAAGTAACAATGCTTGCAGGTCAAACTCCTGATTCCCAATCCAAAACTAAGCGCAACAAATTCTACCCGCGCACAATGAGTGCCATTGGTCTATAACACGTCCAATTTGTCTCTTACCATCGAAGGAGGTACTCCGACGCACAATTAAATTCCTAATAAAGGAATGCGAAGCTCCCTAAATGAACGGTGCTCTCGCAGATAAAGTAAAGTCGTAACAAAGCTTAGCACAAGTAGTTCTAAGCTAACAAGCACAAGGGCGACAAGTATTTAAGGCAAAACTATATTTAAACCATACCTGCCCTTACGACGGCGTGCTTCCTCCAGGGCTTTAGGCACTCACGGGCATAATGCCCCGGCTCCCCACAGTTGAAACATGTGCCCGGGGTCCAACCCGTAGTCGCCCCAGAAGCAACAGAAGGAGCTGGTCTCGAAGTCCTATGCTTCTTATACCATTTTCGATATACAGACTTTAAGGTGTTCGGCAGTTTGAATGTCGTCTCCTTTGCACTAAAGTCCTTGACTGCTCCTAACATAGCTTTCTTGGCCTTTTGAGCACCTTTCCAACAGTCTCGGGCAAAGTGCCCTTTCTTTCCACAAGTAAAACATGTGTAAGTAGCTTTGCTAGTCGATGTCATAGCCCCTTTCTCCAGCATTCCAACGGATGCAACTCTTATGGGGCTTGCATAGTTCGATACCATGGTCGCTGGCATCGGGAGGGTCTTCCTCAAATCTGCCTCCAAAGATCTAGCTGATTCCACCAAGGCTCGGAATCCCAATAACTTTGGTCCTAACAGTAGAACTCGTAACTCGGCGCGCAGGCCATTATAAAACCTATCGACTGTAGCTTGCTCATTATCCAACTCGAAGCATGGGTAGCCGCTTATCATAAGAAATGCTTGCAAGTATTCCTCAACTGTGTGCGCTCCTTGCATTAAATGCATATACAGCTGCTGCCCCGATGGTCTACCAAAGGTCATCTGCTCCATCACGCCAACCGGCGTTGAAGCCATAATAGGGGCGCAGGGTTGTATATTTCCTCCAAGCTGTGCACCCGTCATAGCGAACACCGCTTCAACGATCCTTCTAACGGTTTCATACGAAGGAGGAGTCTCAAACACCTCAACGGGCACACAATACTGCTCAGAAACCGGACATTCTGGCGGTCCAGCACCGCTTCTGGTCACCTATAGTGGTACAAAACACCGTTAAGCGACCAAATAAAATTGCAAATAGCAATTATAGGAACACGCAGGTTCCTCAAACACATGTATTTTCATTCCTAAGTAGACATTCATGGGTTCTTTTACTGTTATAACGATGACGCACACACATGTGGCTCACCACCCCTTAAAAAGAATTCGTCCACGAATTCATTTTAAGCTCGACCAAAACCAGTAGTCTGATACCAAATTGTAACACCCCCTATCCGTCGCATAGCATATAACAGTAGGTCCGGTCGGGGCCCGATGTCATATACTACAGATAGACTGGGTGGTTACTCAATGGAAACCATCCAACTAATCATAACGTCCTACACAACGCATTCTAGCGGAAGCAGTTTATAAAAGTTGTACTAAAGAACCCAGCACTAAAGCATGAATGTCCACTAAAAAAATAGCCAACCAGGAATGAAGTACATACACTAGTACTGGCCTTAAGGCCTTACAAAATGGTTTACTTAATGTTATATGATTTACAAACCACGGCACACAGGCCGGTCATACATGAATAAAGCAGTAAACACTCCAAATAGGCCTTCAAGGTCCGGCTTCGCAATTTGGGCTTTAGCCCGCTATTGACCGCTTGGTCCAGCAGCACCTGCAAGCAACATAACCACCGCACGGTGGCAAACAAAAAGGCAACGGTCAGCAATGCTGACCAAATTATAACGATCCCCCCCCCAACTCGGGGTGGCGATGCTCCTTCCCTGCAATTTTATTAGCACAAGCGAGCAATATACTAATATTCATTTCATCATAGGCGTAGGCTCACACGGCCACAAACCCTGTGCACTCAGGGCACATTCTTAGTGAACCGGTCAATGTCACGTCAGTTAAAGCCATAGACATTCCGGACCCACCACCACCACTTTGACGGCCCAACATATGAGCAATTTGTCTTCCCGGCATGGGTCACGACAATTTGAGCCATAGTCCGCCGAAGACCCTCATCTATGCCAACGGCAAGTGCCACGTAACCTTAGGTCTCTTTAACCCGAACGACATAGATATGGGTATGGTTCCATCTAACCCGTGCTCACGTCGCAACGACAATTTAAGCCATATACGCAGGTCAAACTTCTCCCGAGTCCCATTTTCGTCACATAATTTCACATAACTCGGTTATGTTCAAGTTGGCTCTCAGGCCTCCAAGTTGGCAAGATCACGTATCCGCCCAGTTTTCTGGGTGCACCTTTGGGTTAATCCCCAAGGCTCCCTGTTGCAGTCTACCGTGCAGAAAACCTGAAAAACAATCAATCGCACGCAGTCTTCTCCGGCATTTATGCAATGCAACATCACCGATGTAGGCCAACATGTCTGGGTAGACTTCACACATCATGCCTATATTCGTTCTCGCTTACGGACTATAAACAATGGGGACTTCACATATCTACCCGAAGGAACTGAAAGAAATTGTACCTAATCACCTAGAGGGGGGGGGGGGGTGAATAGGTGACTTAAATCTTTTTAACTTTTTAGGCAGAATTCAGATTATATCACAGAGTTATAACTAATTCTTCACAGCAATCAATCAGTAATCACAGAATCAAACATGCACACAGTGAACACACAGATTTATAGTAGTTCTCCAAGGTTTGGGTACATCCACTTTCCCCCTTCGCCTATCTAGTAGTGTACTAGATTCGGCCAAACTCCTCCACTATCACAGATCCTCAGATCTTACACTCAGAACCCCAAAACAGGTTCCTACATCTCAGGCCCCAAGGCCCTACAACTCAGTCTTCTCCAAAGACCTACACTCAGCTTCTTCACAAAGCCTACACTCAGCCACAACAGGCCTACACTCAGCCACAACAGGCCTACACTCAGAGAATTAGATCTCCTACACTCAGGCACACAGACCCTACACTCAGCCTTTATAATTACAGGCTTACAACTCAGATCCCTAAGGATCCTACAAGAAATTTAAAATACAAAGTGTATATAGCTACAACTCTGAATAGAGAGATGAGTTGATAGGTTCTTGATGAGTTCTTGGAAGAACTCTGCTGAGAACAATCTCACATGACTTTTCTTCAAAGCTTCTTGAATGTAGAACACAATAGGATTGATTCTCTGCAGCTGATCTTCAATCACTGCAACTTAAGATTCAGAACTAGGTCTGAACCCTTCTTCACAGCCTGGTTTCAACGGCTGTCTTCTTGGATGGAGCTCTCTCTCTCCAACTTCTTAGATCTTCACTTGATTTTTCAATGAATAGCTAGATCTTCTGGGTATCACTTGATGTGTTGATACTCTATTGAATCATCTTCTTCTGTTGACAGAATAAGCCTATATATAGGCCTTCTTCATGGTGACCGGCTGATCCGGTTCCTAACAGCTTTCTGACAACTCTGACAGGTGCAGTAGACCGGCTGGAATGGCAGCTGTCAAGGCATCCAGTCAGTTCTTGAAATAACTGTAACTTTCTGAAAGTGTCGAGACAATCTGTCTTTAAGTGTCGACACTTATAGACTAAGTGTCGACACAAGTAGACTAAGTGTCGACACTTGCCTTCAAGGTGTCGACACAACTCCTTGTGTTGTAGAATTCACTTCTCGACACAGCTTCTTCATCATGTGTCGACACTGATATTCTGTGTCGACACAACTTCTTGTTCTTCAGCACTTAGTTGAATTCTTGTAAGTGTCGACACAACTCCTTTGTATCGACACATCTTCATGTGTTGAACTTGTTAAGTGTCGACACATCTTCTTGGTGTCGACACATGCCTTCTGTGTTGATACTTGCTGAGTGTCGACACAGCTCCTTGTGTCGACACATTCTTCTTTTGTTGAGACTTTGACTGGGTGTCGACACTACTCCTTTGTGTCGACACTTGTACTTAGAATTTTTGTTGAACTTTGCTGAGTGCCGACACAGCATCCTAGTGTCGACACTTTCTTCATGTGTTGAGTCTTCTGCTGTGTGTCGACACATTCTTCATTGTGTCGACACTTTCTTCATGAGCTGAGTCTTCTGCTGTGTGTCGACACATTCTTCATTGTGTCGACACTTTCTTCATGAGCTGAGTCTTCTGCTGTGTGTCGACACATTGTTCATTATGTCGACACTTATACTTAGACTCTGCTGACTTTTGCTGAGTGTCGACACAGCCTCCAAGTGTCGACACTTTCTGATGTAGACACAGTTCCTCTAGGTGTCGACACTGCTGTTAAGTGTCGACACTGCTTCACTGGACTTTTCTTCATTGAGTGTCGACACAGCCTTCATGTGTCGACACTTTCTGTCTGGTGTCGACTCTGCATCACTGGTGTCGACACAATAACTCCAAGTGTCGACACTGCTTGCCTGGGTGTCGACACAAGCCTTCTTAACTATCGACACTTTGCTCCTGGGTGTCGACACATGGACTTAGAAACTTTTCAGCTTTTCCCTGCAAATACTTAACCTGCACAAAGCAACTCAAAATACATCAAATACATTTTGATGTATATCATTGAGTGGGGTGAGGCTTCTTCAAATCAGGTACATTTAAACCAATGTACCCAACAATCTCCCCCTATTTGGAGAAGTCATAACCCATAGTCAATGATATACACCATATATAATAAAATCACAGTATGATGTAAAACAGGATTATGCAATCAGGGAAAACATAAACATGTATCAAACAAACATGTATACACAGATATCATCTCAGAACAATTATGAAATAGATTTATAACATATCACATTGTTCTAACAACTTTATCATATTCATTATACAAAAGTTTACAGAATGTTTTAAATCAAAAGATTACAACTGTAAACTAAGGATAAATTCTATTCTATTTCTGCTCAGCCTCTTTGATCAATATGCCCTTCCCAGTCTGTATATTTACTTGCACAGGGGCTTCAGCATCTTCAGTATCAGTAGGCTTCTTCCCTTTTAGATCCTTCTTCTTTAGCTCTTCAGCTTTAATCTTTTTCCTCTCAAAGTAATGATAGGGCTTGGGAAAGTACTTGCTAGGCTCCTGGGCAGTAGGAGGTAGCTTTCCCATCTTTGCCTTTCTTCTATATTGCACTATGGCTTCTTGCCTGTTTTCATGCTTTCTCCATTCTAGTTCAGAATACCACTTGTTTCTGTCTTGAATATTATCTTTGTCAGCCTTCCAAGCAGTCAAAATAATATTTCTTGAAGTGGGGCTCCACTGTTCAAAATCAGGCCTTTGTTCAGCTTGCTCTCTGAACCTCTTCTTAGACAATCTAGCTTCTTGTTCAGCTTGTTCTTGCAGTATAGCTTCTTGTAAAGCCTCAGATACTGGCTGAACCACCTTCTCTATGATAACATTTTGCTGTCCCTCAGGTGGGCTATACATTGATTGTATATCAGCTTGTACCATATCAAAGTCTGGTGGAGGATAGATCACCTGAGCTACTTCAGCTTGCTCACCTCCAAGATAGGCAGGATTGATCCCAGACTAAGCAACATTATCATCATCACATAAAGGAGGATAACCAAGAGTGGCTCTGATGGAATTGGAAATCCATTTTGCATGATCAGAGTCTGCTTTGACTAACACCCTCTCCCCCTTTATGACTTCTCTTTCAATATGATCTCTTAAATCATCTTTCTGAAATCTGATTTGGGCATTTAGATAATTGACTCCATCCTTGTAGAAAGGTTTTAACCTTTGGAGTTTTTCAGTGATCACTTTCTGAGAGTTTTCAATAGCAGAAGTAACAGCAGTTAGACTTTCTTGCAATTCTTTGTCAAACTCCTCTTTGGCAGTGGTCAGGGCTGCATTATGTGCAGTTGCTATATTATTAAGTTCAGTGACAATAGCATTGTGAGAAGCTGTCAAGTTATCATTCATTCTGATTTGATTTTCCAGTACATAGCATTGCTTTACTTCAAGTTCATCCACTTGAGCTTTAATTTTCTCCTGATGAGTGGCTAAGTAGACTACTGCATTCCCTCCCTTGTGGAAGCAGTCAGTCATCTCCTTCTTATTGAGATTCATTTCAAATCTTATAGACTTAATGTCTTGGGCCAAATAAAACTGTAAAGACTTATGCCCCTCATCCATATATGTTTCTATGGATTTCCTGTGCTCATCAAGCTTAATTTTCATAGCAACCATCAAAGCACTATAATCTACAGTTGGTGATGGCTGTAGTGCAGGCTGTGGTGCTATAGTTTGCAGAGCTTTCTTATAAGTCTGGCTCCTCCTCTTGAAGACTTGAAATTTCCTTATCTTTGCTCTTGTAGACTCCTCATCTTCAGAAGCTGAGGTGCTTGCTATGTCTACCCTCTCCCTAGGGAGCTCCTCAACTTCCTTTGGCTTCTCAGGCTCTTTCCTTGCTGTTTCTTCTAGAATTTCCATTTGCTCCCCCTCAACTTGAGCATTCCCCCCCTCAGCAGCAGCACTTGCTTTCTCAAAGTCTGTTTGATCCAGATTAAGGAAGAGATCTTCCATTGTAAACTCTTGTTGAGGTTGTGATGGAGAATCCCTTGTCTCATCAACAACTTGATCAGATACAACTTGAGCTGCAACAGATGTGTCTCCATGACAACATCTGGGGGTTGACTATCAATCTGAGGTTACTGATTAACATTATTTAATGAATCAGACAAAACATTATCCTCTATAGGGAAAACTAAGTTATTGATTCAGTGAGAACCTCAAGTATGGTATTTGTAGCTTGTTCACTCTCTAGTGGAGATGGCTCTTCCACTAGTAGGGGCTCCCCCTGGATAGAATCCTGGTGTATGGGGCTAGCTTGAGGTAACTCCCCCTGCCTCTCTGCAACCTCTTATTGAGCTGGAGACTTCCCAGCATCTCCAGGTTCTTGTTCATCATCTGGTGTAAAGACAACTTGCTCCTTAGAGCTGCTAGATGAATCTTGAGCTACAGGGGCTATCTTATTCTTCTTCTTTTGTGGAGTTATTTTCTCAGGAGTAGGCAATTCCTTGGTCAAGACCCTATCCCATCTTGAGAAGAGTCTCATGTCCATCTTCCTCATATGATTGATTTTAGATCCAGCAGCTTTGTTAAATTTTCTCAACGTGGTCAGCAAGATACACCAAACGCCAAATTAATATCTTCGAAACTACCCAGTTCGCACGTTGAACAAGCGGAAACCAAGGAACAGAGGTAAATGCCACCAAACAATAGAAGCACAAGCAGGTCTTTTATTCATTCACTTCTTTACAATGCGAGGCATACATAGCGAGACATGATTTCGCTAGTATAACAGCTGAAAACAGAAAGCACCAAAAACACAAGCCGGGCGGATAGCACCGGAGTCCGCCGAGACCGCGAGGTCGCCGAGGTCGCCGAGTCCGCTGAACTCGCCCAAGCTAAGCTGCAATCCTCCAAATAGACACGGAGTCCGCCGAAGCCGCGAGGCTGCGCGGACACACCGTTATTCGCCTCCTGCTGAACCTGAACTGAGGAACACTCCTACCCGCCTGAAGCCGGCGGACAGGTTATTGAAGCTGGCAATGATGAAACAGAACTGACAAGCCGCAGAGCGACCTCCTACTGAGTCCGCAGAGACCGCATACTTCCAAGTACTTGACTGGAGTCACAGCCAAACTCCTGGCTCCTTGAAGCTACCCGCGCGACCTGCACACAGCAAACCGTCAGCCTGAAACAATCCGCGCGGACTGACAAACACAGACCGCAGCACTTCGCTCAACCCAACTTACTGTTCACTCTAGTTACTTAGGTTGTGCCAGGGGGGTCCTATTTATAGGCAAAGTGAGGAGTGTGGTCACCGCCCAAGAGATAGCGTCACCACCCCAGCCCGCGCGATAGCAAAACACCATCCGCCGAGTCCCCATGGACTTAGCCGGATACCAAGGAAAACCGCCAGGAGCAAGGCAAACATTGGCGAACCCTCTCCAGTCCGCCCAAGCTATGCGAATAAGGCATCAGCCCGCAAAGCTCCAACCACTACAGGACAGCAACCCCATTCAATGGCAGTCCGCACCAACCCGAGGCAGTCCGCAAGACTCACACCTCAATCCGCCACAAGTCCACGACTAAAGGAAGACAGCAATAGTCCGCCCGGTCATAGCAGACTTGGCGGATACCGCGGACACCATGGTCTTGGCACAAAGTGTGACCAAGTCCAAAACCATCAAGGGCCAATGCGAGCATGGCAGACTCAAATTCCCGTCCGCCAAATACCCTAGCACAGACCGCCATCAGTCTGCCAGCTCCTCGCACTACTGTCCAACGCAGCAGCCAACCCCGGACTTCAAAACCAGTCCGCCAATCGACCTCCACAGCAAATCGCCTGCTGTGCCACCAGAGCTCGACAAGGCCTCAGCCAAGCTCTAAGCTCAGTCCGCAACAGCCCATACCGCGGACACTCCAGTCCGCAAGCTTCCCGCGGACATGTGCCAACCCGCCTATCAGCACAAGCTTGCACCCGCGGCCACTGAGCAATGCACCCGTCCGCAAGCCTCCATCCGCTCAGGCCGCTCCTTGGCAAAGCCAATCAGCAAACACCCTATCCGCAGAAACCAGGCCGCATAGTCCGCGGACTCCATGCAACAAGCCGCTCAGAAGACAGCCGGTTTTCCACTAGACCTTCCACCATGCCGCACATCTCAGTCCGCCCAGTCCGCCTAGTCCGCCAAAACTGTCCGCCCCAGGCCGCCCAGCCTGTCCCGTCGCCCACTTCCACTTCACAAATTTCAACACTCCCCCTTGAAGTGGGAAGTGGTGACCAAGCCCAGCAAGCTGCGCAAGCGTTCAAAGGGCCCCTTCGACAGTGGCTTCGTGAAGATGTCAGCAAGATTATCTTCACTCTGAACATGCCCGACCAGCAGAGACCCCTCCAACACCTTCTCCCTGATGAAGTGGTGATCAATCTCTATATGCTTGGTCCTGGCGTGACACACTGGATTATTAACCATTTTGAGAGCACTCTCATTGTCACCCCTGAGTAAAGTAGGCCCTTGCACTTCTTCATGAACATCCTCTATAAGCCTCCTCAACCAAACGGCTTCCCGAGTAGCCAAGGCCGAAGCCTTATACTCCGCCTCCGTGGTTGAAACCAACACCGAGTCCTGCTTCTTGCTACACCACGAGATGCTAGCTGAACCGCAAGTGAACACATAACCTGAAGTAGACCTTCGATCATCCGAATCACCGCCATAGTCAGCATCCGTGTACCCGAGCAACGCAACCTCCGCGTCCCTTCTATAGAGGAGTCCCATGTCAGAAGAAGCCTTGACATACTTCAGAATTCCCTTTGCCGCCACTAGATGAGATTGCCTTGGTTCAGCCATATACCGACTTACTCGGCCAACAACATAAGCGATATCCGGCCTTGTAATCGTCAGATATATCAAGCTCCCAACAAGAGCCCTGAACACCAAGGGATCATGAAGAACCCGTCCCTCATCTCGTCGAAGCTTTAGCCAAGATTCTAGTGGAGTAGAGCACTTCTTCCCTTCGCCCATGCCAAACCGCTTCACAATGCGATCGACATACCCTTTCTGGCTAATGAGAACCCCGCACTCCTTCCTCTCCACTTCTAGACCGAGAAAGTGATGCAACTCTCCCAAGTCTTTCATCTCGAAGCATATAGCAAGCTCAGCCCTGAGCCTTGCTACTTCCCCCTCCGAGTTCCCGGTGATGATCATGTCATCCACATACAGCAGGACCAAGACTCGAAGCTCCCCCTTCTTCTTGATGAACAAGCTTGAATCCGAGTTGAAAGCAAGGTATCCACAGAATTGCAAGTACTCTGCAATCTTCCCATACCACGCTCGAGGAGCTTGCTTCAACCCATAGAGAGCCTTCCTGAGTTTGCAGACATAGTCCGGATGCTTCTCAGAGACAAAACCAAGCGGCTGATCCATGAAGATGTCCTTGTCAATCTCTCCGTAAAGAAAGGCATTCTTCACATCGAGTTGCCAAAACCTCCATCCCTTGCTAGCAGCCAAGGCGATCACCACTCTTACAGAAGTCATCTTCGCAACTGGACTAAATGTCTCCTCATAGTCTTCTCCATACTGCTGTGAGAATCCTCTAGCGACCAGGCGAGCCTTGAACCGATCAATGCTCCCATCAGCCTTCTTCTTCAACTTATACACCCACTTGCAAGTAACCGGAGTAACGCCATCAACCTTGGGCACAAGGTCCCAGGTTTCATTCTTCTTCAGAGCATCAATCTCTTCCTTCATGGCATCATCCCACTCCTTTACTCCAGTGGCCTCGTTGAAGTTTGCAGGCTCTCGCTCATCCAGAGGACCTGCAAAGAAGTAGGAGACAAAGCTCACTGCATTCCCATCACAGCACCGAGCCGGTGGCTTAACCACCCTCTTCGATCTCCGAAGAACAGGCTCCTTGCTCATGGCTTCCGTTGCTTCTTCGGGCTCCACTCCTACCTGGGGCAAGCATTGAGCAGTGCTCCCCCTGCTTCCTGAGCCAGAAGGCTCAGCCTCGGAGTTAGAAGCAACAGGAGCTGCTGGTGAAACTGCAAGCTCCTCTTCCAAGCCTTCAGCAGCCTCCACCGGTGCTTCATCAACCTTGCTACTTCCGAGTAGCTCCACCGAGCCACCTCCATATGACGTCAGCTCGTCAAAGACAACGTCTCTTGACACCACGAACTTCTTCGTCACAGGGTCCATGCACTTCCATCCCTTCTTCCGCTCATCATAGCCAACAAAGACAAGTTTCCTTGCCTTCGCATCCAGCTTTGTCTGTGAAGCATCCGGGACATGCACGTAGCAAGTTGAACCGAACACCCTAAAGTGTCCAACACTCGGCTTCTCCTTCAGCAACAGCTCAACAGGAGTCTTCATGTTGATAGGGCTGAGTGGCATCCGGTTGATAACATAAGCAGCACAAGACATTCCCTCCGCCCAAAAGGACCTTGGGATATCTTTCGCATGAAGCCAGCATTTGCAGGTCTCCGTCAAATGACGGATCTTCCGCTCCGCTACCCCATTTTGTTGTGGAGTGTGAGCACAAGTAAGCTCTCGTTGGATCCCATGCTTCCTGCAGAAGTTAGAAAACTCGGAGGAAACAAATTCACCCCCGTTATCAGTTCTAAGCTTCTTAACCCGCAAGCCAAGCCGGCCTTCTACCAACTCCTTGAACTCCACGAACAAACGGAAGGCTTCCGACTTCTCCTTTAAGAAGTACACCCAAGTATACCTTGAGTAGTCATCAACCAAGACAAGCATGTATCTGCTTTCGCCAAGGCTGGCAGTAACCGTTGGTACCATCAGGTCGCCATGAATACACTCCAGTGGCTTCTTGCTCCTTGTTTGTGATTTATCAAATGGAAGGCGATGTGTCTTACCGTATTGGCAACCCACACAAACATGCCCATCACCAAAGGAGGACAACTTCGGCAACCCCCTCACCAAACTTCTACTCGCCATTGCCTTCAGCTTGTCCATGCCAACATGCCCCAGTCTCTCATGCCAGATAGTAGCGCTATCATTGGCCCTCATTCTATCAACATAAGCACTGGTGGAAAGAACAAATAAGTTCTTCACCCTCCTCCAAACATGAGCAACATCAGCCTTTACCGCTGATACGTTGCGAAGAAACCTCACGTCTGTTGGCCCAAACAGAACGTGATACCCAGCGTCCACCGCATTGGTCACCGAGAAGAGGTTCTTCTTCATGCCCGGCACGTGATACACACTCCTTAACATGAGTGGCCCCTGATCACTACCCAATGACACGACCCCCTCTTTCTCTACTGCATAAACAGTATTATCAGCAGTGATAATAGCTTCATTACCTGAGTAAGGCTGCATGGAGGTGAACTTCGATTTGTCTCTGATGAGGTGATGACCACACCCGGAGTCTACGATCCACTCGCTGTTGAAGTCCTCAGCAGACAAGGCCCGGACACAAGTGCCCGTCATGAAAGCTCTGCCCCATTCTACTTCTTCACTTCTTGAGCAAGCTTCCTCCTTTCCCGCAGCATGCCCAGGCTGCAGTTTGACCTTGCAGTCCCGCTTGAAGTACCCTCGCTGATGACACCGGTAGCACTTCAAATTCTTCTTCCAGTCCTTAGGAGCATTGCTCCTCTCCGGTGGATATGAAGTTGAAGTCTCCTTCTCACCAGCGGCCTGCACCTTCTTCTTCTTATTCCCTTCCCATCATTTCTTCTTGCCTGAGAAGAGAGCTTCGCTGCCTTCCTGATTTAGATTCACTCCAGCCATCTGTCTTGCTAAGCTCTCCTACGAGGCAAGCAGATTCTCCAGCTCCAGCAAAGACGGATGAGTAGCCCACCCTTGAACAGATGTGACAAAGGCCACATACTCCTTCCGCAAGCCGCGGGTAATGTGCCTTTTCATCTTTGCCTCAGAGATAGGCTCATCAGGATCCAGTGCCGACAGCTCAGCACACAAGCTCTTCATCTTTAAGAAGTACTTGGAGATGGAAAGGTCCCCTGAGTTGCCCTGGCCAACTCATTCTCCAGGAACTGAAGCCGCGCCACATTCTTCCTATTGAACAACTCATCAATGGTTGTCCAAATATTAGCAGCCGACTCACATCCAATGATGTGATCAAACAGTTCCGGAGATACGTCTCTCTTCAGAATGAACTCCGCCTTAGCATTTGTTCTTCTCCAGAGCCTAACCTGCTCAGCAGTACCGAAAGCAGCAGTGACTTCCTGCCTGTCGTCACCACCGACGACTTCCCACAGCTCCTCGCCAAGAAGATAACTCTTCATGCACGACTTCGAGTTCTTGAAGTTAGTCGGCATTAAGAGTTCAATGCCCAGACCTCTTGCAAAGCTCCCTTCCATTGCAACACCTGTTGGCAACCTAGCAGCAGCTCCGAGCAACAACACAGGTTGATCACCACTCAATCACTGAGTAACAACACTGGCTGACTTCTGCTCACACAACTGAACCTCAGCAACCTGGCTCTGATACCATGTTAAATTTTCTCAACGTGGTCAGCAAGATAGCCCAAACGCCAAATTAATATCTTCGGAACTACCCAGTTCGCACGTTGAACCAGCGGAAACCAAGGAACAGAGGTAAATGCCAACAAACAATAGAAGCACAAGCAGGCCTTTTATTCATTCACTTCTTTACAATGCGAGGCATACATAGCGAGACATGATTTCGCTAGTATAACAGCTGAAAACAGAAAGCACCAAAAACACAAGCCGGGCGGACAGCACCGGAGTCCGCCGAGACCGCGAGGTCGCCGAGGTCACCGAGTCCGCTGAACTCGCCCAAGCTAAACTGCAATCCGCCGAATAGACACGGAGTCCGCCGAAGCCGCGAGGCCGCGCGGACACACCGTTATTCGCCACCTGCTGAACCTGAACTGAGGAACACTCCTACCCGCCTGAAGCCGACGGACAGGTTATTGAAGCTGGCAAAGATGAAACAGAACTGACAAGCTGCAGAGCGTCCTCCTGCTGAGTCCGCAGAGACCGCACACTTCCAAGTACTTGACCGGAGTCACATCCAAACTCCTGGCTCCTTAAAGCTACCCGCGCGACCTGCACACATCAAACCGTCAGCCTGAAACAATCCGCGCGGACTGACAAACACAGACCGCAGCACTTCGCTCAACCAAACTTACTGTTCACTCTAGTTACTTAGGTTGTGCCAGGGGGGTCCTATTTATAGGCAAAGTGAGGAGTGTGGTCACCGTCCAAGAGATAGCGTCACCACCCCAGCCCGCGCGATAGCAAAACACCGTCCGCCGAGTCCGCATGGACTTAGCCGGATACCAAGGAAAACCGCCAGGAGCAAGGCAAACATTAGCGAACCCTCTCCAGTCCGCCCAAGCTATGCAGACAAGGCATCAGCCCGCAAAGCTCCAACCACTGCAGGACAGCAACCCCCTTCAATGGCAGTCCGCACCAACCCGAGGCAGTCCGCAAGACTCACACCTCAATCCGCAACAAGTCCACGACCAAAGGAAGACAGCAACAGTCCGCCCGGTCACAGCGGACTTGGCGGATACCGCGGACACCATGGTCTTGGCACAAAGTGTGACCAAGTCCAAAACCATCAAGGGCCAATGCGAGCATGGCGGACTCAAATTCCCGTCCGCCAAACACCCTAGCGCAGACTGCCATCAGTCCGCCAGCTTCTCGCACTACTGTCCAACGCAGCAGCCATCCCCGGACTTCAAAACCAGTCCGCCAATCGACCTCCATAGCAAATCGCCTGCTGTGCTACCAGAGCACAACAAGGCCTCAACCAAGCTCTAAGCTCAGTCCGCAACAGCCCACACCGTGGACACTCCAGTCTGCAAGCTTCCCGCGGACATGAGCCAACCCGCCTATCAGCACAAGCTTGCACCCGCGGCCACTGAGCAATGCACCCGTCCGCAAGCCTCCATCCGCTCAGGCCGCTCCTTGGCAAAGCCAATCAGCAAACATCCTATCCGCAGAAACCAGGCCGCATAGTCCGCGGACTCCATGCAACAAGCCGCTCAGAAGACAGCCGGTTTTCCACTAGACCTTCCACCAGGCCGCACATCTCATTCTGCCCAGTCCGCCTAGTCCGCCAAAACTGTCCGCCCCAGGCCGCCCGGCCTGTCCCGTCGCCCACTTCCACTTCACAAATTTCAACAAGCTTGAATAATTACTTCTGGTATACTACCAGCCAAGTAAAGACTGAGTATCCTACCCAAATTGGGCTTCTTCATACTCTCTTTAATCTTCTCAAAGATTACTACAGACCAATCAGTTTTCAATGTGAAGATAATCCTTGTCATGAGACTGAACATATGGGCTGATACCCTGTCATGCCCTCCAGGATTACTCAAGATCACCTTTCCAACAATTTCAGAGAGGAATTTTCCTTTGCTGTTCATCCCCTTTCTATTGAATACTGATCCAATTTTCAGCTTGGAATCCAGTCCACACCATGTTAAAGCTTCTCTGGTCTTAGAAGCAGTAACTTCATCTTCTTCCTTTGTCCTTGGTAGGTTTAGAACCTCTCTTAAACTCTTTGGTGAGACCTTCACCTTTTCTCCATGTACGTCTGACTTTATCTTGAATCCAGATTCGTCTAGGGTTGCTCCATTCAGAAATTCTAATACTGCTTTCTTCCATATTTTGGTTGGCTCTGAAACAAGAAAATCTAACCCTGAGTCTGCAACTAGGGTTACCATATCCTTGATCTCTTGTTCTGCATCGTCAAACGCATGCCGCACCAGTTCATAGCTTTCATTCACATTCTCCTCGAGCTTGGGCGCCATTAAGGTTTGAAGAATTTGAATTGAGAAAAGAGAGGTGTCGACACACAAGTTTGGTCTCGAAACTGTTGTGAGCGTGTCGACAGACAATGGTGAAATCCTATTTATACCTTTCTAGGATTGAAGATGAAAGGGCGCGTCAGCAAACTCAAATTGTGTCGACACTGTTGAAAAGTGTCGACACAGACTTATAATGTCTCGACAACAATGTGTCGACACCAGTATAGTCGACAGAATATATGTGTCGACACTGCTCAGCTCGACACTTAGTCGAGAGATTACTTTACTAATTCTGCATAAAGTCTAAGTGTCGACACCACCTTGGATGTGTCGACACCTACTTTTCATGTGTCGACACTAATTTTCTGAAGTGTCGACACCAACTTCCTAGGTGTGTCGACACCTTTTCTCTAAATTGTCGACAACAATTTTCTGTCTCGACACAGACAACTCTGTGTGTCGACACTATTTTACTTAGTCATTTCTGTAAACTTATTCTAAGTTTATCATACCTAGTTCAATTTTAAACCTATTGAACTTGGTCTCTTCTAAAGGCTTAGTATACATGTCAGCTAGTTGATTATCTGTTTTTACATATTCTAATGAAATATCTTCTTTTTTTACATGTTCCCTAAGAAAATGATATTTTATTTCAATATGTTATACATGTCAGCTAGTTCAATTTGATCATTCTTGAATGTTATAGTTCCCATCTGAATAACAGTTATGTACTTCAGTCTGGCTATTTCATTTAACTTTTGATCAATCAGCTTCTTAGTATTAATTGCAGCAACTTTGAGACTAGCAATTTCCTTTGCCTGACTCTTGGCCAGGGACTTGCTCTTCTTAAAAGCTTGCAACAGAACTCTATATTCATCAATCAATTGATGAATATCCCCTTCTGATTCAGATCCACTGGCATCATTTGATGCTGATGTAACTAAATCAGAACTAGCACTAGAAATTGAACTTAAAGAACAATTTTGTACCTTACTAGGTCCAGGCTACTCCTGGATTTTGTCATCTTCTGTTAATGTCATCAGTCCTTGGCACTGACTGTCCTCTTGCTCATATATAGAGTTCATTATCTGGATGAACTCCTCTTCTTCTTCTTCAGCAAACAGTCCTATGTAAGCTTCAACTTCTGACTCAGTTTTTGAAGAAGACATGTCTGACAGGCCTTTGTCCTTCTTGGCAACAAAAGACCTTTCCTTCTTGCCCTTGAATTATGTCTTTTTCTTATCAGTAGATTCTTTTCTCTTCTCAGGATAGTCAGCAACAACATGTCCTTGTTTGTTACAACAATAACAAACTATCTTTGAAGATGAAGTTCTATTTGACTTGGGCTTTCTTCTGTCATTCTTTGATGACCTCTGTGCTGTGGATGGCTTAGTCCTCCACTGTTTCTTCTTTAGGAACTTCTGAAAGTGTCTTGTGAAGGCTGCAAAGTCCTCATCACTTTCACTGCTTTCAGACTTTCTGCTTTCTGAATCATCTAACTCAGTCTCAGCTACTTTAGGAGGTGGAGTTGGTGACTTACTTCTGTATTTTCTGGTGGCTTCTGTCTTGAATGCCACTGTCCTTTCTTTATGTTCACTTCTTGTAGTCTTCTCCTCTTCTTTCCTTACCATCAACTGCATCTCATAGGATAGCAGTTTTCCAAACAGTGTTGGAGGAGGAATATCTGCTAACTTTGTCATTTCCCTTATGATACAGATCTTGGTGTCCCAATCCTTTGTTAGGGACCTCAGAAACTTATCATTTAGCTCATAATTACTGAACTCTCTTCCATCGGACATTAGCTCATTGACAATCCTATAGAACTTCTTATAGCATTCTGTGATGCTATCAGACCTACCTTGCCTAAAACTTTCATATTCCTGGTTTAACAAATATTTTCTATCCTGTCTCACTTCTTCTGAACCCTCCATGTACACTATAAGAGTATCCCACATCTCCTTAGATGTCTTACAGTGTATCAAGTTCTGAAAGGTAGCATCATCTATAGCACTCACAATGATATTCTGAGCCCTCTTGTCCATGGTGGCCAGAATTATTTCATCTTTTATCATTTCAGAGAAGTCCTTTGGTGTTCTCTGATTTGCATCCAGGACTAAAACCTTCATAGGCACATATGACCCTTCTTTAACTGTGATATATATCCTAGGATCTGAGGCTTCCATAAATAGTCTCACCCTTTCTTTCCAGATGCCAAAAATTTCTTTTCTGCAAATGGGCAACTTCATGGATCCAAGTTCCTTATGATTCTCAGTTGAACCCATGTTTCTTGATTTTCTTGATTCTGCAGTTTACATAGTTTGAATCTGCCAACAGGATCTACTCAGACAGTTAAGTCCTTTTTGAGTAACCTGGCTCTGATACCACTTGAAAGAAATTGTACCTAATCACCTAGAGGGGGGGGGGTGAATAGGTGACTTAAATCTTTTTAACTTTTTAGGCAGAATTCAGATTATATCACAGAGTTATAACTAATTCTTCACAGCAATCAATCAGTAATCACAGAATCAAACATGCACACAGTGAACACACAGATTTATAGTGGTTCCCCAAGGTTTGGGTACATCCACTTTCCCCCTTCGCCTATCTAGTAGTGTACTAGATTCGGCCAAACTCCTCCACTATCACAGATCCTCAGATCTTACACTCAGAACCCCAAAACAGGTTCCTACAGCTCAGGCCCCAAGGCCCTACAACTCAGTCTTCTCCAAAGACCTACACTCAGCTTCTTCACAAAGCCTACACTCAGCCACAACAGGCCTACACTCAGCCACAACAGGCCTACACTCAGAGAATTAGATCTCCTACACTCAGGCATACAGACCCTACACTCAGCCTTTATAATTACAGGCTTACAACTCAGATCCCTAAGGATCCTACAAGAAATTTAAAATACAAAGTGTATATACCTACAACTCTGAATAGAGAGATGTGTTGATAGGTTCTTGATGAGTTCTTGGAAGAACTCTGCCGAGAACAATCTTACTTGACTTTTCTTCAAAGCTTCTTGAATGTAGAACACAATAGGATTGATTCTCTACAGCTGATCGTCAATCACTGCAACTTAAGATTCAGAACTAGGTCTGAACCCTTCTTCACAGCCTGGTTCCAACGGCTGTCTTCTTGGATGGAGCTCTCTCTCTCCAACTTCTTAGATCTTCACTTGATTCTTCAATGAATAGCTAAATCTTCTGTGTATCACTTGATGTGTTGATACTCTATTGAATCATCTTCTTATGTTGACAGAATAAGCCTATATATAGGCCTTCTTCATGGTGACCGGCTAATCCGGTTCCTAACAGCTTTCTGACAACTCTGACAGGTGCAGTAGACCGGCTGGAATGACAGCTGTCAAGTCATCCAATCAGTTCTTGAAATAATTGTAACTGTCTGAAAGTGTCGAGACAATCTGTCTTTAAGTGTCGACACATATAGACTAAGTGTCGACACAAGTAGACTAAGTGTCGACACTTGCCTTCAAGGTGTCGACACAACTCCTTGTGTTGTAGAATTCACTTCTCGACACAGCTTCTTCATCATGTGTCGACACTGATATTCTGTGTCGACACAACTTCTTGTTCTTCAGCACTTAGTTGAATTCTTGTTAAGTGTCGACACAACTCCTTTGTGTCGACACATCTTCATGTGTTGAACTTGTTAAGTGTCGACACATGCCTTCTGTGTTGATACTTGCTGAGTGTCGACACAGCTCCTTGTGTCGACACATTCTTCTTTTGTTGAGACTTTGACTGAGTTTCGACACTACTCCTTTGTGTCAACACTTGTACTTAGAATTTTTGTTGAACTCTGCTCAGTGTCGACACAGCATCCTAGTGTCGACACTTTCTTCATGTGTTGAGTCTTCTGCTGTGTGTCGACACATTCTTCATTGTGTCGACACTTTCTTCATGAGCTGAGTCTTCTACTGTGTGTCGACACATTCTTCATTGTGTCGACACTTTCTTCATGAGCTGAGTCTTCTGCTGTGTGTCGACACATTGTTCATTATGTCGACACTTATACTTAGACTCTGCTGACTTTTGCTGAGTGTCGACACAGCCTCCAAGTGTCGACACTTTCTGATGTAGACACAGTTCATCTAGGTGTCGACACTACTGTTAAGTGTCGACACTGCTTCACTGGACTTTTCTTCATTGAGTGTCGACACAGCCTTCATGTGTCGACACTTTCTGTCTGGTGTCGACTCTGCATCCCTGGTGTCGACACAATAACTCAAAGTGTCGACACTGCTTGCCTGGGTGTCGACACAAGTCTTCTTAAGTGTCGACACTTTGCTCCTGGGTGTCGACACATGGACTTAGAAACTTTTCAGCTTTTCCCTGTAAATACTTAACCTGCACAGGGCAACTCAAAATACCTTAAATACATTTTGATGTATATCATTGAGTGGGGTGAGGCTTCTTCAAATCAGGTACATTTAAACCAATGTACCCAATAGGAACGCCTCCAACTCACCGCAAACTCGCGAGAGCGGGTTTCCTATGCAAAGAAGGAGAGCTACACATGCTCAAGATGAGGATCGTTACCCTTGCGTTCTTCTTTGGCGCCATGGAAAAGTAAGCGGATGAAAAGCACCGCACTAGCTTTGCCTCCGTGGATCCGGAGTCGGCTCGCGATTTGGTGCTTCGAAGCTCCTCCAATGGCCGGATCTAGCTTCTTCTTCCTTCCTTGGATCTCCTCTCTCTCTAAGCTTTAGAAAGATAACAACTCTTGAAAAGTGAGGGTTTCTAAGGCCCAATCCTGGGTATATCCCATCAGGAACAACCCCCAGCCGTTGGATCACCAATTAAAGAAACGAACGGCTTTGATTCGGGACTGAAATGTCCAATCTGGACTGAACACGGCCTGGCACACGCCCGTGTCCAGGGCCTTGTGCCTCATTCGCCGTCAAAATCGACTCGCCTGGAACAACACACGGTCATCGAACACGCCCGTGTTCGACCTAACACGCCCGTGTTCCACCTGACATGGCCGTGTGGCCGGCCGTATACCCCCATAGATTTAACCCGAAAACAACCCGAGCACTGTACGGGTTCTAGGAGACGCCCGTGTCCTTGCCCGTGTCTACCTCAACACGCCTGGGATCCAGGCCGTGTACATGGTCTCGACACTCGACACTTCGTCGAGCGTAGATCGTCGACCTAACGACACGGCCTTGGACACGCCCGTGTCCTAGGCCGTGTGCCTTATCTCAACATATCGTCGAGCACAATTCGTCAACTCCCGGGACGAGTGTCGACACGGGTCGACACGCCCTGTGACACGCCCGTGTCGCAGGCTGTGTGCCATGTCTCGACACTTCGTCGAGCGCAGAATGTCGACTTTGCGGGCTGAGTGTCGACACAAGCTTGACACGCCCTGGAACACGCCCGTGTCCCAGGCCGTGTGCCTCCTGCCAGAACCCAAAACTGGCCCAAAACGTCCCCCATCGCTCTTTTGAGTTTTCGGGGCATTACAGGCGGTGCTCCTTCCTTGCATATTATTAGCCCAGCTAAACAATTATATAAAAACATACTTCACCACAGGTGTAGGCTCGCACGACAAAACACCCTGTGCACTCAGGGCACATTAACGGTGAATCCTGACACTTCAGCGTCTTCACCACCACCCCCAGGATGGCAACAACATGAGCATTTTAGCCTTCCTGACCCTGTCTAGTCTAAGGCTCCCGACTATGCCAACGACCAGTCCCCTTTTCGGGTTTCTCGCACCGAACCACATTGCCCAGGTCCAATTCCACTTGCCCATTGCTCAACCTCGTAGTTCACATTAAGACGTACGCACGAGCCAAGCTTCTCTCAGATCCTAACATTTTCCAAACAATCACATAACCCAGTTATGTTCAAGACCGGTTCCCAGACCGCCAAGTTAGCAGAACAACGATTCCACTCAGTTTTTCGGGTGCGCCTTGGAGCTAACCTCCAAGGATCCCTGCTGCAATCTACCGCGTAGAAACCCGAAAACCCAAAGCACGGAGTCTTCTCCGGCAAATCATAACAAATGCAACATCACCAATCCAGACCAACATGTCCGGGTAGGCTTCACACACCATGTCTATGCCCGTACTTCGATTCCGGACTCTATATGCAACACAAGGGGAACTATTCACATCAAACCCAAGGAACACCACGCACTCACCGCACACTCGCGGGAGCGGGATTCCCTATTCACAAAGGAAGAGCTTCACATGCTCAAGTGGAGAATCGTTACCCTTGTAGTCCGCTTTGGTGCCATGGAAAAACTACACGGATGGAAATCTTTGCAACGAACTTTTCTCCATGGATCCGCTCTTAGATCTCAAAACGGTGCTCTGATGCTCCACCGGCGGCCGAAATCCTCCTTCTTCCTCCTCCTCTCTCTAACTCCTTGGAAAGATAAATCTTGGAGAGAAATGAAGTATTAACTCCCCTATTCCCGGCCTTAATAGAGCAGGAAACCATCTGGGCCGTATGATCTTATTTTAAGAAAATGAACGGCTCAGATCCGCTCAAAAATCCCCAAACCTGGGCCGAACATGGTGATGAGTCCACTTTATATACCTATTTTTGGACTCATCTGGGCTAGTTTTCACACGGTTGCCCTTCACTTTTAGTTCATTATCATATATATTTCATCTCCATAGGAAGTGCACATTTTAGCCCGTGGTTGTGTATTGTGTTATTCTTTTAGTCTGTACTCCTTTTTTGTGATTGTCTGGAATGTCTGCACAGATTAGTGATTAATTTTTCCTTTCGGTACCGGGGTCGTGTGCGTGTTCTGGGATGGTTGTGAAATAGGAATACTGCGCACGATCAGGGGATCTAATGCGCACGACCAATGGTCGTGCGCCCCTGATCGTGCGCACTACTCTACGTTTTCTAGAATCATCCTGGGGTAAGCGCACGACCACTGGACATATTGCGCACGACCACCGGTCGTGCGCCACTGATCGTGTGCATTGATTCCTCATTTATGGAGTCCTGTCTGGGTAATCGAATGATCATTGGACTTAGTGCGCACGACCACTGGTCGTGCGCCACTACTCGTGCGCATTATCCCAGTTCTTCTTCCTGATATTCCATGTCAGTGCGCACGAGCACAGGACATAGTGTGCATGACCACTGGCCGTGCGCCTGTGATCGTGCGCATTGTTCATTTCTGCTTTTGTATAAATAGTGCAGGTCTCGCCCTAATCCGAGGATCCGCAGATCGCCCATTTCCTCCGCCGTTTTCCGCCTTCTCCGCCATTCCCCTTCATCTTCCACCCTAGGGAGGTGCTCCGGGCAAACTTTCACCGCCAAATCCAAGCCGGAGCTTCCTCTCGGCCTCCTCCTTCATCCTTGAGCTACAAGAAGAGCTTGACCTAGCTTTCTCCACCAAGCTAGGAGAAGTTGTGCCATCCTCCACCGGATTGTGACACGAAGAAGACGGGCCATTGGAAGGTGGTGACAGCCCTTCTCTACCCCGGACGCAGTTGCGGACCGAGCTTGGATGCGGATTGATAATCCGACGACTCCAACCGTGAATCCTCAGCAAGGCTTCGTATTCGGTCGATTTCGCACACTCTTTTCTTGATTGGTTGTTGAATGTGTAGTTGAACTCTTGTATTTGATGAAGTTATGCTTAGTGTAATATACGTTTATGTGTAATCATGTCTATGTGATTGTATGTTTTCGTTATTTACTTGAGGTGCGCCTATTTATCCATCCACCATCCATCCGCCCTTGCCGCACTAGCAATTGCTAGTGGTGTGCGTAGCGAGGAGGTGCATACGACCCTCATTCCGCCGTTCTAACCACCTCATCTGCAAGCCTACTCGCCCATCCACCTAGTGATTCGGTGCATAGCGGCCCGACTAGTCTTCCATCCCGCCTAGCGAAGCATCGTATAGCGGCGTTGCATAGGAGTAGTTGATAGTGTTTTATTTTCTTTGTCTGCAATATCAAAGCCCCCATCGTTACCGCCAACCCTAAGGACTTCAATCTCAAGTCCTCCTCGAAATTAACTCCACCTAACTGTGTTCCTTGTGAGATCAATACTTGGGAAAGCCCCCATTTTATATTACTTGTGCGACCGGTTCACTGCCGTGATCTTAAGCATCACACGGTTTGGCACACGGCCGTGTCCCAGCCCGTGTGCCTCGATCCAGGCACGATTGTCGAACACAAAGACTCACACAGGCTACGACACGCCCGTGTCTCACTCAACACGCCCGTGTCAGATCCTCAACACGCCCGTGACTAGGGGGCGTGTCACATATAACCGCCATGTCAACGGACATGACCCAACTAAACACGGGTCGGGACATGGGTAAGAACACGCCCGTGTCACTCGATAATCGCCGAGCAAAAAATCGTCGATCGCCGAACACAGAGGGACACGCCCTCCCGACACGCCCGTGTCGCCTGGCGTGTTCCTCCCGAACACTTTTCATCAAACTCAATCGGCTTGCACACGGGCACGGGTCAAGACACGCCCGTGTCAAATGACACGCCCGTGTCATTCAGCCGTGTTTCTAGCCATGTCCTTCTCGGGATGAAAACGACCAAAACATCAACCAGACACGGCCTTGGACACGCCTGTGTCGTAGGCCATGTACCCCTATACCGGCACCAAAAATCCCTTTTTACGCGACCAACTCAAATACAATTTTCGGGGCGTTACAAATCTCCCCCACTTAAGGAATTTCGTCCTGAAACTAAGTAAAGGTACACAAAACTACAAGTTACCTAAATGGAACAACTCGGGGTATTCCTCCATCATAGCTTGCTCTCGCTCCCAAGAAAGCTCCTCACGTCCGCAATTATCCCAACGGATTTTAACCATACGGATATCATTGTTGCGGAGTCGCTTGACTTCAACGTCTTCTATACGTACTGGCTTGACCTTTGTCGTCAACTCGTAATCAACTGGCACTTGATCAACTGCAACTATCTGTGAGGGCTCTTGCACCGCCTTACGCAACACCGATACATGGAACACATCGTGTAGCCCACTCAATTCCACTGACAGCTTCAATCTATACGCTGCATCACCGACATGATCCAGGATCTCAAATGGTCCAAGGTATCTCGGACTCAACTTCCTCAAGCGTCGAACCCGCGAGACACCCTTGAATGGTTTGATTTTCAAGTACACCCGATCACCAACACTGAACTCCACGTTCCTATGTTTGGTGTTATAGTACTTTGAATGTCTGTCCTGAGCGATCTTCAACCGTTCCTGAATTATCCGTAACACTGAATTGGCATCTTCCACCGCCTAACGTTTGTAAAGCTTCGACTCGCCCGTCTCAAACCAAGACAATGGCATGCGACACTTTCTCCCGTACAAGGTCTCAAAAGGCGCCATTCCAAAACTTGTATGAAAGCTATTGTCGTACGCAAACTCCACCATGCACAGGTGATCTTCCCACTGCTTTCCAAAATCTAGGACGCACATGCGAAGCATGTCCTCCAACGTCCGGTTGACCCTCTCGGTCTGGCCATCCGTCTGCGGGTGAAAGGTTGTGCTGAACTTTAGCTTAGTACCCAACATACTATGCACCAACCTCCAATCATTCGACGTGAAGCGTCCATCTCGATCACTAACAATACTGCGAGGCACACCATGCAACTGCCACATAAAGTTTGGCCAACCTTTCCACTGGATCTTCCTTCCTGATCGGGATGATGTGTGACACCGTTGTCAACCTATCTACGACCACCCAGATGTCGTCGTTTGCCCTCTGCGACTTCGGCAAATCATGCACAAAATCCATAGATATGTGGTCAAATTTCCATTCCGGGATAGGCAAGGAATTTAGGAAACCTCCAGGCTTCTGGCACTCCGCCTTAATCAAGGCACAAGCTTGGCACTTGGCTACATAGAGTGCTACATCTTTATTCAATCCTGGCCACCAAAACAATTTCTTCATGTCTCTATATATCTTTGTGCTTCCCGGGTGGATCAAGTACTTGGTATGATGAGCCTCGTACATCAACTCCTCCCGAAGATTATCCGCACTAGGAATGCATTGGCGACCGTTCTTCCGTAACAACCCATCATCAATAGCAAACTCGAAATTTGACCCATCCAATGATTCATCCAAGATCTGCTTCATGCTGTTATCCTGAATCAATGCCCGCCGAACTCTATCAGCTAGGTCACACTGCACCTTGGTCCAAAACAGTTTCACCTCAGTACTATACTGCTTGTCGATGCAAGATATCTCCAGAGCCTCCAACTCTCGGACCAATCTCTCATCATGTACCGATAACCAGTTGGCCTGTGCGGGAATCTTACGACTCAACGCATCCGCCACTACATTACCTTTCCCTGGCACATAATGTATCTTGAAGGTATAGTCCCCTAGGAACTCCATCCACCTCCGCTGCCTCATGTTCAGATCCTTTTGATCTAACAGGTACTTCAAGCTCTTATGATCGGTGTATATATCGACTTTTACACCGTATAGATAGTGCCTTCACAGCTTTAAAGCAAATATCACGGTCGCTAACTCCAAGTCATGGACCGGATAATTTCTCTCGTGAGCCTTCAATTATCGTGAACCATAGGCTATAACTCTCCCATGCTGTAGCAGAACACAGCCCAAACCACTGCACGAAGCATCACTATAGATTTTGAACCCCTCGGTTCCACTTGGGGAACATAAAATAGGCGTTGTGGTGAACTGCCTCTTCAACTCTTCAAAATTCTGTTCGCACACCGAAGACCACACAAACTTCTGATTCTTCCTAATCAAAGTCGTGAGTGGTAGCGCTATCCGCGAGAAGTTCTCTACGAAGCATCTGTAGTAGCCAGCAAGCCACAGAAAGCTCCGGACCTCCGCCACTATAGTCAAAGCAGGCCACTCCCGTATCGCCACTATCTTCGCTGGATCCACAACTATCCATTCTCCACTAAGAACATGACCAAGGAACGCTATCGAGGATAACCAGAATTCACACTTGGAGAACTTAGCATAAAACTGGTTTCTCCTCAACATCTCCAACACCAAGTGCAGGTGATTGAAGTGATCCTCTTCACACTGCGAGTATACTAGGATATCGTCGATAAATACTATCACAAAACGGTCCGGATACTCTCTGAACGTCCTATTCATCAGATCCATAAACACAGATGGCGCATTGGTCAAACAAAACGGCATGACCGTGAACTCGTAATGCCCAAACCGCATACTGAATGCTGTCTTTGGGATGTCGCTCTCCCTTATCATCAACTGGTAGTAACCGTATTTCAGATACAACTTCGAATACACCGTTGACCCACCAACTGATCAAATAGATCGTCAATCCTTGGAATCGGATACTTATTCTTTTTCGGAAGCTTGTTCAATTCCCGGTAGTCGATGCAAAGCTGCAAGCTCCCATCTTTCTTCTTAACAAAGAGAACTGGTGCACTCCAAGGCGACGAACTTGGACGCACATAACCTTGCTCTAGCAACTCTTGCAGTTGCACCTTCAACTCTGCCATCTCTCGTGGCGCTATCCGATATGGAGAGCGTGACACCAGTTTGGCACCCGGTACCAGCTCAATGGTAAAATCAATCTCCCGCTGAGGAGGGGCTCCTGGGAGATCATATGGGAACACATCGGGATACTCAGACACAACTGGGATACTGTCCAGACTTGGCTTAGGCGTCGAAGTCTGCACTAGAGTGACAAACAGCTCTTCCCCAGACCGAACTGCCTTGATCACCTGAAGGGCTGACATCAAAATCTTACCCGACCCCTTCATGCCCACAAAAGTAGTTTCCCGATCAGTGTTCAGACCCAACTTAACTTCCTTACGGTTGCAATCAATGCATGCACCCTGCTCCGAGAGTCAATCCATACCGAAGATTACGTTGAACTCCACTAATGGTAGAACCAACGCTCGCAAATCAAACTCCTGGTCTCTAATCCGAACCTTGACTACACAGACCTTATCCGCGCGCATTGAGCACCCATTGGGCAACAACACATCCAACTTGTCTTTTGTCATCCAGGACGGAACCTCGATGCGCGATATGAATTTTTCGGGCACGAAGGAATGCGATGCTCCCATCTTCCCACAGTTGTATCAAGCTCCTGGGACTCGACTTGTGGTTGCCCCCGACACACCATCCGAAGGGGCTGAGTTCGAAATCCTCTGCTTCTTGTTCCATCTGCGGAATCCTGACTTTGTACTTGGCACTTTGAACTCTGCCTTCTTTTCTCCGGAGTCCTTCTTCTCTTGCACCCTCTTCGCAACCTTCTCCAATGACCGGGCCGAATTGACCAAGGCTAGGAAGCCCTGCGCCTTAGGCCCAGCAAGTAGTAGTTGTAGATCGCCGCGTAGACCCTCATAAAATCGGTTGGTCTTCCGTTCTTCTTCCATAAACGTAGCACCAGCATAACGACCCAACCATGTGAACTCATGGAGATACTCATCCACGCTTCTGGCTCCCTGAGTCAACCCAAGATACTGATTCTCCATCTCCAACTTCTGAGCAGAGGGTAGGTATCTGGCCAAGAATAGTCTAGAGAATTCCTCCATCGGCACATCAGCAAGTTGCCTTCCCACTAGAAGAAGAAACTCCAACTCATCCCACCACAGCCTCGCTTCACCCGCCAAAAGAAAAGTCGCTATGGTGGTCTTCTGTCACTCCTCAATTAATGTGGCTGTCAAAACCCTCTTTATCGTAGAGAGCCAGTCCTCAGCTTGAGCTGGCATTCCAGTCCTGTCAAATATTGGGGGATGAAAGCCCATTACATGCTTAAGCTCCTTCTCCGTAGCTCTCCTCGGCTCTACTAGATCAACTGCTGCGCGCCCCACCACTCTCGGCTCTTCCGCCCTAACCGGTTCTTGCTCGTTCGTAGGAGGTTCGTGATGCATTTGCCTTGCAGGTTGGGCATTAATCATCGTAAATACGGCTTCATCCACCATCCTGATGGTTTCTGCTGAAGGAGGTATAGTAGGCATGTCTCTCGGTGCACTACTTTCTGCTGATTGCAGACACTCTGATTGACCAGCACCGCTCCTAGCTTCCTAAAGAAGCAAAGACACACGATTAGACGACAACCAAATTGCTAAAAGCAATCATTAGAACACTCAGATTCCACAAAACAAGTGTATTTTTCATTCCTAAGTGGACATTCATGGGTTCTTTTTGATGTTATAATGATGACGCACACATGTGCTCACCACCCCTTAAAAGAATTCGCCCACGAATTCATTTAAGCCTGACCATAACCAGAAGTCTGATACCAAATTGTAACACCCCCATCCGTCACATGGCATATAATAGAAGGTCCAGCTGGAACCCGACGCCATATACCATAGACAGTCGGAAGGGTTACATAAGAATATTCAAACATTCCAATTAAGACTACTCGTCCTACACAGAACATTCTAGCGGAAGCTTTTAAATAGTTGAAAGAACCCAAATCTTAAATCCATAATCATGAATGTCCACATCCACACAACAGGAATGAAACAAAAATACACTGAAAAGGGACATGGCCTTATGACCTTACAATAGTTCACTTAATAAATAGTGTCTTACATACATCGGCTCGCAGGCCGGCCACACATGACAAAATAAAAACTGCTATACTTTACGGCCTTCGAGGGCCAGCAAGGCAACATGGGCCCCAGCCCATTATTTTGCACTCGACTCCGCAGCACCTGCAAGAAACATTCCACCGCACGGTGGCAAACAGGCAACGGTCAGCTAAAGCCGACCAAATTATAATGATCCCGCCCCTTTCACGGGACGGAGGTGCTCCTTCCCTGCATATTATTAGCCTAGCTAAACAATTATATAAAACCAGACTTCGCCACAGGTGTAGGCTCGCACGGCCAAACACCCCGTGCACTCAGGGCACATTAACGGTGAATCCTGACACTTCAGCGTCTTCACCACCACCCGCAGGATGGCAACAACATGAGCATTTTAGCCTTCCTGAACCTGTCTAGTCTAAGGCTCCTGACTATGCCAACGGCCAGTCCCCTTTTCGGGTGTCTCACACCGAACCACATAGCCGAACCACATAGCCCAGGTCCAATTCCACTTGTCCGTTGCTCAACCGCGTAGTTTACATTAAGACGTACGCACGAGTCAAACTTCTCTCGGATCCTAACATTTTCCAAACAATCACATAACCCAATTATGTTCAAGG
Source organism: Platanthera guangdongensis (assembly GCA_039583875.1). Lineage (NCBI taxonomy): Eukaryota > Viridiplantae > Streptophyta > Magnoliopsida > Asparagales > Orchidaceae > Platanthera > Platanthera guangdongensis. The sequence goes on from CM077163.1 coordinate 29,737,147, forward strand.
CCGGTTCCCAGACCACCAAGTTTGCAGAACAATGATTCCACTCAGTTTTTCGGGTGCGCCTTGGAGCTAACCTCCAAGGATCCTTGCTGCAATCTACCGCGTAGAAACCCGAAAACCCAAAGCACGGAGTCTTCTCCGGCAAATCATAACAAATGCAACATCACCGATCCAGACTAACATGTCCGGGTAGGCTTCACACACCATGCCTATGCCCGTACTTCGATTCCGGACTCTATATGCAACACAAGGGGGACTATTCACATCAACCCCAAGGAACACCACGCACTCACCGCACACTCGCAGGAGCGGGATTCCCTATACAGAAAGAAAGAGATTCACATGCTCAAGTGGAGTATCGTTACCCTTGTAGTTCACTTTGGCGCCATGGAAAAACTACACGGATGGAAATCTTCTCAACGAACTTTACTCAACGGATCCGCTCTCAGATCTCAAAACTGTGCTCCGATGCTCCGCCGGTGGCCGAAATCCTCCTTCTTCTTCCTCCTCTCTCTAACCCCTTGGAAAGAGAAAGCTTGGAGAGAAATAAAGGATTAACACCCCTATTCCCGGCCTTAACAGAGAAGGAAACCATCTGGGCCGTTGGATCTTATTTAAAGAAAACAAACGGCTCAGATCCACTCAAAAATCCACAAACCTGGGCCGAACACGGCTTGGCACACGACCGTGTCCCAGGTCGTGTGCCTCGATCCAGGCACGATTGTCGAACACAGAGACTCACACGGGCTACGACACTCCCGTGTCTCACTCGACACGCCCGCGTCGAATCCTCGACATGCCCGTGACTAGGGGCGTGTCACATATGACCGCCACGGCAACGGACACGACCCAACTGAACACGGGTAGGGACACGGGTAAGAACACGTCTGTGTCACTCGACAATCGTCGAGCAAAAATCATTGATCGTCGAACGCAGAGGGACACGCCATCCCGACACGCCCGTATCGCCTGGCGTGTTCCTCCGGAACACTTTTCGTCGAACACAATCGGCTTCCACATGGGCACGGGTCAAGACACGCCCGTGTCAAAGGAAACGCCAGTGTCATTCAGCCGTGTTTCTAGCCGTGTCCTTCTCGGGATTAAAATGGCCAAAACATCAGCCAGACACGGCCTTGGACACGCCCGTGTCCTAGGCCGTGTACCCCTATACTGGCACCAAAAATCCCTTTTTACGCGACCAACTCAAATACAATTTTCGGGGCGTTACACATCTTCCCTTACACCACCTCCAGCCATCCAAAGTCATCCTCAGATGGTATACCAACTCCCCTCCCCAGTTCACACCACAGTCCACACTCCCACACCTCCATCATCCCCAGTACATCCAATACAAACTCATATTCACTTTCATACCTCACGTCCATCACCACATGGTACACCAATTCAATCACCACATGGTACACGAATTCCATCACCACCCTCATCTCCTCTACCACCACATTTGGCTAACATTTACATCTCCAATTTGTCATCCCTACCATCATTCAATCTGCTTTCATCCCCCCTTCATACTCCTTCTTTCCTAGATGAACCTATGCAACACTCTCTACCTCCTCCTCCACCATCATCTTCCATCCACCCTTATGTCCCCACTGAGACATCTCCTGCATTCCTGCCACTGGACCCCTCCATCATTCCATCTCTTCTAGCACTTTTCACTCTCCTCCTCAAAACCCTCATAGCAGAGGCTATTTCACCTCTTGTTACCTCCATCTCCTCCCTTGCTGCTCAAATTTTTGCTCTCTCCATCCCTCCTTCTTCAGTCAGGGGCCTGGCTCCAGTACCCATTGAAACCATGCAAGGGAAGATACTCTGTGAAGAAGTAGCAGCAGCAGCAGCAGCAGTAGAAGTAGTAGTAGCAGAAGCAGCAGCAGTAGCAGCAGCAATAGAAGCAGCAGAAGTAGCAGCAGCAGAAGCAGAAGCTGAAGCTGATGATTTGTTTGATTTAAATAATTTTATTGAATCTGATATGGATCTAGATGAGACAGCTACATAGGAAATAAAGACTGTTGGTGATTATATAGTAAATCCCACAGTAGATATTGTGAATTTGTTGAAAATTTTTGATACAGTTTACTTAAATTCTCTTCCAGTATACAGTATAAAGTCATTCATGGCTATAGTTCCCTATACCTCCCCAATAAGCCCTAAAGTTGTCAAGCAACTCAAGGCCAGTTTTGCTACTACAGAGGCTCCTGTCGTTCCATCTCCACCCAGAGCTAATTCCTTCATTATTTCATCCCCTCCCAGAGTCATTTCTGCTCCAACATTCATTATGTATGATAGCCCCATGCCTGATCTTGATGAGTTGATCATGGCAGATATTGAAGAGGAGAATAAATCAGTTGCTGAAAGCAATGATGTATATAGTTCTCCAGCTCTAGCTCCAGATCATGCTCCAGCTCTTCCTTCAACTCCTCCTCAGACTAAAATGTCTATAGATAAAAATGTAGAAAAGGCCATTGATGCTTTATATGATACTCCTCAAGGGTCTTTTGATGATGAAGATGAGGAAGAAGATTCTGATGATGAGCCCAAAAATAAAAATCTCTAAGAAGAGGAAAGCTCCTCCACCTCCTGCTCCAAAGCCAAACACAACAAATGATATTCCATACTATATTCTTCAGAATATAACTCCATACAAGGGCATGCCAGCTTGGATGTGGCTGTCCAAGAATTAGCAGAAAGATAGGTAGAAAAGAAGGAAGTACTCACCTCCTCCACAGAGCTACAGGAAAGACCCTCCTCCTCCTCCACTTGTTGCTGGTGCTTCAGGCTCTTCATCTCAGAGGACTACCCAATATCAAACTTTTCAAGACAGCAGGGTAGATCTTCTTCTTCTGGAAGAAGCCAACACATGCACTATTCTTCATGCAGGCAACAGGAACATCATCATCAGCATCAACATCTACAACAAACTATGGAACATCAAAAGGCTGAAAGCCCAAAGAGACCTGCATCTCCTCCTGTACCTTTTGAGGACCCAGAAACAACTACAACTGTAAGGATGGCCAGATTCCAAGAATTGGTTGGCCTATCTTTGATCAACAAAGCCAAAGCTGAAGGGAAGGATCCCTCTGAATATAAAACAATGTCCAAATACAAGAAGGAGGAAATAAATAGGTTTGCAAAAGCTAACAAATTCTTTAATGTTGATGATTATATTAAGTTACATCTAGAAGCTATGGTGCCAAGTACTACTTCCCTAAATATGATTGGTGCTGCTGATATGACAATGACAAAGACTCAAGCAACTAATCCAGACAAGGCAATCAAGTTTACTCAGCCTGGTGATAAAGATAAAGAGGAGAAGCACAAGGAGCCAAAGAAGAAGATATGAGTTTTTAATCTGTTTAATCTTTCTGTTTGTCTTAAAAACTGCTTATTCATTTCCTGATACAAAGCTCATTGTATATATATCTGCTGCATATTTTGAAGTTTTCTGCCAGATATATTTTTCTTTTGCTTTGTGAATTGTTTGTGTCTGTATTTAGTGACCTCACCAAAATAAGGGGATATTGTTGGATCCCTAGTTGGATTTAGGCTAGGTTCACTAAACTAGGATATTTGACCCAACATGTATAGCCAGGGTCATGTTTGTGTCATAAAGTCTAGGTCATGTCATTAAAGTAAACATTGCATGGACCAGCCAATAACAAACTGCAGAAGACTATAGACTTAGAGAAATTTCAAAGGTTCAGAAAAGTGAGTTCGACGTTCGTCGAACTCAGCTCGACAAAAGTCGTACTCAGCTCGATGAACTCAGAGAAAATTCTCTAAGTTAAGCTCGACGAACTTAGTTCTCAGGTCGACGATCTCTGGATGCTCTATTTCAACATTCTAAGTCCATAATCATTTCTCTGAACTCTAGTCGACGAAGTTAGATTATCAGCTCGACGATCTTAGTGCACAGATTTGGCAAGTCTTAACAAGAAAGAAGTTAGCTGTTTCTCAGGTCAACGATCCTGGATCTCATGTCGATGAACAACAATTATCTGGTCGACGAACAGGACTTCTCAGCTCGACGAACTCTAGACTCAGCTCCACGAATTCTGTTCTTTGCTCGACGATTTCTGTGTAGATCTAGACTTGGATTTTTCCCTCCTTATGTCCTTATTTTATGGCAGTAATTCCTGAGTAATCAATGATTAATATTCTCCGAATATTACCGCTAGAAGCGGCATTGATTATGGCATTCATCAGGATTATTACTTGCTATTTTTCAATGGGACATTTGGGGAAATCCAATTAATACAGACATTCTCTCTAGCCGAATTTTATATTCTCTAGGTCGTCAGCAATCAATGCAGGAAGGAATTCAAAAATTCAAAGAAAAATTTCATTTCGACAGATGATAGACGATATAGGAATATGACAGACAACATTACAATACTCACCAGAACAAGAACACAAGGCACACAGAGAGAAGAAACACAGTAGCATTCATTCAAATTCTTCTCTGTGTAGAAAAAGATTCTGGTCTTCACCTTGACACTGCTGAAGAAGAAGAAGAACATCCATCCAAATTAAGAGTCTTCTTCTTTCTTCACTCCAGGATTCTTCAAGGACAATAAATCTTTATCAGTCAAGAAGTTCCTGGATCACCTCTGGTCAAAGCTAAAGATTGAAGACCTACTCACCTTGAAGCAAAGCTCCAATCTTCCTGAACAACTCAATAACTCAGGGGGAGCTTTGATAACATCAAAGATCCACTAGTCTTCTCAATTGTATTTGAGAAAGAGAAAACACCATCACTCTCTCACCCCTTCACTGTACAAAGGGTTCCTTAACTACCTTCAAAAGTTATTCCTTGGTTGCAAGTCACCTGATCAAAAGACTTGGGTTGGTTTTTGAGCACTTGATCAAAAGCTCATTGGTGGCAGTCACCGGATCAAAACCTGTTAGTGGATTCCTACCAGGGTGGTAGAAGAGTGGATGTACTCAGGTTGGGGAACCACTATAAAAATTCTTGTTTTCTCCGGTTGCCCTCTTTCTTTTGTTCTTGATGTGCATGTGCTAGTTAGGTTTGTTGTGACTGTTCTAATTAATTTAATCTTGCTGTCTCTGTGGTAGATTAGTTTATTTTCGGTTACTTCTTTACTTAAAGCAAATTTAATAGCTTCCCTTGCAACACCCCCATCCGTCACATGGTATATAACAGAAGGTCCAGCTGGAACCCGATGCCATATACTACAAACAGTCGGAAGGGTTACATAAGAATATTCAAACTATCCAATTAAGACTACTCGTCTGATAACTCTAATTTTGTCCATGTTTTTATATTATTTTTATTTAATAATTAATTAGTTTATAATTATATTTTGTAATTTTATTATTGAATTTTTCTAATTTCTTATTTTAGGGCAATCTGGGCTGCAAATTTCAATTTGGAGTCTATAGGGTTGATCATGAGACAAAACTGGACAAAAGCAGGAAAATTTCAAATGTACATGCCAAAGTCACGGGCGTGACCGACAAGGTCACTGGCGTGACATACTGGCATGAAACCGGCACGTGGAAGAGCTATCTGCCACATCAATTAAAAGTACACGCCCTAAGGTCACGGGCGTGACCATCATCACACGGGCGTGTACGCCTGGCGTGACATCCAGTGTTTGGTCCATTCTTCCAGTCAACGGAAGTTTCTATTTGCACAACAGGTCACGGGCGTGACAAATTTGTCACGGGCGTGACTAACCCCGTGACATCCCGGCGTGCCGACTTAATGCTGCAGTTTCAGGCGCTGGGAGTTTTCTCAAGACACGCCCAAGGTCACGGGCGTGACTATGGGCGTGACCCTTCCAACAACGGCCGGAGTTATTTCCGCCGTTTTTGCTTCCCGCTGTTTTTCTACAACCGTCAAGACACGCCCTAGGTCACGGGCGTGACCTAGGGGCGTGACCCGCCAATTAACGACTTTTGGCGGTTTCGCGCCAACGTTCAGAGGACTTGAAGACGACGATTCCGAGACCGACACGCCCTAGGTCACGGGCGTGACCTAGGGGCGTGACCACCAAGCAACTTTTTCTATAAATTCTAGACAGCTTCAGATGCTCAGGAGGAGATTTTTGGGAGCTTAATTCTATTTTCTTTACTGTTTTTCCTGCATTTTCAATTCATAGTGTAACCTTTATTTTCAAGTCGTTCTTTAATCATGTCTTTCTTTATGCTTTCATGTAATTCTCCCATCATGATGAGTAGCTAATTTCCCAATTAACACTTGATCATGATGAACTTTGGAATGGAATAAAATTCTTATTTTTGTCTCAAATTAGCAAGCATTCTATTTTCTAAACTTTGATTTATCTTTGATTTAAATTTTCTTCGAATTCATAAGTTGCAAATTATGTTTATTCGAGCTTAGATTCATATCCTAGATTTACCGAGAGATTGTGGATACGAGTAGATCACTCAAGGATAAAGAGAATTTCTTGCACCCCTCGAGAGAGGAACGCAAAATTCTTTAGCCTTGGAGTCAACTCCATTAGTGAGGTTCACCGCCTAAAGCAAGCTTAGGTCTTTCGACTGGCCGAGAGGTCTTAATCGATCTACCTAAGGTTAGTCGAGTGCGTATTCTCGAGAGAGGAGCTACGTAGCTTTGGAACCTCCGTGGTCGAAGTTAATAATTTAGATGCTTGTGCTCTTTAATTTCGTGGATTTTATTCTAGCCCAAAGGGATTCCAGATCAAGTGGTAGCCTTTTATTCATCGAATTTCTGCTCTTAATTTAACGTTCGTTTTCGTTTTTCGCAAAACCAATTTTCCAATCGATAAAATAATAGCTCTTCCTTGTGAGTACAAATACTCAACGGTCCCCGAGTTTAAATACGATATTTTCTATACTAAATTTCGATAGGTGCACTTGCCTAGTTGAGAGTTTAGTTTGGATCATTTTCAAAACTTATAAAATCTCCATCAAGTTTTTGGCGCCGTTGCCGGGGAAATTTTTTTGTTGATATTTTGAAAGCAAGGATCTATTAATTTTATCATTTTCTTTTTTTTAAAAACAAATATCAAAATCAAAAAAAAATTATTTTGTTTTATTTTGGTGTATGACCCGAGGGAATCCGTCGCCTCTTTGTTATTTGGATCCGGAAATCGAGCGAACCCTTCGGCACCGCTTACGATTTCGAGTTCCGAATTTTCCAAATACGGAATCCTTAGGAGACACTCCTAATCCTTCATTGCTCCTCTCTCCGTCACCGCCTTCTTCTTCTCCTTCTTCATTTATTTCTTCTTCCCATTCTCCTAGATCTCCTTCTTCTGCTTCTTCCAATATGGGTGAGCCAAATGCGGTTGAACAAAGGACTATGTCCTATGATGCCCATCCAAACTTGGACGAGACTCAATCTAGTATTGTTCGCCCCGCTATTGCCCCCAATAATTTTGCGTTGAAGCCAAGCATCATCCAAATGGTAAAACAATATGTACAATTTGATGGGCTTCAAGATGAAGATCCAACCGCGCATATTTCAAATTTCTTAGAAATATGCGATACTTTTAAAATTAATGGTGTATCCGATGATGCCATCCGGCTAAGGTTATTCCCATTTACATTGCGCACTAAAGCCAAGCAGTGGTTGGGTTCTCTACCAAGAGGCTCCATCACAACTTGGGCTCAAATGACGGAAAGATTTCTTACGAAATACTTTCTGCCGGCTAAAACGGCTAAATTGTGCAATGATATCACTTATTTCTCACAACTTGATTCGGAAACGTTATATGATACTTGGGAGCGTTTTAAGGAATTGCTTCGTCGATGTCCTCATCATGCAATTCCGGATTGGTTACAAATCCAAACCTTCTATAACGGCCTAAATTCTCAAACTATGCAACATATCAATGCCGCCGCCGGTGTAACGCTTAATAACAAAACACCGGCGGCCGCACAAGAGCTTATAGAAGGTATGGCTTTGAATACCTATCAATGGAGTACACCTCGGTCTAAACCACCTAAACCGGCCGGGATGTATGAAATCGATACGGTTTCAAGTTTGTCTCTCCAGGTTGAGCAACTGCAAAAACAGATGAACGAGATGTCTGCTTCGTCGTCCAAATCTACCTGTGAGCCCCAATATTGGGAGCCTTCTACTATTGCCGAGCATGTGGATTACATGGGTAATCCGAATCGGCCACCTTATAATCCGGGTAACAATTTTGGCAATACCTATCACCCGGGTATAAGGAATCACCCCAACTTCTCTTGGAGTAATCCGGGGAACGCGGCTCGCCCGCCAAACACAATCCCACCTAGTTATTTTCCATCACAAGCTCCCAAAGCTCCCAATCTCGAGGAGTTGTTCACCAAATTATATACGACTAAAAATGATGCCAACATCCGGAATCTCACCGGATTTCTTCGAAGTTTGGAGACACAAATTGGGCAAATCGCTAAAATGCTCTCCGATCGTCAACAAGGAGCGCTACCGGGCAATACAGAGCCCAACCCAAAGGAGCATGCCAAAGCCATCACCTTACGGAGCGGGAAGGAGGTAACCACTTCTCCGAATCCGGTTGATACTTCTCCAATTCCGGTTGATACGGAGGTAATAATTTCTCCATCTTCTCCTCCGCCTAAGCCTTCTACTTTTAATAAACCAAATGCTTATCAACCACCTCTTCCCTATCCATCTAGAATGCAAAAAGTCCGGGTGGATGAACATCACGGTAAATTTTTGGACATGTTTAAACAAATCCAAATAAATCTACCGTTTTGTGAAATAATAGCACAAATGCCGAAATACGCCAAGTACCTCAAGGTTCTTTTATCCAATAAAAAGAAACTTGAGGATATCTCCACGGTTCAATTGAACACGTAGTGTTCGGCAGTCTTACTTAATAAATTACCTAAGAAATTACCCGATCCGGGTAGTTTCTCCATTCCCTGTTTGTTTGGTGATTTATAAGTAAAACGTGCGTTAGCCGATCTAGGTGCCTCAATCAATTTAATGCCTTATTCTCTAGTTAAGAAGTTGGGATTAGGAGAACCTAAACCCACAAGAATGTGCATTCAATTGGCGGATCGGTCTGTCAAGCTCCCTATGGGGATCATAGAGGATGTGCTTGTCAAAGTTGACAAATATATCTTTCTGGTAGATTTTGTCATCTTTGACATCGAAGAGGACACCGAGGTCCCACTCATTCTCGGTCGCCCTTTTCTTGCCACCTCGCGCGCAATTATAGACGTTAGTAATGGGAAACTTCTCCTTAGAGTCGGATATGAAGAAGTTACCTTTACTATTGACACGTCTATGAAAAACTCGCTCTCAAATGACGACTCATGTTATTATTTGGAGGCTTCTCCTGAAGAAGACTCTTTTATTTTTTCTGAAACACCTTTATCTTCTATTGATCATGATGCTAATTTAGAACATTTAGAATTAATTGCTCATGAAAATAGTGATAATCTCTCGATCACGCATGCACCTATTTTTGAACTTTTAGAAATTGGTAGTGATCGTTTGAAAACTTCTTATGATGAGCCTCCCACGCTAGAACTAAAACAATTGCCTGATCATTTAGATTATTTATTTTTAGCGGAGGATTCAAAACTTTCGGTTATTGTGTCGGCCTACTTGACCGATGAAGAAAAAATTAAATTATCTCATACTTTAAAACTTCATCGCCGCGCAATTGCGTGGAAGATCACGGATTTGAGAGGGACTAATCCCTCCTTTTGCACCCATAAAATTTTTTTAGAAGAACACGCTCACAAAACTATTCAACCTAAACGCCGGCTAAATCCTAACATGAAGGAGGTAGTCAAGGCCGAGGTAATAAAATTATTAGATACGGGTATCATCTATCCAATTTCGGATAGCTCTTGGGTGAGCCCGGTCCAAGTGGTGCCCAAGAAAGGAGGGTTAACGGTAGTGCCTAATGATAAAAACGAGTTAGTTCCTACTCGAACCATTACCGAATGGAGGGTGTGCATCGATTACCGTAAATTAAATGATGCAACCCGTAAGGATCATTTTCCTTTGCCGTTTATTGACCAAATACTTGAACGTCTATACGGGCACTTATTTTATTGTTTTCTTGATGGTCTCTCGGGATATTTTCAAATCCCAATCGCGCCCGAGGACCAAGAGAAAACAACCTTCACTTGTCCGTTTGACACCTTCGCTTATCGAAGGATGCCTTTTGGTTTGTGCAACGCGCCGGCAACCTTCCAAAGGTGTATGCTAGCGATCTTTGACGAATTAGTGGAGGATATCATGGAGGTTTTCATGGATGATTTCTCCGTTTTTGGAGATTCGTTTGATTTATGTTTGGCAAACCTTTCCCGTGTACTCCAAAGATGTGAGGACACGAACCTAGTTTTGAACTGGGAGAAGTGCCATTTTATGGTACGAGAGGGTTTGGTCTTAGGCCATAAAATTTCTAGTAAGGGCATAGAGGTAGATAAAGCAAAAATTGAAACTATAGAAAAGCTACCTCCCCCTTCAAATGTTAAGGCCGTTCGTAGTTTTTTGGGGCATGCCGGTTTCTATCGCCGGTTTATTAAAGATTTTTCTAAAATAACTAAGCCCCTTACCCACTTGTTAGAAAAAAGACGCGCCATTCATTTTTGACGAAAATTGTTTGCGTGCTTTTTCTCTTATTAAAGAAAAATTGATTAACGCTCCTATCATGATCGCTCCCAATTGGGAGCTTCCTTTTGAGATAATATGCGATGCTAGTAGTTTTGCCGTCGGTGCGGTGTTAGGACAACGCATAAATAAAAACTTTCATCCCATCTATTATGCAAGAAAAACATTAACAGCCGCACAGGAAAATTACACGACCACCGAAAAAGAATTATTAGCCGTAATTTTCGCATTTGATAAATTCCGCTCATATCTCATCTTATCCAAAATTATTGTTTTTACTGATCATTCGGCTTTGAAATATTTACTAGCAAAAACAGATGCAAAGCCTCTATTGATTAGGTGGATCTTACTACTCCAAGAATTTGATTTGGAGATTCGCGACAAGGGAAGAGCGGAGAACTTGGCGGCTGATCATCTTTCGCGGTTGGAGAACCCCAATTCGGGGGAGCTCATGGAGGAGGACATTGACGACACTTTCCCCGAGGAGCGCCTTCTCGCCATTCATAAGGTAATTACCCTCCCCACTCGTTGGTTCGCCGATTTCGCAAATTATCTTGTTGCGAGATTCCTCCCGAATGGTTTTTCTGATCAAGAAAAGAAGAAATTATTTTCTGATTTAAAAAATTATTTTTGGGAGGATCCCTTCCTTTTTCGTGTTTGCGCGGACCAAGTAGTGCGGAGGTGTGTTTCTCATGAGGAAGGCGCACACATTCTAAAGCATTGTCATGAGGGACCCGCCAGTGGGCACTATAAAGCTAATCGGACGGCTCGGAAGGTACTTGAAGCGGGCTTCTATTGGCCAAGCATCTTCAAGGATGCTCACGCCCATGTAAGTCGTTGAGAACAATACCAACGCTCAGGTAATATTTCCCGCCGTGATGAAATGCCATTAAATAAATTTTTAGAAATAGAAGTTTTTGATTTATGAGGGATCGACTTTATTGGACCGCTACCAACATCCTATAGATATAAATATATTTTGGTAGCGGTCGACTATGTGTCACGGTGGGCGGAAGCACAAGCCGTCCCCACTAATGACGCTCGAGTCGTGACCCAATTTCTCAAAAAACTATTTTCACGATTTGGAGCACCGCGGGCAATAGTTAGTGATAGGGGCACCCACTTTTGTAACGCATAATTTGCTAAGGTTTTGTCTAAATACGGCATTACATATAGGTTAGCCACCCCCTATCACCCTCAAACAAGTGGCCAGGTAGAAGTAGTTAACTGTGAAATCAAACGAATTTTAGACAAAATGGTTTCTACTAATAGAAAGGATTGGTCGGTCAAGCTTGATGATGCTCTATGGGCTTATCGGACCGCGTACAAAACCGCTATCGGTTGTACGCCATACTGATTGGTCTATGGGAAAGCATGTCATTTACTGGTTGAGCTTGAACACCGCGCCTTTTGGGCGCTTAAATTTTTAAATCTAGATGAAAATTTGTCTTCCGAGCTTCGGAAATTCCAAATTAACGAGCTCGATGAGTGGCGCTCCTTCTCCTATGAAAGTAATAAACTTTATAAGGAGCGCACAAAATTTTATCATGATAAAAAAATTAAGCACCCTAAAGATTTCAAACCGGGAGACCAAGTTCTCCTCTATAATTCGCGCCTCCGACTTTTTCCGGGCAAACTCAAGTCCCGATGGTCCGGCCCTTTTATTGTAAAAGAGGTGTGGCCATATGGGACAGTGCTTATCTCGCACCCGGAACAAGGCGAATTTAAAGTGAATGGGCACCGATTGAAGATATTCCTCGCCGGCGATACTACTAATGAGTACCGGGAGGAAATTAACCTCCCGAACCCATAAATGAGTGCCCCACTTTGGTCGAGCTCAACGACCATAAACAAAGCGCTTGTGGGAGGCACCCCATGCTTATCTTTTCTTTTTATTTTTAATTTTATTTAAATTTTTGCAGGTTTGAAGGACATTTTTTTTCGGCGTGACGATCGACGGAGTTGAGCGTCAAGTCTACGTGTTTCTTCAAGTCGGTAACTTTTGATTTATTATCGTTTATTTGAATCTTTTAAAAAAATAAAAATAAAAATAAAACAATAAATTTTTTTTCCTGCCCGTACACGCCTCTGTCACGGGCGTGACCTATGGGTCACTGGCGTGACAGAGCCGTGTTGAGTTCGTCGAGCGAAACCCGAGAGTGGTTTCGTCGAACGCAGTGTTTCGTTCGTCTTTCGGTACTATCACAGGCGTGACCATCATTGGTTACGGGCGTGGCTAGCCCGAAACTTCGTTCGACGAAGTGAAGCTGGGAACCTTCTCTTCCTGCCCAGTCATGGCTGTGACAGTTATTGTCACGCCCGTGACGCTGGCAAGTCACGGTCGTGACTCGCCCGAAAACAAAAGGAAAAAAAAGCCAAAAAAGTTTTTTTTTATTCTCGTTTTCAGGTACACGCCCCAGGGTCACGGGCGGGACCCTAGGCCGTGTTATCGAATCCGAGGCGTGGCCCCGGGTCAACGCCTCGGATTCCTTTGCCTTTATTTTTTTTAATGAGACACGCCCCAGGTCACGGGCGTGACCTGGGGCGTGGCCTAGGAATCCAATGCCAGCGCATTGGATTCCTGCTTCGGGCACGCCTTACACGCCCAGAGTCACGGGCGTGACTCTGGGGAGTGACCAGCGAATCCGAGGCTGGCAGCCTCGGATTCCTTTTCTTTTTGTCCCGTGCTTGTCACGCCCCGTGTCACGGGCGTGACAGGGGGGCGTGACTTACCCGAAAACCCTATAATTAGGGCTTTTTCCCCTCTTCTTCCTCCACACAATCCAACCCTTCTCTTCTCCCTTTGCTAACCCGAATCCTTCTTTCTTCTCCCTTCTTCCAAAATGCCTCGCCACCACCCTCGCTCCACCGCTTCCTCCTCCGATCACCCAGTGGATCCCGCCGCAGCGGAAGCCATGCTCCTATTTCAAAACCAAACACAGCAGGAGCGCAGCGAGCGCCTACGTGCCAAACCCCTTGGCGTGTTCCGCATTTTAGATTGGGCGATCCTCGCCACATTTGGAGCTGCAGATTTGGTACGGGGATTTCTATCCACCCCTGGATGGAGTTCCCTCTTCTCTATTTCCGAGCATGCCTTTCTTGAACTCACCGTTGAGTTCTTGGCTTCATTCGAGTTCCGTTGGGCGGCCAATGACGACTTCATCGTCTTTCGCATAGGTGGGATGGTGCATCAGCTCACCATCCGCCAGCTCAATGTCATCATGGGCTTCTGCTCGGAGGCTTTTTCCCAATCTCCCGCCTATCTCAATTTAATTACTGATTTCCCGACCGATGTCAACCTTCTCGCCTTTTGGGCGGAAATCAGTAGTGACACCGCCCCCTACACCCCAAAGAAATCCAAAGGCAGCCAACTCATTTCTCCCGCCTTACGTATTCTCCACAACCTCCTTACCTTCACTATTTCTGGTCGCGGCGATAGCCACGGGGTGGTGACTCGGGCAGACTTACTATATTTATATAGTATGTTTTACCGGGTCCCCCTCAACCTTGGTTATCTGCTCGTAATTTTCTTCCGGCACCAGGCAGAAAATGCGAGGTTGGGAGCAGTGCATGGCGGGAACTTCATCACTTTCCTCGCGAAGCAGCTCGGCATTTGGGATGCTCTTCCACACCTCAGCTGCGTCCAGACATCGTAGGTCATCCAGTTCCAGACCCTTCAGGCCCTCGGTTTAGCGCGGTGACGTGATAGAGAGTTTTAGGCTATTCCCCCCGTAGTCAGTAGTGGAGATCTTGACCTTGATTACGGTGCCGGTCCCAGTGGCACTATTCACTCTCCCCAGATTCCTCCACCACCGCAGGACCCTTCTTCCGAGCCCGGCCCTCAGAGCTATTGGGATCGTCAGTTTGCGTCTCTTCACACACGCTTAGATACGATGCAGGCCGATTTTGACGCTCGATTTGTGCGTTTTGACAGTCGATTTACCATGCTAGCGACAAATCAAGCCTCCTCCATGTCACGTATTGAGCGTGAGTTTTTAGACCTCCGGACGCACTATCAGGAGCCGAGGCAGCATAGCGATGAGGATTAGCCTGCTTTCTTTTTCATTGGGATTGTAGACCGCCCCATTGTATCTTTTCTTTTTATCATTTTTTTCCCTTTGTCATGTATCTTTTCTTTTTCGTAAAATAAAAAAAATATGTTTTGCTTCAGCTTTGTCTTCCAGGTACATTTTGGTGCTGCATGACCCGCTTCAGGGAAGTCTCCTATCTTTTCTCTTTATTTATTTATTTTTCATTGGGGACAATGTCTTGTTTAAGTATGGGGGGATATTTCTCAAGCAAAACATACAAAAACTCATACTAATTTTCTAAAAAAAAATACAAAAAAAATGATTTTATTTCTTTTGTGTAATTTTGTTTTTGCTTACTTTACAAAAATACAAAAAAATACAAAAAAAATACAAAAATCAAAAAAATAGGATTACTTTCAAAATTAGGGAGATTTTTATTTCTCTATTTACTCACATGTGAAATTCTAGGTATTCAACTTTTACATAAGTTTAGAAAATTTTTGATGCTTTAATTGAATTTTGAATTTTGTAGTAGAACTGTTGGTCATGCTGTGTTTCTAGTTAAGTGCACATGTTAGTAGAATTTGAGTAGAATTAAATATTCAGCATACAATTAGATTTTTCTTTTTCTGAATGCGTAGAAATAGTTTTTTTTACTTGTACTTGGAAACCGGTAAAATCTAAAAATATTTTAGGAGAGTGTGTAGAAGTTTACTAGAGAGATATTTCGCGGATCAAGAAAGAGGTATTCTTTCTCGATGTCTAGAACTTGCCCTCTAGCTATTCTCAAGACTTTGCATAGGTTAAACTCATTAGTATGAAAAGGATTTAGGCATTTCTTTTGGCTAGTTTGAGCCTTTGCACCCTTACCTAACGTTTTACCCTTACTAGGCCAATTTGAGCCTATACCCTTCCTTTTGTTATAGCTCCACCAACACTTTACCAAAGCCTAAAAAGCATCCTAATTACATACCTAAAACCGAGCTTGAAATTATAGATAAAACCAGTTTATGTGTGATTAGGAGCCATTTTATTTTGGTGGCTTTTGAAAAAATATACAAGAGTTGTTCTATTTTTCACTTCTCCTCTAAAAAAAACAAACAAAAAAGGAAAAAAAAAACCAAAAAAAAAGAAGAAAGAAAAAAAAACAAAAAAAAGAGGAAGTTGAAAAAATATTCAACATATTGAAAAAAAAACAAAGGAATTGGCGGAGTTTTTCAATTTATTTCTTTTGTGCAAGCTCTCTTTAGGTTTTGTTGTGTCTACCCATCGCATTTATTTTTGTTTTTCCAAACCAAAAACCTAAGCCTACATTCCAACCTACTTAAGTCCTACTGATTTGTGCTTATAAGTTAACCTAGTGCCGTGGCGAGAGTGTGAAAGGGCAAGCCTATGGACATCGACATTGATGGATTTCTTTGGAGGTATCCCGATCTTCGATTTGTGCAATGTTATCTTAGCAA
The DNA here is from genome assembly GCA_039583875.1 of Platanthera guangdongensis. Lineage (NCBI taxonomy): Eukaryota > Viridiplantae > Streptophyta > Magnoliopsida > Asparagales > Orchidaceae > Platanthera > Platanthera guangdongensis. The sequence continues at coordinate 29,753,250 of CM077163.1, forward strand.
ACACGCTACTTTCTCCCTAAACGTGATTCAAAGATTTATCATGTTTCCATCTTTGAAGTAAAAATAATAAGTGGAAACACATTTTAGAAAATTAAAAAACTAATTTGTATGCTGAGTAGGTTCTTCTACAATAATAACTACAAGCATAGGCATAAGACTTCGCATTCTACTTCTTATATTCAATTTTCGTTTTTAGCGTTAAAATTTTTCTACTCACCATGTAAAGTTGTTTGCTCGGGACGAGCAAACGAGTAAGTATGAGGGTATTTGATAACTCTAATTTTTTCCATGTTTTTATATTATTTTTATTTAATAATTAATTAGTTTATAATTATATTTTGTAATTTTATTATTGAATTTTTCTAATTTCTTATTTCAGGGCAATCTGGGCTGCAAATTTCAATTTGGAGTCTATAGGGTTGACCATGAGACAAAACTGGACAAAAGCAGGAAAATTTCAAATGTACACGCCAAAGTCACGGGCGTGACCGACAAGGTCACGGGCGTGACATACTGGCGTGAAACCGGCGCGTGGAAGAGCTATCTGCCACGTCAATTAAAAGTACACGCCCTAAGGTCACGGACGTGACCATCATCACACGGGCGTGTATGCCTGGCGTGACATCCAGTGTTTGGTCCATTCTTCCAGTCAACGGCAGTTTCTATTTGCACAACAGGTCACGGGCGTGACAAATTTGTCACGGGCGTGACTAACCCCGTGACATCCCGGCGTGCCGACTTAATGCTGCAGTTTCAGGCGCTGGGAGTTTTCTCAAGACATGCCCAAGGTCACGGGTGTGACTATGGGCGTGACCCTTCCAACAACGGCCGGAGTTATTCCCGCCGTTTCTACTTCCCGCCATTTTTCTACAACCGTCAAGACACGCCCTAGGTCACGGGCGTGACCTAGGGGCGTGACCCGCCAATTAACGACTTTTGGCGGTTTCGCGCCAACGTTCAGAGGACTTGAAGACGACGGTTCCGAGACCGACACGCCCTAGGTCACGGGCGTGACCTAGGGGCGTGACCACCAAGCAACTTTTTCTATAAATTCCAGACAGCTTCAGATGCTCAGGAGGAGATTTTTGGGAGCTTAATTCTATTTTCTTTACTGTTTTTCCTGCATTTTCAATTCATAGTGTAACCTTTATTTTCAAGTCGTTCTTTAATCATGTCTTTCTTTATGCTTTCATGTAATTCTCCCAACAAGATGAGTAACTAATTTCCCAATTAGCACTTGATCATGATGAACTTTGGAATGAAATAAAATTCTTATTTTTGTCTCAAATTAGCAAGCATTCTATTTTCTAAACTTTGATTTATCTTTGATTTAAATTTTCTTCGAATTCATAAGTTGTAAATTATATTTATTCGAGCTTAGATTCATATCCTAAATTTACCGAGAGGTTGTGGATACGAGTAGATCACTCAAGGATAAAGAGAATTTCTTGCACCCCTCGAGAGAGGAACGCAAAATTCTTCCGCCTTGGAGTCAACTCCATTAGTGAGGTTCACCGCCTAAAGCAAGCTTAGGTCTTTCAACTGGCCGAGAGGTCTTAATCGATCTACCTAAGGTTAGTCGAGTGCGTATTCTCGAAAGAGGCGCTTCGTAGCTTTGGAACCTCCGCGGTCGACGTTAATAATTTAGATGCTTGTGCTCTTTAATTTCGTGGATTTTATTCTAGCCCAAAGGGATTCCATATCAAGTGCTAGCCTTTTATTCATCGAATTTCTGCTCTTAATTTAACGTTCGTTTTCGTTTTTCGCAAAACCAATTTTCCGATCGATAAAATAATAGCTCTTCCTTGTGAGTACAAATACTCAACGGTCCCCGAGTTTAAATACGATATTTCCTATACTAAATTTCGATAGGTGCACTTGCCTAGTTGAGAGTTTAGTTTGGATCATTTTCAAAACTTATAAAATCTCCATCAAGTTTTTGGCGCCGTTGCCGTGGAAATTTTTTTGTTGATATTTTGAAAGCAAGGATCTATTAATTTTATCATTTTCTTTTTTTAAAAAAAAATATCAAAATCAAAAAAAAATTATTTTGTTTTATTTTGGTGTATGACCCGAGGGAATCCGTCGCCTCTTTTTGATTTGGATCCGGAAATCGAGCGAACCCTTCGCCACCGCTTACGATTTCAAGTTCCGAATTTTCCAGATACGGAATCCTTAGGAGACACTCCTAATCCTTCATTGCTCCTCTCTCCGTCATCGCCTTCTTCTTCTCCTTCTTCATTTAGTTCTTCTTCCCATTCTCCTAGATCTCCTTCTTCTGCTTCTTCCAATATGGGTGAGCCAAATGCGGTTGAACAAAGGACTATGTCCTATTATGCCCGTCCAAACTTGGAGGAGACTCAATCTAGTATTGTTCGCCCCGCTATTGCCCCCAATAATTTTGAGTTGAAGCCAAGCATCATCCAAATGGTACAACAATATGTACAATTTGATGGGATTCAAGATGAAGATCCAAACGTGCATATTTCAAATTTCTAAGAAATATGCGATTCTTTTAAAATTAATGGTGTATCCGATGATGCCATCCGACTAAGGTTATTCCCATTTACATTGCGCACTAAAGCCAAGCAGTGGTTGGGTTCTCTACCAAGAGGCTCCATCACAACTTGGGCTCAAATGACGGAAAGATTTCTTACGAAATACTTTCCGCCGGCTAAAATGGCTAAATTGCGCAATGATATCACTTTTTTCTCCCAACTTGATTCGGAAACGTTATATGATACTTGAGAGCGTTTTAAGGAATTGCTTCGTCGATGTCCTCATCATGCAATTCCGGATTGGTTACAAATCCAAACCTTTTATAACGGCCTAAATTCTCAAACTAGGCAACATATCGATGCCACCGCCGGTGGAACGCTTAATAACAAAACACCGGCGGCCGCACAAGAGCTTATAGATGGTATGGATTTGAATACCTATCAATGGAGTACACCTCGGTCTAAACCACCTAAACCAGCCAGGATGTATGAAATCGATACGGTTTCATGTTTGTCTCTCCAGGTTGAGCAACTGCAAAAACAGATGAACGAGATGTCTGCTTCCTCGTCCAAATCTACCTGTGAGCCCCAATATTGGGAGCCTTCTACTATTGCCGAGCATGTGGATTACATGGGTAATCCGAATCGGCCACCTTATAATCCGGGTAACAATTTTGGCAATACCTATCACCCGGGTATAAGGAATCACCCCAACTTCTCTTGGAGTAATCCGGGGAACGCGGCTCGCCCGCCAAACACAATCCCACCTAGTTCTTTTCCGTCACAAGCTCCCAAAGCTCCCAATCTCGAGGAGTTGCTCACCAAATATACGACTACAAATGATGCCAACATCTGGAATCTCACCGGATCTCTTCGAAGTTTGGAGACACAAATTGGGCAAATCGCTAAAATGCTCTCCGATCATCAACAAGGAGCGCTACCGGGCAATACAGAGCCCAACCCAAAGGAGCATGCCAAAGCCATCACCTTACGGAGCGGGAAGGAGGTAACCACTTCTCCGAATCCGGTTGATACTTCTCCAATTCCGGTTGATACAGAGGTAATAATTTCTCCATCTTCTCCTCCGCCTAAGCCTTCTGTTGGAACACCCTATTACTAATTTGGGTCAGGATCACTATGTCTCTAGGAATCTGTGTTTGACCTCCTGTATAGCTTAATAGGTCAATTAGAATTGAGTCTAAGGGTTAGAAGTCTAGGTTTGGAAGCTTCCCTGAAGACCAAAGTTTTTCTGGAGACTAAGTCCAATCGTCGAGCTCAGCACGACGATTCGTCGAACTCCGGTCGACGATCGTCTAGCTCAACTTCGACAGATCGTCGAGCTTCACTCGACGATCGCTGAGCTCAACTTCTCAATATCGTCGAACTCCATTCGACGATCGGTGAGCTCAGGTCGACGATTTTGACTCTGCATTAGATCCTTATCTCTGAGCTCAGTTCAACGATCTTTGAGCTCAGATCGACGATTATCTTGCTACTTGGATTTTCCAGTTCGCTGAGCTCAGCTCGACGATAGCAGAGCTCAGTTTGACGATTTTAGTTATCTTTCAGAATTCAAATTTAAATCAGATAGAAGTTATTCTGCATTTAATTCAGAAGATCTGCCAGCCGTTTTCATTTACTCCTGGAGCAAGTTTCAAGGGATTTTTCAAGGAACAAATCAGTGGACTTTCCTTTAGAAGAAATTATGCAATTAAGGCTGTAATCAATGCAGACCAACGACTATCTTTGACAGAGTGATATCCTATTCAGACACAGAGAATAAAAGAGAGAATGTTTTTGAATCAAAAAAAAAGACAGATTGACAAGAACAGGACACAACTCAGAATACAGAGACTCTCTCAATCTTCTGTCAAAAAGAATTCTGAAGAACACTTCTCAAAGAGATCAAGTTTTCAAAAATCTTCAGATCTCTTCAGCTCTAAAGTGTTCAAGGCCAACATCATTTCAAGACTCCAGACACTCAACATTTCAGCTTGCTGAAATCATCTTTTGCTGGAGATCTACATTTGAAGGCCTATCACCCTCAAGCAAAGCTCTTCTTCCTGAAGATCAAGGACTCAGGGGGAGCTTTGATATCAATCCACTTAGTCTTCTCAGTTGTTTGAGAAAGAGAAGACTACCATCACTCTCTCACCCCCATTCTGTAAAGGGTTTTTCAAACTCCCTTCAAAAGTTTGAATCTGGTTTTTGAGCACCTTGTCAAAAGCTCATTGGTGGCAAGACACCTGATCAAAAAATCTGTTTTGGTTTTTGAGCACCTTATCAAAAGCTCATTGGTGCCCAGGACACCTGATCAACTCATCCTGCAGTGGATTCCTACCTAGGGTGGTAGAAGAGTGGATGTACCCAAGTTGGGGAACCACTATATTTCCTTGTGTCATCTGGTTTTGCATGTTTTCTTTTTGTTTCTGGCCTAGATTTTCTTGTGCTTAGTTTCTGCATAGCTTAGTGTTGTGATTAGTTTTATTTCTGCTTCCCTGCTTACACTCATTACAACAATTGTTGTAAAGCTTTGCAAAAGTTTTTTTTGGTTTGTTTTAAAAAGCACCATATACTCTATTCACCCCCCTCTAGAGTATATCAGATCTAGTTTCCCCTTTCAATTGGTATCAAAGCGAGGTTGGTTAAACATACCATATCTGTTTGGTTGTACAGGCTAACACCTGAACCCCAAGATCCCAATCTAGATCCTTCTTTTATATTTCATTATTAGATTTAGCTTGCACAAGTCATGGCCCAAAACAAAGATTATGCTAGCACCAGACCTCCAGTGTGCAATCTGTCAAAGTTTGCACTTTGGAAAGCAAGGATTAGACTCTACATGAATTCTATTGACGAAGACATTTTTAATTCTGTTTTGACAGTGTGTCCAAGACCTCCAGAGGGCACAAGCACAAATGCTGTTCCACCTCCATCAGGAACTGATGCTGACATCAAAAAGTGGAAAGTAGCTGATGCCAAGGCAATGAACATTTTAGCTCAGACAATGTCAGATGACATTTTTCAAAAAGTAGCTGAATGCAATTCAGCCAAGGAGATTTGGGACAAGCTCTCAGAAATTGTCTCTGGCTCAGCTGATGAGAGAAAGGACAGAAGATCCCATCTCATCTCCCAATATGAGAACTTCAAGAAGGGAGAAACAGAGTCAGTGGGAGACATGTACAACAGACTGAGTCTAATTGTCAGTGAACTGAGGACATTAGACAAAGAGATCTCACTGACAGAACTTAATGACAAGATCCTAATGTGCTTCCCCAGCACTTGGGATTCAAGAATCTGGCCAATTAAAGATGCCAGAAGTCTGAATGAGATCACCACTGAAGCCTTGTTGGGTAAGCTCAAATCTTATGAGCTACTCATCAAGAACAGAGAGGAAGAACAGAAGGCTGCTTCACCAGCCACAAGAAAGGAGAAGACTATAGCATTCAAGGCAACTGAGGATCTGCCTGAAGAAAAAGGAACAGCCAATGATGAACTTCTCAGCTTGTTGGCCAAAAGATTCTATAAGATGGCCAGAAAGGACTTCAAAAGAAGATCATACAAGGAGCAGGACAAGCCAAGGTATGACAAGTCCATTGGCAATAACAAATACATTATTTGCTTTGGTTGCAGGAAACCAGGGCATATAGTTCCTGACTGTCCAGAAAACAAGAACAAGGACAGAAGGGACAGAAAAGAAAGAAGAAAGGAGAAAGACTCCAAAAGGAGTGGCAATAGCAAACCCTCTTCCAGCAAAAATAAGCATACAAGGAAAGGATTTGTTGCTGAATCCTGGAGTGAGACTGAAGAGGAGTCAGAAGCCTCTTCCAGCTCAAGTGATGATGAGGATGATGCAGAAGAAAAGGAATTATGCATGATGGCAATTAATGCCTCACAGCACAACTCAGAGGAAGAAGAGTCAGAGTCAGACTCAGAGATTCAACTTGAAGAAGATCAGGTAATCAGTTCTTTTGATTTTACTTCAGAAGATTTTAAATCTGAATTTAAAGCATTGTGTTTAGATCTGCTAAAGTCTGAGAAAGAGATCATCTCTCTCAGAAATCAATTATCTGAACAAAGTGTTTTAAAATCAGAAAACCTCAAACTCTCTCAGGAGTTGGAGAACTATAGGGAACAGATAGCTACACTGAAAAGTGAGCTCTCTGAGGCCAAGAAGCTTGAAGAATCCCTTAATGGGAGAAGCATCAAGCTGATGGACATCACAAGCATAGTGAACTCTAGACTTAACAGTACACTGGGCTTGGGTGCTTCATCCAGCCAACCTATAGTCCTAACAACTCCCATCAAGTTTATTTCTAGCAAGGGAAAGGGAGTTGTAGAGGTTGCCAGGAAAAATTCTGATCTGCCTCAGAAATTTAAGTCCCAGCAGAAATCGTCGAACGAAGCTCGACGATTGCCGAATGAAGATCGACGATCGCCGAACGCAGCTCGACGACCTCAGGGAAAATCGTCGAACGCAGATCGACGATCTCAGCCAAAGTCGTCGAACGCTGCTCGACGATCTCATATACCTGACCTCACCCATAGTCGACCGTCGAACGGAGCTCGACGATCTGACCCAAGATCGTCGAACTCAGCTCCAAGATCGTCGAACAGAGGTCAGAGCTCTGGAAAATTTTTCAAAGGCAAATCAAAATTGAATCCTGAGGGTTCTTCATCCCAAACCTTCAACCCTTATACTGAATGGATTTTACCTCCAAGGAGATATCATCCTGAAGGATATAAGAGTCAGCCAGGGATGTCTTTCATTTCTGAATTTAGAGGTTATCAACCTAGGCCCAAGGTAAACTGGGTCAAAAACAAGTAAATTGTTTCATGTGCAGGTGAAGACCTATCCAACATCTAACCAGCAATGGTATTTGGATAGTGGGTGCTCTAAGCACATGACAGGGAACAAGGACAACCTCAATTCCTTTAGAGCCAAGCTTGGACCCAAGGTTATCTTTGGTGACTCCAACTTTGGACAAACTAAAAGTTATGGAGCAGTCCAGATTGGTTCTGTAACCTTCAAGAAGGTAGCATATGTGGAAGGACTGAAGCACAACCTGATCAGCATCAGTCAGCTATGTAATGAAGGCTACCAGGTGACCTTCAGCAAAACCTTATGCAAAATCAAGTCAGAGGACAACACAACTGTGTTGACAGGTAAAAGGAAAGGTAACATCTACCTAATAGATTTTCTTTCAACTACTATAGATATCTGTTTATTCAATTCAGTTTGTAGACCAAATGTTTTATGGCATAAGAGACTAGGCCACCTAAACCTTAGAACTATTGCTAGGCTATCCAAGGACAACCTTGTTAGAGGACTACCTTCTGGCCCCTACAAGAAGGAAGGACTTTGCAAGGCTTGTCAATTAGGCAAGCAAACTAAAAACAGTTTCAAGTCACTTAATAAGAGTGATTCACCTAGGATATTGTATCTGTTACACATGGATCTATTTGGACCCATCACAGTACAAAGCCTAGGAGGGAAATCCTACACTTTGGTGATTGTAGATGACTTCTCTAGATTCACTTGGGTGTTCTTTCTAAGGAAGAAGTCTGATAACTTTAAGTGTCTGATAGAGTTTCTCAAATGTATAAAGATTGAGTTCAATACTCACATTGCCCTGATCAGAAGTGATCATGGGACAGAGTTTGATTCTCTTCTTATGCAAGAGTTCTGTCAGAGTGAAGGGATCAGGCATACTTTCTCAGCTCCTAGAACTCCTCAACAAAATGGGGTAGCTGAAAGGAAAAATAGAACCCTTATTGAATCTGCCACTACATTGTTGTCAGATGCTCATCTACCTCTATCCTTCTGGACAGAGGCAGTGAACACCTCCAACTATGTGCTGAACAGAAGTCTGATATGTAAACTGAAGGGAAAGACTCCCTATGAATTACTCAAAGGGAAGAAACCTAAAGTTGACTATTTCAGAATTTTTGGCTGCACTTGCTATATTCACAATAATGATAAGAAATATTTAGCAAAATTTCAAGCCAAAGCTGATGAATGAGTGTTTCTGGGATACTCCATGATCAGCAAGGCCTATAGGGTCTATAATAAATCATCTTTGAAAATTGAGGAATCTGTTCATATTTCTTTTGATGAAACTAACATGTCTTTCAAGGAGAAGATTTCTTCTACCATAGAACCTTTGCAGGAACTCTCTCTAGTTGAAGATATGAACAAGCTACAGGTTGCTCAAGAAGAAGAAAGCAGTGAAGATGAAAGCAATGCTCAACATATTGAACCACCATTTGAAGAGCCAGTTGTTGTACCTCAAGAGGAAACAACAACACAGGTTGGTGAACAATCAACACCCCCTGTTGATTTAGTAACATCAAGAGACCATCCAATTTCCCAAATAATTGGAGAACTCTCAGCTGTTGTGCAAACCAGAAATCAGGTCAACCAAAACCTGTTGCACACCTGCTTCCTTTCTCAAATTGAACCTCAGTCCATTCAAGATGCAGAGCAAGATCCACACTGGATCATTGCAATGCAAGAGGAGTTGCATCAATTTGAGAGGAACAAAGTATGGGAACTAGTGCCAAAGCCAAAGGATCATTCCATTATTGGAACAAAATGAGTATTCAGAAATAAACTGGATGATCAAGGAGTAATAATAAGGAACAAGGCAAGGCTAGTTGCCCAGGGATATTCTCAAGAAGAAGGAATTGACTACGACCAGACTTTTGCACCTGTTGCAAGATTGGAAGCCATCAGAATATTTCTAGCTTATGCAGCTCACAAAGGCTTCAAGGTTTATCAGATGGATGTCAAGAGTGCCTTCTTAAATGGAGACATCAAAGAGGAAGTCTATGTCAGACAACCTCCAGGTTTTATCTCTCCAACTTATCCTAATTACGTTTTTAGATTAAATAAAACATTATATGGTCTCAAGCAAGCTCCTAGAGCATGGTATGAGACCTTAGCATGCTTTCTCTTGGAAAATGGTTTTATAAGGGGTAGAGTAGACCAAACTCTTTTTATTAGAACCCATAAGTCCCATACCCTACTAGTACAAATTTATGTAGACGATATCATTTTTGGTTCTACTGACTCAAAATTGTGCAGAAGGTTTTCTAACCTAATGCATTCTAAATTTGAGATGAGTAGCATGGGTGAGCTATCCTTCTTCCTAGGATTGCAAGTCAAACAACATGCTGAAGGCATCTTTATTTCTCAAACCAAATATGCTAATGAGCTGGTTAAGAAATTTGGTATGTCTGAGGCATCTTGTATGAAAACACCCATGCCTACCAATGCTGTATTGGATGCTGATGAACATGGGAAACCTGTTAATCAGACAACATATAGAGCAATGAATGGCTCTTTACTGTATCTTACAGCTAGTAGACCAGATATAATGTTTGCTACATGTATATGTGCTAGGTTCCAAGTAAGCCCTAGAGAGTCACACCTCACATTAGTAAAGAGGATTCTTAGGTATGTTAAAAGTTGTCCAAATCTAGGTCTCTGGTATCCAAAAGATTCAGCATTTGAGTTAACTGGATTCTCTGATGCTGATTATGCTGGATGCAGAATTGACAGGAAAAGCACCAGTGGAACTTGTCAGTTCCTTGGTGATAGACTTGTCTCCTGGTTTTGCAAGAAACAAACATCTGTGTCAACTTCAACTGCTGAAGCTGAATATATGGCTGCAGGTAGTTGTTGTTCACAAATATTGTGGATTCAAAATCAACTCCTAGACTATGGTTACAACTTAGAGAAGTCAAAAATATTTTGTGACAATACAAGTGCTATTTCTATAGCTCAAAATCCAGTCCTCCATAGTAGGATAAAACACATAGAGATTAGGCATCATTTCTTAAGGGACAATGTTGAAAAGAACAAAATTGAACTGCAGTATATCCCAACTGATTTACAAAGGGGAGATATTTTCACCAAGCCTTTGGATGAAAAGAAACACACTTTCTTCCTAAATCAGTTAGGAATGTTAGATGGAGGAAGTCTTAAATAATCCCCAAGATTTTGAAAGCTAAAAATGGACCAAGACTAGGCAAAATTCTGATTTTTCCTTAGTGTCTAGAATTTTCTGATCTCTGAACTGCGCTCGATGATTTCCTCAAAGATCGTCGAACGGAGATCGACGATTTCCAGAATCGTCGAACTGAGTTCAGCGCCCCTCAGACAGCATGAACTGTCTCATTCGGTCAACGATCGTCGAATGGCGCTCGACGATCTTATTCCCTGAACGATCGTCGAACGGAGCTCGACGCCTTTCCAGATCGTCGAACGGAGATCGACGATGTTGGAGTCTCTTCAGATTCCTTTAGAAGCCTCGATCGTCGAACTGAGTTCAACGATCTTTCCAATTCTGCGTCGAACCCTAATATAAAACTCATTTTTCGCCGTCGTTCTCTCTTGCTCTTTCAATTTCTCTGCAAGAATTTTCTTCCCTCCAAACAGTTCTACGCTTGTTCGGTTTGTTTGTTAAGTTTTTGCAGGTACAATGGCCGTCTCAGTTGCTGTCCTCGCCGCCATGAAGTTTGATGACGGGTTTGACATTGATTTGGACTCCTTCAACACCACTGATCAAGTCTTCCAGGACATCCTGAGCTTATTCAATGATCAACATTTGTCTGCCCTCATGACAACAAGAATCAAACTTGCCTCAGATGAAATAAAGGAATGGGTATATACTGCACACAACCTTGACAACAACACCATTGTTGGATCTATTGCTGGCACACAGGTACCTCTGACCCCAACAGTTTTAACAGAGGTTTTGGTTTACAAAATGGTGAAGACACTGCTGAACTTTCTGGAGAAGAATTTTCTGATATACTTGCCAGGATGGGTCATCCTGAGGGAAACCCTAGCAAGCTGTTTAAGAGGAACTTGTCAGTTGAATATAGGTTCCTAGCTGATGTTGTAGGCAAGGTCCTGTTGGCAAAACATTCTGCACATGACACCATCTCCAGACATCAGCTCTGCCTCATGGGAGCTCTGGTAGATAGGAAAAGCTTGAACTGGGGAGAGGTCTTCTTTGACCTGATAAAGAAAAAGATTAACAAAAACTTTGTAAATTTTGGAAGAATACTTGGAGTTTTCCTTCAGGCAAGGTGCCCTGCTCTGCTGGTCTCCTCTGGAGTGCACATCAATGCCTCCAAGAGACTCACCTGTGCCCTATTTGGGAAATGGGACAGGCAAATTAGCAAGCCCAGCAGGCCCTCTTCAACTGCCCCTTCAGGCACCAGGACTCTTAGAGTTACTCCCCCCCAGGTCTCTGCACCTGCAGAAGACCTGCCTGCTGCTAGTGCTGCTTCTCCTCCTCCTCCAAGTTCCACCCTACCTCCAGCTCCATCCACCATTCCAGCCTCATCTCCCATTACAATCTCCAACCCATCTCCAACCTCAATTCCATCCCCAGTAACCACTTCATCCCCTCCAGTAGACCACTTCCACTCATTGTTCTCCTATCCACCACCAGATGTCACCTCATCTCCATCCATACCATCATTCACCCTTCTGGATGAATCCTACATGGATGATTCCCCGTCCTCTCCTCCAGACTTACCATCCTCTTCAACATCTTTCCAAGATCTCCTCCACCACATCATTGACCAAGCCACTTTCACTCCCTCCATATCCATCCCATTGTCCTCCATCTCCACAATCCCCTCTCCTGAGCCATTCATTCCACCATTCAGCCCTCCACCTCCAGCATCCTCAGCCATCCCAATACCCTCTACCTCTGCTCCTGCCATTGAGCATGTAGATCTGCCAGCCCTAGCTGACAAGTTGTATGAGCTACTGGCCCCCAGGCTCTCTCTTCTCATGGAGGCCTCCTTAGCTCCTCTACAACAGTCAGTGGCAGCCCTGTCTGCCAGGCTTTCCTCCCTCATTCCTCAAGCAGCACCTCCAGCAGTGTGCCTTGATACAGAGGTATCTGCATCCAGGCAGGGGGAGATGCCCTATGAAGCCAGCCTTCATGCTGCTGTTGCTGCTGCCTCTGCTGCTCCAGTATCTGTTGTTATATCTGATGCTGTTTCTGCTGTTGCTCCTGTATCTGCTGCTGAATCTATTCCAGTATCTATTGCTGTATCTGCTGCTATACCTGCTGCTGCCCCTTCTGCTTCTGCCTCATCTGCTGCAATGCAACTGAAGAAAGATCTTATGAAGAAGATAGATGCTATATATGATGCCCAGAGCTCTGACTCTGATGAGTTTAAGACAGATTCTGATGACTCTGCTGCCACCATTGCAAGGAAAAGGAAGGCAAGAAGTAAGGCAATGAAAAGGGTTCCACCTGCCAAAGTTAGAGATGATAATGATGTTCCTTACTATATTCTGCACAACTGCCCAATTTCTGAACATTGGATGCAGTACTCTAAAAATCAGCTAAAGGCTATGAAGAAGAAAAGAAAGTTTGATAAGGACTCCTCCCAGTTCAAGCACCCTCATCCTCCTCCACCACCTCCACCTGATGCAGGTGCAGGTGGCAGCTCTGCAAGTTCAGGCCCAGCTAGAAGCCAGGCTCCCTACCAACCTCATGCTAGAACATATCAAAGGGAAAGCCAGTCTAGGGGCTCTTACTCTAGAAGGGGAGGATATAGGGGAAATCAAAGAGAGACTCAGGTTTACTCCAAAGGGCATTCCAGGCAGCACCCTTATTCCAGGGGAGGACATGTTCCTTCTGATACATCTTCAGGTCCATTCCCCTATAAGCTCAGAGAAACTGTGACTGCCAGGACTCCTCAAGATACTTCTTCCAACAGGTATGAGCCACCTGTTCCATTTGAGGACCCTGAGAAGAATCCTGTTGCTTGGACTGCTAGAATGAAAGAGTTGGCTGCTTTAGACCAGATAAAGAAAGCCAAAGAGCAAGGCCTGGACACCTCCAATATATCTACAATGTCAGAACAAAGATAGAAAGAACTAGAAAGATATGCCTCCAGTAAATTTTTTGATGCAGACAGGTACATGGAGTTGCATCCAGCTGCAGTGGTTCCCAGGGCTTCTAAGCAAATTTATTTGGGTGCAGCTGATGACACAAGATCCAAACAGGAAGCTTTAAATCCTAACAGAGAAATCAAGATGGTAAAAGGCAAAGAGAAAAAGTAACTCTGTAAGGTGACAATTCTTGGTTTTTCTGACTGATATCTGGATGACATATATATATATCTCTGTGATGGTTCTGTAATGTCTAGCTACTGTTGTTTTTGTGTTTTTCTGATTGTATGATGTTGTTTGATTTTCCAAAGTCTGTAAATAGTAATCCTAACCCAAATAGGGGGAGATTGTTGGAACACCCTATTACTAATTTGGGTCAGGATCACTATGTCTCTAGGAATCTGTGTTTGACCTCCTGTATAGCTTAATAGGTCAATTAGAATTGTGTCTAAGGGTTAGAAGTCTAGGTTTGGAAGCTGCCCTGAAGACCAAAGTTTTTCTGGAGACTAAGTCCAATCGTCGAGCTCAGCACGACGATTCGTCGAACTCCGGTCGACGATCGTCTAGCTCAACTTCGACAGATCGTCGAGCTCCACTCGACGATCGCTGAGCTCAACTTCTCAATATCGTCGAACTCCATTCGACGATCGGTGAGCTCAGGTCGACGATTTTGACTCTGCATTAGATCCTTATCTCTGAGCTCAGTTCGACGATCTTTGAGCTCAGATCGACGATTATCTTGCTACTTGGATTTTCCAGTTCGCTGAGCTCAGCTCGACGATAGCAGAGCTCAGTTCGACGATTTTAGTTATCTTTCAGAATTCAAATTTAAATCAGATAGAAGTTATTCTGCATTTAATTCAGAAGATCTTCCAGCCGTTTTCATTTACTCCTGGAGCAAGTTTCAAGGGATTTTTCAAGGAACAAATCAGTGGACTTTCCTTTAGAAGAAATTATGCAATTAAGGTTGTAATCAATGCAGACCAACGGCTATCTTTGACAGAGTGATATCCTATTCAGACACAGAGAATAAAAGAGAGAATGTTTTTGAATAAAAAAAAAGACAGATTGACAAGAACAGGACACAACTCAGAATACAGAGACTCTCTCAATCTTCTGTCAAAAAGAATTCTGAAGAACACTTCTCAAAGAGATCAAGTTTTCAAAAATCTTCAGATCTCTTCAGCTCTAAAGTGTTCAAGGCCAACATCATTTCAAGACTCCAGACACTCAACATTTCAGCTTGCTGAAATCATCTTTTGCTGGAGATCTACATTTGAAGGCCTATCACCCTCAAGCAAAGCTCTTCTTCCTGAAGATCAAGGACTCAGGGGGAGCTTTGATATCAATCCACTTAGTCTTCTCAGTTGTTTGAGAAAGAGAAGACTGCCATCACTCTCTCACCCCCATTCTGTAAAGGGTTTTTCAAACTCCCTTCAAAAGTTTGAATCTGGTTTTTGAGCACCTTGTCAAAAGCTCATTGGTGGCAAGACACCTGATCAAAAAATCTGTTTTGGTTTTTGAGCACCTTATCAAAAGCTCATTGGTGCCCAGGACACCTGATCAACTCATCCTGCAGTGGATTCCTACCTAGGGTGGTAGAAGAGTGGATGTACCCAAGTTGGGGAACCACTATATTTCCTTGTGTCATCTGGTTTTGCATGTTTTCTTTTTGTTTCTGGCCTAGATTTTCTTGTGCTTAGTTTCTGCATAGCTTAGTGTTGTGATTAGTTTTATTTCTACTTCCCTGCTTACACTCATTACAACAATTGTTGTAAAGCTTTGCAAAAGTTTTTTTGTGTGTTTTAAAAAGCACCATATACTCTATTCACCCCCCCTCTAGAGTATATCAGATCTAGTTTCCCCTTTCACCTTCTACTTTTAATAAACCAAAAGCTTATCAACCACCTCTTCCCTATCCATCTAGAATGCAAAAAGACCGGGTGGATGAACATCACGGTAAATTTTTGGACATGTTTAAACAAATCCAAATAAATCTACCGTTTTGTGAAATAATAGCACAAATGCCGAAATATGCCAAGTACCTCAAGGATCTTTTATCCAATAAAAAGAAACTTGAGGATATCTCCACAGTTCAATTGAACGCGGAGTGTTCGACAGTCTTACTTAATAAATTACGTAAGAAATTACCCGATCCGGGTAGTTTCTCCATTCCCTGTTTGTTTGGTGATTTATTAGTAAAACGTGCGTTAGCCGATCTAGGTTCCTGAATCAATTTAATGCCTTATTCTCTAGTTAAGAAGTTGGGATTAGGAGAACATAAACCCACAAGAATGTGCATTCAATTGGCGGATCGGTCTGTCAAGCTCCCTATGGGTATCATAGAGGATGTGCTTGTCAAAGTTGACAAATTTATCTTTCCGGTAGATTTTGTCATCTTTGACATCGGAGAGGACACCGAGGTCCCACTCATTCTCGGTCGCCCTTTTCTTGCCACCTCGCGCGCAATTATAGACGTTAGTAATGGGAAACTTCTCCTTAGAGTCGGAGATGAAGAAGTTACCTTTACTATTGACACATCTATGAAAAACTCGCTCTCAAATGACGACTCATGTTATTATTTGGAGGCTTCTCCTGAAGAAGACTCTTTTCTTTTTTCTGAAACATCTTTATCTTCTATTGATCATGATGCCGATTTAGAACATTTAAAATTAATTGCTCATGAAAATAGTGATAATCTCTCGATCACGCACGCACCTATTTTTGAACTTTTAGAAATTGGTAGTGATCGTTTGAAAACTTCTTATGATGAGCCTCCCATGCTAGAACTAAAACAATTGCCGGATCATTTAGAGTATTTATTTTTAGCGGAGGATTCAAAACTTCCGGTTATTGTGTCGGCCTACTTGACCGATGAAGAAAAAATTAAATTATCTCATACTTTAAAACTTCATCGCCGCGCAATTGCGTGGAAGATCACGGATTTGAGAGGGATTAATCCCTCCTTTTGCACCCTTAAAATTTTTTTAGAAGAACACGCTCACAAAACTATTCAACCTCAACGCCGGCTAAATCCTAACATGAAGGAGGTAGTCAAGGCCGAGGTAATAAAATTATTAGATGCGGGTATCATCTATCCAATTTCGGATAGCTCTTGGGTGAGCCCGGTCCAAGTGGTGCCCAAGAAAGGAGGGTTAACGGTAGTGCCTAATGATAAAAACGAGTTAGTTCCTACTCGAACCGTTACCGGATGACGGGTGTGCATCGATTACCGTAAATTAAATGATGCAACCCGTAAGGATCATTTTCCTTTGCCGTTTATTGACCAAATACTTGAACGGCTATCCGGGCACTCATTTTATTGTTTTCTTGATGGTCTCTCGGGATATTTTCAAATCCCAATCGCGCCCGAGGACCAAGAGAAAACAACCTTCACTTGTCCGTTTGGCACCTTCACTTATCGAAGGATGCCTTTTGGTTTGTGCAACGCGCCGGCAACCTTCCAAAGGTGTATGCTAGCGATCTTTGACGAATTAGTGGAGGATATCATGGAGGTTTTCATGGACGATTTCTCCATTTTTGGAGATTCATTTGATTTATGTTTGGCAAACCTTTCCCGTGTACTCCAAAGATGTGAGGACACGAACCTAGTTTTGAACTGGGAGAAGTGCCATTTTATGGTATGGGAGGGTTTGGTCTTAGGCCATAAAATTTCTAGTAAGGGCATAGAGGTAGATAAAGCAAAAATTGAAACTATAGAAAAGCTACCTCCCCCTTCAAATGTTAAGGCCGTTCGTAGTTTTTTGGGGCATGCCGGATTCTATCGCCGGTTTATTAAAGATTTTTCTAAAATAACTAAGCCCCTTACCCACTTGTTAGAAAAAGACGCGTCGTTCATTTTTGACGAAAATTGTTTGCGTGCTTTTTCTCTTATTAAAGAAAAATTGATTAACGCTCCTATCATGATCGCTCCCAATTGGGAGCTTCCTTTTGAGATAATGTGCGACGCTAGTAGTATTGCCGTCGGTGCGGTGTTAGGACAACGCATAAATAAAACTTTCATCCCATCTATTATGCAAGCAAAACATTAACCGCCGCACAGGAAAATTACACGACCACCGAAAAAGAATTATTAGCCGTAATTTTCGTATTTGATAAATTCCGCTCATATCTCACATTGTCCAAAACTATTGTTTTTACTGATCATTCGGCTTTGAGATATTTACTAGCAAAAACAGATGCAAAGCCTCGATTGATTAAGTGGATCTTACTACTCCAAGAATTTGATTTGGAGATTCGCGACAAGAGAGGAGCGGAGAACTTGGCGGCTGATCATCTTTCGCGGTTGTAGAACCCCAATTCGGGGGAGCTCATGGAGGAGGACATTGACGAAACTTTCCCCGAGGAGCGCCTTCTCGCCATTCATATGGTAATTACCCTCCACACTCCTTGTTTCGCCGATTTCACAAATTATCTTGTTGTGAGATTCCTCCCAAATGGTTTTTCTTATCAAGAAAAGAAGAAATTCTTTTCTGATTTAAAAAATTATTTTTGGGAGGATCCCTTCCTTTTTCGTGTTTGCGCGGACCAAGTAGTGCGAAGGTGTGTTTCTCATGAGGAAGGCGCACACATTCTAAAGCATTGTCATGAGGGACCCGCCGGTGGGCACTATAAAGCTAATCAGACGGCTCAGAAGGTACTTGAAGCGGGCTTCTATTGGCCAAGCATCTTCAAGGATGCTCACGCCCATGTAAGTCGTTGTGAACAATGCCAACGCTCAGGTAATATTTCCTGCCGTGATGAAATGCCATTAAATACATTTTTAGAAATAGAAGTTTTTGATTCATGGGGGATCGACTTTATTGGACCGCTACCAACATCCTATGGAAATAAATATATATTGGTAGCGGTCGACTATGTGTCACGGTGGGCGGAAGCACAAGCCGTCCCCACTAATGACGCCCGAGTCGTAACCCAATTTCTCAAAAAACTATTTTCACGATTTGGAGCACCGCGGGCAATAGTTAGTGATAGGGGCACCCACTTTTGTAACGCACAATTCTCTAAGGTTTTGTCTAAATACGGCGTTACACATAGGTTAGCCACCCCCTATCACCCTCAAATAAGTGGGCAGGTAGAAGTAGTTAACCGTGAAATCAAACGAATTTTATAGAAAACGGTTTCTACTAATAGAAAGGATTGGTCGGTCAAGCTTGATGATGCTCTATAGGATTATCGGACCGCGTACAAAACCGCTATCGGTTGTACGCCGTACCGATTGGTCTATGGGAAAGCATGTCATTTACCGGTTGAGCTTGAACACCGCGCCTTTTGGGCGCTTAAATTTTTAAATCTAGATGAAAATTTGTCCTCCGAGCTTCGGAAATTCCAAATTAACGAGCTCGATGAGTGACGCTCCTTCGCCTATGAAAGTAATAAACTTTATAAGGAGCGCACAAAATTTTATCATGATAAAAAAATTAAGCACCCTAAAGATTTCAAACCGGGAGACCAAGTTCTCCTCTATAATTCGCGCCTCCGACCTTTTCCGGGCAAACTCAAGTCCCGATGGTCCGGCCCTTTTATTGTAAAAGAGGTGTGGCCCTATGGGACAGTGCTTATCTCGCACCCGGAATAAGGCGAATTTAAAGTGAATGGGCACCGGTTGAAGATATTCCTCGCCGACGATACTACTAATGAGTACCGGGAGGAAATTAACCTCACGAACCCATAAATGAGTGCCCCGCTTTGGTCGAGCTCAACGACCATAAACAAAGCGCTTGTGGGAGGCACCCCATGCTTATCTTTTATTTTTATTTTTAATTTAATTTAAATTTTTGCAGGTTTGAAGGACATTTTTTTTTTCGGCGTGACGATCGACGGAGTTGAGCGTCAAGTCTACGTGTTTCTTCAAGTCGGTAACTTTTGATTTATTATCGTTTATTTGAATCTTTAAAAAAAAATAAAACAATAAATTTTTTTTCCTGCCCGTACAAGCCTCTGTCACGGGCGTGACCTATGGGTCACGGGCGTGACAGAGCCGTGTTGAGTTCGTCGAGCGAAACCCGAGAGTGGTTTCGTCGAACGCAGTGTTCCGTTCGTCTTTCGGTACTATCACGTGCGTGACCATCATTGGTCACGGGCGTGGCTAGCCCGAAACTTCGTTCGACGAAGTGAAGCTGGGAAGCTTCTCTTCCTTCCCAGTCATGGCCGTGACAGTTATTGTCACGCCCGTGACACTGGCAAGTCACGGTCGTGACTCGCCCGAAAACAAAAGGAAAAAAAAGCCCAAAAAAGTTTTTTTTTATTCTCGTTTTCAGGTACACGCCCCAGGGTCACGGGCGGGACCCTGGGCCGTGTTATCGAATCCGAGGCGTGACCCCGGGTCAACGCCTCGGATTCCTTTGCCTTTATTTTTTTTAATGAGACACGCCCCAGGTGATGGGCGTGACCTGGGGCGTGGCCTAGGAATCTAATGCCAGCGCATTGGATTCCTGCTTCGGGCACGCCTTACACTCCCAGAGTCACGGGCATGACTCTGGGGCGTGACCAGCGAATCCGAGGCTTGCAGCCTCGGATTCCTTTTCTTTTTGTCCCGTGCTTGTCACGCCCCCTGTCACGGGAGTGACAGGGGGGCGTGACTTACCCGAAAACCCTATAATTAGGGCTTTTTCCCCTCTTCTTCCTCCACACCATCCAACCCTTCTCTTCTCCCTTTGCTAACCCGAATCCTTCTTTCTTCTCCCTTCTTCCAAAATGCCTCGCCACCACCCTCGCTCCACCGCTTCCTCCTCCGAGCACCCAGCGGATCCCGCCGCAGCGGAAGCCATGCTCCTATTTCAAAACCAAACACAACAGGAGCGCAGAGAGCGCCTACGCGCCAAACCCCTTGGCATGTTCCGCATTTTAGATTGGGCGATCCTCGCCACATTTGGAGCTGCGGA
This sequence comes from Platanthera guangdongensis, assembly GCA_039583875.1. Taxonomy (NCBI): domain Eukaryota; kingdom Viridiplantae; phylum Streptophyta; class Magnoliopsida; order Asparagales; family Orchidaceae; genus Platanthera; species Platanthera guangdongensis. Next base: position 29,773,583 of record CM077163.1, read on the forward strand.
TTAGGTACGGGGATTTCTATCCACCCCCGGATGGAGTTCCCTCTTCTCTATTTCCGAGCATGCCTTTCTTGAACTCACCGTTGAGTTCTTGGCTTCATTCGAGTTCCGTTGGGCGGCCAATGATGACTTCATCGTCTTTCGCATAGGTGGGATGGTGCATCAGCTCACCATCCGCCAGCTCAATGTCGTCATGGGCTTCAGCTCGGAGGCTTTTTCCCAATCTCCCGCCTATCTCGATTTAATTACTGATTTCCCGACCGATGTCAACCTTCTCGCCTTTTGGGCGGAAATCAGTAGTGACACCGCCCCCTACACCCCAAAGAAATCCAAAGGCAGCCAACTCATTTCTCCCGCCTTACGTATTCTCCACATCCTCCTTACCTTCACTATTTCTGGTCGCGGCGATAGCCACGGGGTAGTGACTCGGGCAGACTTACTATATTTATATAGTATGTTTTACCGGGTCCCCGTCAACCTTGGTTATGTGCTCGCAATTTTCTTCCGGCACCAGGCCGATAATGCGAGGTTGGGAGCAGTGCACGGCGGGAACTTCATCACTTTCCTCGCGAAGCAGCTCGGCATTTGGGATGCTCTTCCACGCCTCAGCTACGTCCAGACGCCGTAGGTCATCCAGTTCCAGACCCTTCAGGCCCTCGGTTTAGCGCGGCGACGTGATGGAGAGTTTGAGGCTATTCCCCCCGTAGTCGGTGGTGGAGATCTTGACCTTGATTACGGTGCCGGTCCCAGTGGCACTATTCACTCTCCCCAGATTCCTCCACCACCGCAGGACCCTTCTTCCGAGCCCGGCCCTCAGAGCTATTGGGATCGTCAGTTTGCGTCTCTTCACACACGCTTAGATACGATGCATGCCGATTTTGACGCTCGATTTGTGCGTTTTGACAGTCGATTTACCACACTAGCGACAAATCAAGCCTCCTCCATGGCACATATTGAGCGTGAGTTTTCAGACCTCCGGACGCACTATCAGGAGCCGAGGCAGCATAGCGATGAGGATTAGCCTGCTTTCTTTTTCATTGGGATTGTAGACCGCCCCATTGTATCTTTTTTTTTATCATTTTTTCCCTTTGTCATGTATCTTTTCTTTTTCGTAAAATAAAAAAAATATGTTTTGCTTCAGCTTTGTCTTCCAGGTACATTTTGGTGCTGCATGACCCGCTTCAGGGAAGTCTCCTATCTTTTCTCTTTATTTATTTATTTTTCATTGGGGACAATGTCTTGTTTAAGTATGGGGGGATATTTCTCAAGCAAAACATACAAAAACCTCATACTAATTTTCTAAAAAAATACAAAAAAAAGGATTTTATTTCTTTTGTGCAATTTTGTTTTTGCTTACTTTACAAAAATACAAAAAAATACAAAAAAAAAATACAAAAATCAAAAAAATAGGATTACTTTCAAAATTAGGGAGATCTTTATTTCTCTATTTACTCACATGTGAAATTCTAGGTATTCAACTTTTACATAATTTAGAAAATTTTTGATGCTTTAATTGAATTTTGAATTTTGTAGTAAAACTGTTGGCCATGCTGTGTTTCTAGTTAAGTGCACATGTTAGTAGAATTTGAGTAGAATTAAATATTCAGCATATAATTAGATTTTTCTTTTTCTGAATGCGTAGAAATAGTTTATTTTACTTCTACTTGGAAACCGGTAAAATCTAAAAATATTTTAAGAGAGTGTGTAGAAGTTTACTAGAGAGATATTTCGCGGATCAAGAAAGAAGTATTCTTTCTCGATGTCTAGTAGTTGCCCTCTAGCTATTCTCAAGACTTTGCATACGTTAAACTCATTAGTATGAAAAGGATTTAGGCATTTCTTTTGGCTAGTTTGAGCCTTTGCACCCTTACCTAACGTTTTACCCTTACTAAGCCAATTTGAGGTTATACCCTTCCTTTTGTTATAGCTCCACCAAAGCCTAAAAAGCATCCTAATTACACATCTAAAACCGAGCTTGAAATTATAGATAAAACCAGTTTATGTGTGATTAGCAGCCATTTTATTTTGGTGGCTTGAAAATATACAAGAGTTGTTCTATTTTTCACTTTTCCTCTAAAAAAAAAACAAACAAAAAAGGAAAAAAAAAACCAAAAAAAAAGAAGAAAGAAAAAAAAACAAAAAAAAGAGGAAGTTGAAAAAATATTCAACATATTGAAAAAAAAAACAAAGGAATTGGCGGAGTTTTTCAATTTATTTCTTTTGTGCAAGCTCTCTTTAGGTTTTGGTGTGTCTACCCATTGCATTTATCTTTGTTTTTCCAAACCAAAAACCTAAGCCTACATTCCAACCTACTTAAGTCCTACTGATTTGTGCTTATAAGTTAACCTAGTGCCGTGGCGAGAGTGTGAAAGGGCAAGCCTATGGCCATCGACATTGATGGATTTCTTTGGAGGGTATCCCGATCTTCGATTTGTGCAATGTTATCTTGGCAAACACGCTACTTTCTCTCAAAACGTGATTCGAAGATTTATCGTGTTTCCATCTTTGAAGTAAAAATAATAAGTGGAAACACATTTTAGAAAATTAAAAAACTAATTTGTATGCTGAGTAGATTCTTCTACAATAATAACTACAAGCATAGGCATAAGACTTCGCATTCTACTTCTTATATTCAATTTTCGTTTTTAGCGTTAAAAGTTTTCTACTCTCCATGTAAAGTTGTTTGCTCGGGACGAGCAAACGAGTAAGTATGAGGGTATTTGATAACTCTAATTTTGTCCATGTTTTTATATTATTTTTATTTAATAATTAATTAGTTTATAATTATATTTTGTAATTTTATTATTGAATTTTTCTAATTTCTTATTTCAGGGCAATCTGTGCTGCAAATTTCAATTTGGAGTCTATAGGGTTGACCATGAGACAAAACTGGACAAAAGCAGGAAAATTTCAAATGTACACGCCAAAGTCACGGGCGTGACCGACAAGGTCACGGGCGTGACATACTGGCGTGAAACCGGCGCGTGGAAGAGCTATCTGCCATGTCAATTAAAAGTACACGCCCTAAGGTCACGGGCGTGACCATCATCACACGGGCGTGTACGCCTGGCGTGACATCCATTGTTTGGTCCATTCTTCCAGTCAACGACAGTTTCTATTTGCACAACAGGTCACGGGCATGACAAATTTTTCACGGGCGTGACTAACCCCGTGACATCCCGGCGTGCTGACTTAATGCTGCAGTTTCAAGCGCTGGGAGTTTTCTCAAGATACGCCCAAGGTCACGGGCGTGACTATGGGCGTGACCCTTCCAACAACGGCCGGAGTTATTCCCGCCGTTTCTGCTTCCCGCCGTTTTTCTACAACTGTCAAGACACGCCCTAGGTCACGGGCGTGACCTAGGGGCGTGACCCACCAATTAACGACTTTTGGCGGTTTCGCGCCAACGTTCAGAGGACTTGAAGACGACGGTTCCGAGACCGACACGCCCTAGGTCACGGGCGTGACCTAGGGGCGTGACCACCAAGCAACTTTTTCTATAAATTCCAGACAGCTTCAGATGCTCAGGAGGAGATTTTTGGGAGCTTAATTCTATTTTCTTTAATGTTTTTCCTGCATTTTCAATTCATAGTGTAACCTTTATTTTCAAGTCGTTCTTTAATCATGTCTTTCTTTATGCTTTCATGTAATTCTCCCATCATGATGAGTAGCTAATTTCCCAATTAGCACTTGATCATGATGAACTTTGGAATGGAATAAAATTCTTATTTTTGTCTCAAATTAGCAAGCATTCTATTTTCTAAACTTTGATTTATCTTTGATTTAAATTTTCTTTGAATTCATAAGTTGCAAATTATGTTTATTCGAGCTTAGATTCGTATCCTAGATTTACCTAGAGGTTGTGGATACGAGTAGATCACTCAAGGATAAAGAGAATTTCTTGCACCCCTCGAGAGAGGAACGCAAAATTCTTCCGCCTTGGAGTCAACTCCATTAGTGAGGTTCACCGCCTAAAGCAAGCTTAGGTATTTTGACTGGCCGAGAGGTCTTAATCGATCTACCTAAGGTTAGTCGAGTGCGTATTCTCGAGAGAGGCGCTTCGTAGCTTTGGAACCTCCGCGGTCGAAGTTAATAATTTAGATGCTTGTGCTCTTTAATTTCATGGATTTTATTCTAGCCCAAAGGGATTCCAGGTCAAGTGCTAGCCTTTTATTCATCGAATTTCTGCTCTTAATTTAACGTTCGTTTTCGTTTTTCGCAAAACCAATTTTCCGATCGATAAAATAATAGCTCTTCCTTGTGAGTACAAATACTCAACGGTCCCTGAGTTTAAATACGATATTTCCTATACTAAATTTCGATAGGTGCACTTGCCTAGTTGAGAGTTTAGATTGGATCATTTTCAAAACTTATAAAATCTCCATCATAGTCCTACACAGAGCATTCTAGCAAAAGCATTTAAAATTTGAAAGAACCCAAAACTTAAATCCATTAATCATGAATGTCCACAACCACACCACTGGTATGAAACCCAAATACACTGAAAGGTTACATGGCCTTATGGCATTACAATAGTTCACTTAATAAATAGTGTTTTCCATACATCGGCTCGCAGGCCGGCCACACATGACAAAAGTAAAGTACAACTATTCAATTTGGCCTTCTAGTGCCAGCACAGCAACATGGGCTCCAGCCCGCTATTTGGTTCTCGGCTCCGCAGCACCTGCAAGCACATTCCACCGCACGGTGGCAAACAAAGCAACGGTCAACCAAAAGCCGACCAAATTATAATGACCCCGCCCCTACGTCGGGACGGCGGTGCTCCTTCCCTGCATTTCATTAGCCCAGCTAAACAATAAAGTGCAATTATATATTTCGCCACAGGTGTAGGCTCGCACGGCCAAACACCCCGTGCACTCAGGGCACATTAACGGTGAATCCGGTCAATTCCGTGGCTTCACCACCATCCCCGCGATGGAAACAACATGAGCATTCAGCCTTTCTGACCACTGTCTAAGGCTCCCGACTATGCCAACGGCCAGTCCCCATCTATGGGTCTCTCGCACCGAACCACATAGCTCAGGTCCGATTCCACTTGCACGTTGCTCATATCGCTAGTCAGTTTAAGTCCTACGCGCTGGCCAAGCTTCTCTCGGATCCTAACATTTCCAAACATCACATAACCCAGTTATGTTCAAGGTCGGTTCCCAGACCGCCAAGTTAGCAGAACGACGATTCCGCCCAGTTTTCCGGGTGCGCCTTGAAGCTAACCTCCAAGGATCCCTGCTGCAATCTACCACGTAGAAACCCGAAAAAAAACCCAAAGCACGGAGTCTTCTCCGACAAAACATATCAAATGCAACATCACCGATCCGGACCAACTAGTCCGGGTAGGCTTCACACACAATGCCTATGCCCGTACTTCCATTCCGGACTCTATATGCAACACAAGGGGGACTATTCACATCAACCCAGAGGAACACCACGCGCTCACCGCACACTCGTGGGAGCGAGATTCCCTATGCAGAAAGAAAGAGCTTCACATGCTCAAGTAGAGAATCGTTACCCTTATAGTCCTCTTTGGCGCCATGGAAAAACTACACGGACAGAACTCTTCGTAATGAACTTTCCTCCACGGATCCACTCTCAGATCTCAAAACGGTGCTCCGATGCTCCGCTGGCGGCCGGAATCCTCCTTCTTCTTCCTCCGCTCTCTAACACCTTGGAAAGAGAAAGTCTTGGTGAGAAATGAAGGATTAACTCCCCTATTCCCGGCCTTAACAGAGCAGGAAACCATCTGGGCCGTTGGATCTTATTTAAAGAAAACGAACGGCTAAGATCCACTCAAAAATCTCCAAACTTGGGCCGAACACGGCTTGGCACACGGCCGTGTCCCAGGCCGTGTGCCTCGATCCAGGCACGATCGTCGAACACAGAGACTCACACGGGCTCAGACACCCCTGTGTCCCACCTGACATGCCCGTGTCGTGTCTCTCGACACGCCCGTAACTGGGGGCGTATCACGCATAACCACCACGCCAACTGACACGACCCAACTGAACACGTGTACTGATACGGGTAGGCACACGCCCGTGTCCAATGACACGCCCTTGTCCAATTACAAGCCCGTGTCCAATGACACGCCCGTGTCATGCAGCCATGTTCCTGGTCGTGTCCTTCTCGGGATGAAAATGGCCAAAACACCAGCCAGACACGACCTTGGACACGCCCGTGTCCTAGGCCGTGTACCCCTATACAGGCACAAAAAATCCCTTTTTACGCGACCGACTCAAATACAATTTTCGGGGCGTTACAAATCTCCCCCACTTAAGGAATTTCATCCCGAAATTAAGGAAAAGGTACACAAAATTAAATGTTACCTGAATGGAATAACTCGGGGTATTCTTCCAACATAGTTTGCTCTCGCTCCCATGAAAGCTCCTCCCGTCCGCAGTTATCCCAACAGACTTTAACCATTCGGACCTCCTTGTTGCGGAGTCGTTTGACTGCAACATCTTCAATACGTACTGGCTTGACCCTTGTTGTCAACTCATAATCAACCGGTACTTGATTGTCCGCAATGATCTGTAAAGGCTCTTGCACTGCCTTACGCAACACCGACACGTGGAACACATCATGTAGCCCACCCAACTCCACCGACAGCTTCAATCTATACGCCGCCTCGCCAACACGCTTCAGGATTTCAAATGGTCCAAGGTAACTCAGACTCAGCTTCTTCAAGCATCGAACCCGCGATACACCCTTGAACGGCTTGATTTTTAGATACGCCATGTCGCCAACACTGAACTCCACGTTCCTATGCTTGGCGTTGTAATACTTTGACTGCCTGTCCTGAGCGACCTTCAACCTTTCCTGAATTGTACGCACCATTGAAGTGGCATCTTCTACCGCTTGATGTTTATACAACTTCGATTCGCCTGCCTCCAACCAAGACAACGGCGTACGACACTTCCTCCCGTACAAGGCTTCGAAAGGCGCCATACCAATACTCGCCTGAAAGCTGTTGTTATACGCAAACTCCACCATATACAGGTGATCCTCCCAATACTTTCCGAAATCTAGGACGCACATGTGAAGCATGTCCTCCATAGTCCTGTTGACCCTCTCGGTCTGATCATCCGTTTGTGGATGAAAGGCTGTGCTGAAACTCAGCTTAGTTCCCAACATACTATGCACCAACCTCCAATCCTTCGAGGTAAAGCGTCCATCTCGGTCACTAACAATACTGCGGGGCACACCATGCAACCGTAAAATACTATCAACGTAGAGTTTGGCTAACTTTTCCACCGGATCCTCCTTCCTGTTCGGAATAAAGTGTGACACCTGTGTCAACCTATCCACGACCACCCAAATGGCGTTGTTTCCCCTCTGCGACTTCGGCAAGCCATGCACAAAATCCATAGATATGTCGTCGAATTTCCATTTTGGGATAGGTAGGGATTTCAAGAAACCTCCGGGCTTCTGGCATTCCGCCTTCACCAATGCGCAAGTACGACACTTGGCCACATAAAGTGCTACATCCTTCTATAAACCTGGCCACCAGAATAATTTCTTCATGTCTCTATACATCTTCATGCTTCCCGGGTGGATTGAGTACTTGGTATGATGAGCCTCATACATCAATTCCTCTCGAAGATTATCCGCACAAGGAACGCATAGACGACCGTCCTTCCTTAGCAAACCATCCTCAACAGCAAACTGGGAATTTGACCCATCCAATGATTCATCCAAGATCTGCTTCATGCTGTTATCCTGAACCAAAGCCCGCCGAACTCTATCAGCTAGGTTACACTGCACCTCTGTCCAAAACAGTTTTGGCCCAGCACTAGATTGCTTATTGACGCAAGATATCTCCAAAGCCTCCAACTCATGGACCAATCTCTCATCATGTACCGATAAACAGTGGGCCTGCGCCGGAGTCCTGCAAATCAACGCATCTGCCACTGCATTTCCCTTCCCAGGCACATAATGTATCTTGAAGGTGTAGTCCCCTAAGAACTCCATCCACCTCCGCTGCCTCATGTTCAGATCCTTTTGGTCCAACAGGTACTTCAAACTCTTATAATCGGTGTAAATATTGACCTTCACACCGTACAGGTAGTGCCTCCAAAGCTTTAGAGCAAATATCACGGCGCTAACTCTAAGTCGTGGACCAGATAATTTCTCTCGTGAGCCTTCAATTGTCGTGAACCATAGGCTATCACTCTCCCATGCTGTAGCATAACACAGCCCAAACTACTGCCTGAAGCATCACTATAGATCTCGAACCCTTCGGTTCCACTTGGCGAACATAAAATAGGCGCCGTAGTCAACCGCCTCTTCAACTCTTCAAAATCATGTTCGCACTCCGGAGACCATACAAACTTTTGATCCTTCCTTGTCAACATCGTGAGTGGAAGTGCTATCCGCGAAAAGTTCTCTACGAAGCGCTTATAGTAGCCATCAAGCCCCAAAAAACTCCGGACCTCTGCCACTGTAGTCAAAGCAGGCCACTCCCGTATCGCCACTATCTTCGTCGGATCCACAGCTATTCCCTCTCCACTAACAACATGACCAAGGAACGCTATCGAGGATAACCAGAATTCACACTTGGAGAACTTAGCATACAACTTATTCCTCCTCAACGTCTCCAAAACCATGTGTAGATGATTGTAATGGTCCTCCTCACACCGCAAGTGTACCAAGATATCATCGATAAATACTATCACAAAGCGATCCAGGTACTCTCTGAACGTCCTATTCATCAGATCCATAAATACGGATGGCGCATTCATCAACCCAAACGGCATGACCGTGAACTCGTAATGCCCAAACCGCGTACTGAATGATGTCTTTGGGATGTCGCTCTCCCTTATCCTCAACTGGTAGTAACCAGACTTCAGATCTAACTTCGAATATACCGTTAACCCAACCAACTGATCAAATAGATCGTCAATCCTCGGAATCAGATACTTATTCTTTTCCGTAAGCTTGTTCAATTCCCAGTAGCCGATACAAAGCCGCAAGCTCCCATCTTTCTTCTTAATAAAGAGAACTGTTGCGCTCCAAGGCGACGAACTTGGACGCACATAACCTTGCTCTAGCAACTCTTGCAGTTGCACCTTCAACTCCGCCATCTCTCGCGGCGCTATCCGATATGGAGAGCGTGACACCGGTTTGGCACTCGGTACAAGCTCAATGGTAAAATCAATCTCCCGCTGAGGAGGGGTTCCAGGGAGATCATCTGGGAACACATCAGGATACTCGGACATGACTGGAATACTGTCAAGACCTGGCTTAGGCGTCAAAGTCTGCACTAATGTGACAAACAGCTCTGCCCCAGACAGAACTGCCTTAATCACCTGAAGAGCCGATCAAAATCTTACCCGACCCCTCCATGCCCGCAAAAATAATTTCCCGATCAGTGTTTAGACCCAACCTAACTTCCTTACGGTTGCAATCAATGCATGCACCCTGCTCCGAGAGCCAATCCATACCGAAGATTACGTCGAACTCTACTAACGGTAGAATCAACGCTCGCAAATCAAACTCCGGGTCTCCAATCCGAATCTTCACTACGCAGATCCTATCCGCGCGCATTGAGCACCCATTGGGCAACAACACATCCAATTTGTCTTTTGCCATCGAGTACGGAACTCCGATGCGCGATATGAATTTTTCGGACAAGAAGGAATGCGATGCTCCCGTATCAAACAGGGCTCTCGTCGGAAACTCAAAGATTAACACAAAGCCTAGCACCAACAAAAGTAAGCTAACAAATACGAAGGTAACAACTATAAAAGTTACACCACTGTAATTTAACTCATACCTGTCACAACGTCCGCTTGCTTTATGGCCTCTTGCAAACTAAGGTTGTAAACTATAGGCTGGGCTGGAGCATGATGGGACGCAGTTGACTCCACCGCATCCCTTTCTACTCATAAGTCGCTCCAGACGTCCTCTCGGACTTTGAACATCCGCTCCAACACTCACGAGCAAAATTCCCCGTCTTCCCGCAGTTGTAGCAAGCTCCTGCACTCGACTTATAGTTGCCCCCAACGCATCAGCCAAAGGGGCTGAGTTCGAAGTCCTCTGCTTCTTGTTCCATCTGCAGAATCCTGACTTTGAACTAGGCACTTTGAACTCTGCCTTATTTTATCCTGAGTCCTTCTTCTCTTGAACTTTCTTCGCAACCTTTTCCAAAGACCGGGCTGAGTTGACCAAGGATAGGAAGCCCTGCGCCTTATGTAACAGTCCAAATTTCTAAAACAGGAAATTTTTGGGTGACACGGCCTGGGACACGGGCGTGTACCAGGGCGTGTCATCGGACACGGCCTGCGACACGGGCGTATCGCAGGGAGTGTCGAGGTTGTGTCGACGATCGGCCTTGGTGTCGACGATTTTTCGCTCGATGTTGTGTCGAGAGGGGGCACACGGCCCTGGACACGGGCGTGTCCAAGGCCGTGTCGTGTGCTCGACGACTTTTACTCGACGATCGTCGAGTGTCGAGACATGAGTGTCGAGATGTGGGTGTCGAGTGTCGAGAAGTTACACACGGCCTGTGACACGGGCGTGTCACAGGGCGTGTCAAGTCGGGTCGATGAACTCAGCCCGACGAAGCATTTCGACAGGGCGTGTCTTTGTGCCGTGTCTGGGCACACGGCCTGGGACACGGGCGTGTCACAGGCCGTGTGAAGTCTCGGGATGTTTTGGGATTTTTTTCGCCCAGGCACACGGCCACAGACACAGGCGTGTCTAAAGGCGTGTTGGTGACACGACCCATGATACGGGCTTGTCCCATGGGCGTGTCACTAGTTTGGATAGGTCGGTTGACCACCGCTTGAGGCACACGGCCTGGGACACGGCCGTGTCACAGGCCGTGTCAGGTCAAATTTAGCGTTTCTGGCAGTTTCGTGGCCGTCCATTCCTTCAGTCTGGATCTAAAGGCTGAGCTTCTTTCCTCTTTTCCTAAAGGCCGAAATCTGAGAAGTTATTCTCATTTTACTTGGCCTTGATCTTTCTTCAAGTTAAGAGAGAAGGAGAGGAGGAAGAAGGAGGAGGAGGAAAGGGGGCTGCTGCTGTTGGTGCTGCGGTTTACCGACAAGAAATCCGAAGCCGGCGTTGCGGAGGAAACGCTCTTGCGAGTCTTTCAAGCTAGCTTTGAGGTCATGGCACCGAAGCGGTCGTCAAGGGTAACATCGTTTCTTCCTAGCCATGTGAAGGCTTCCTTTTGGCATATATTTGTGATTCCCCCACCAAGAGGTGGCTGATTTTGGGAGTCTTTTGGGTGATTCTTGAGATCCCCTTTGTTAGCATATAGATCAGGAAATGAAGTACGAAATAGGCATGCTGTGTGAAGCCCATCTGGACAGGTTGGTCTGGATTGGTGATGTTGCATACGAACTGGAGAAGACTCCGTGATAAACGTGCAGGGTATCAAGGGGGCACACGGCCCAGGACACGGGCATGCTGTACGAACCGGTAAGACGATTTTTCGCTCGACGTTGTGTCGAGAGGGGGCACACGGCCCAGGACACGGGCGTGTCCAAGCCCGTGTCGTGTGCTCGACGACTTTTACTCGACGATCGTCGAGTGTCGAGACATGAGTGTCGAGACGTGGGTGTCGAGTGTCGAGAAGTTGCACACGGCCTGTGACACTGGCGTGTCACAGAGCGTGTTAAGTCGGGTCGACAAACTCAGCCCAATGAAGCATTTCGACAGGGCGTGTATTTGTGCCGTGTCTGGGCACACGGCCTGGGACACGGGCGTGTCACAGGCCGTGTGAAGTCTCGGGATGTTTTGGGATTTTTTTCGCCCAGGCACACGGTCACAGACACGGGCGTGTCTGAAGGCGTGTTGGTGACACGGCCCATGACACGGGCGTGTCCCATGGGCGTGTCACTGGTTTAGATAGGTCGGTTGACCACCGCTTGAGGCACACGGCCTGGGACACGGCCGTGTCACAGGCCGTGTCAGGTCAAATTTAGCGTTTCTGGCAGTTTCGTGGACGTCCATTCCTTCAGTCTGGATCCAAAGGCTTAGATTCTTTCCTCTTTTCCTAAAGGCCGAAATCTGAGAAGTTATTCTCATTTTACTTGGCCTTGATCTTTCTTCAAGTTAAGAGAGAAGGAGAGGAAGAAGAAGGAGGAGGAGGAAAGGGGGCTGCTGCTGGTGGTGCTGCGGTTTACCGACAAGAAATCCGAAGCCGGCGTTGCGGATGAAACGCTCTTACGAGTCTTTCAAGCTAGCTTTGAGGTCATGGCACCGAAGCGGTCATCAAGGGTAACGACATTTCTTCCTAGCCATGTGAAGGCTTCCTTTTGGCATATATTTGTGACTCCCCCACCAAGAGGTGGCTGATTTTGGGACTCTTTTGGGTGATTCTTGAGATCCCCTTTGTTAGCATATAGATACGGAAATGGAGTACGGAATAGGCATGCTGTGTGAATCCCATCTGGACAGGTTGGTCTGGATTGGTGATGTTGCATACAAACCGGAGAAGACTCCGTGATAAACGTGTAGGGTAAGATGTTAACGGGTTATGCCTGCGAAAAGTAGTAGCAGTAAGTACTGGATTGGTAGCCCAGGAAAAATAGCCATGTGATGTTTTGGTCCAACCTGTGAATGAGGCACAGGAAGTACTGGCATGGTAGCCAGGAAAGACCCCTGACATTTGTAATTTGCGGTGTCCACCTGTGAAGAGAGTAACAGGAAGTACTGGTGTGCCCAGGAAAGACCCGCTGTTGCTGTGAGAGAAATGGGTATAGAGAAATACCTAGGATGTGTGCCAGAACAGGATCGGTGAGACCTACCCGTGCCTTTGATATAGCCATGAGTACGCTGTACTCGGAGAAGGCAAGGTGATTTGAGCAACGGGGGGTGGAGGATCCGACCGGCGTTATGTCCGTCCGACGTGAGACCAGAAAGTGCGGTCTGTTGGAGCGCATAACAAGAGTCTTAGGCCTGCGCGCCGTGATACAACGGGGGGCTACGGGCCATCCCGGTTCACTAAGACTATAAAACTCCAGCTACACGCCATGGAGTAAATGCTCAAGAGAGTACCCTGATACGGTGGTGGGCAAGAGCTTTGCCAGAACACCAAAAATGTGCCCTGAGTGCACGGACCGTTGGGCCGGGTGGCGAACGGTTGTGATGGCTTTTGTGCGTGAAAGCACATTTTGATGATATATTACCAGACTTGTGATTTGATATGCCTGCAGGGAAGAATACCGCTGCCCCGAGAGAAGGGGTAGGGTCGTTATAATTTGTTCAGCTGAACGCTGACCGTTGCTTTTGTTTGCCACCGTTGGGTGGATTATCCCTATACAGGTGCTGGAGAGCCGAGCGGGACGCATAAAGGTTAATGTTCCTGGTGTTGTTGCTTCTACTGTTTTTAGCCCACGAAGGCTATATCTTATGTTGTGTAGTTTTTGTTCATGTGGCCGGCCTGCGCGCCAATTGATTTAGGCCACTGTGTGAAAGCCATGTTAGGCCATAAGGCCAACTCTTTTCACTTGTTGTAAGACATTCCTATATCGTATAAAATGAGGAGTTTTATGTTTGGACATTCATGAGGAGTTCCAGTTGTAGTGTAGGCTTCCGCTAGAATGATTTGTGATATGTGCGATGCGCTACTCTGGTATCATCCTGTACCTTCACCGCCTGTTTTGTGATATATACTGTGGGGCCCCGGCCGGACATTCTAGAATATACCATATGAACGGATGGGGTTGTTACAACTTAGGCCCAGCAAGGAGTAACTGTAGGTCACCACGAAGACCCTCATAAAATCGGTTGGTCTTCCTCTCCTCTTCCATAAACATAACCCCAGCATACCGATCCAACAGTGTAAACTCGTGGAGGTACTCGTCCACGCTTCTGGCTCCCTGAGTCAGCCCAAGATACTGATTCTCCATCTCCAACTTCTGAGCAGAGGGTAGGTATCTGGCCAAGAATAGACTCGAGAATTTCTCCATCGGCACATCAGCAAGTTGCCTTCCCACTAGAAGATGAAACTCCAACTCATCCCACCACAGCCTCGCTTCCCCCGCCACAAGAAAGGTCGTTATGGTGGTCTTTTGCCACTACTCAGTTAACGTGGTTATCAAGACCCTCTTTATCGAAGAGAGCTAGTCCTCAGCTTGAGCTGGCATTCCAGTCCAGTCAAAAACTGGGGGATGAAAGCCCATTACATGCTTGAGCTGCTTCTCCGTAGCTCTCCTTGGCTCTACCAAATCAACTGCTGCGCGCTCCACCACTCTCGGCTTTGCCGCCCTAACCGGTTCTTGCTCATTCTCAGGAGGTGCGCGATGCATTTATCATTGCAAATACCGCCTCAGCCACCAACCAGATGGTTTCCGCTGAAGGAGGTGTTGTAGGCACGTCCCTTGGTGCACTACTTTCCGCTGATTGCGGACGCTCTGACTGACCAGCACAGCTCCTAGCTGCCTATAGTAGCAAAGACACACGATTAGACGACACAAAAAATGCTAAAAGCTATCATTGGAACACACAGATTCAACAAAACAATTGTATTTTTCATTCCTAAGAGGACATTCATGGGTTCCTTTTGATGTTATAACGATGACGCACACATGTGCTCACCACCCCTTAAAAGAATTCGCCCACGAATTCATTTAAGCCTGACCGTAACCAGAAGTCTGATACCAAATTGTAACACCACCATACATCACATGGCATATAACAGAAGGTCCAGCTGGAACCCGACGTCATATACCATAGACAGTCGGAAGGGTTACATAAGAATATTCAAACTATCCAATTAAGACTACTTGTCCTACACAGTGCATTCTAGCGGAAGCTTTTAAAAGTTGAAAGAACCCAAAACTTAAATCCATTAATCATGAATGTCCACAACCACACTACTGGAATGAAACCCAAATACAATGAAAGGGTACATGGCCTTATGGCCTTACAATAGTTGACTTAATAAATAGTGTTTTCCATACATCGGCTCGTAGGCCGGGCACACATGATAAAAGTAAAGTACAACTATTCGCTTTGGCCTTCTAGGGCCAGCACAACAACATGGGATCCAGCCCGTTATTTGGTACTCGGCTTCGCAGCACCTACAAGCACATTCCACAGCACGGTGGCAAACAAAGCAACGGTCAGCCAAAAGCCGACAAAATTATAACGACCCCGCCCCTAGGTCGGGACGGCGGTGCTCCTTCCCTGCATTTCATTAGCCCAGCTAAACAATAAAGTGCAATTATATATTTCGCCACAGGTGTAGGCTCGCACGGCCAAACACCCCGTGCACTCAGGGCACATTAACGGTGAATCTGGTCAATTCCGTGGCTTCACCACCATCCCCGCGATGGCAACAACATGAGCAGTCAGTCTGTCTGACCACTGTCTAAGGCTCCCGACTATGCCAACGGCCAGTCCCCATCTATGGGTCTCTCGCACCGAACCGCATAGCCCAGGTCTGATTCCACTTGCCCGTTGCTCATACCGCCTAGTCAGTTTAAGTCCTACGCGCAGGCAAAGCTTCTCTCGGATCCTAACATTTCTAAACATCACATGACCCAGTTATGTTCAAGGCCAGTTCCCAGACCGCCAAGTTAGCAGAACGACAATTCTGCCCAGTTTTCAGGGTGCGCCTTGAAGATAACCTCCAAGGATCCCGGTTGCAATCTACCGCGTAGAAACCCGAAAAAAAACCCCAAAGCACGGAGTCTTCTCCGGCAAAACATATCAAATGCAACATCACCGATCCAGACCAACATGTCTGGGTAGGCTTCGCACATAATGTCTATGCCCGTACTTTGATTCCGGACTCTATATGCAACACTAGGGGGACTATTCACATCAACCCCAAGGAACACCACGCACTCACCGCACACTAGTGGGAGCGGGATTCCCTATGCAGAAAGAAAGAGCTTCACATACTCAAGTAGAGAATCGTTACCCTTGTAGTCCGCTTTGGCGCCATGGAAAAACTACACGGACAGAACTCTTCGTAACGAACTTTCCTCCACGGATCAGCCCTCAGATCTCAAAACGGTGCTCCGATGCTCCGTTGGCGGCCGGAATCCTCCTTCTTCTTCCTCCTCTCTCTAACACCTTGGAAAGAGAAATCCTTGGAGAGAAATGAAGGATTAACTCCCCTATTCCCGGCCTTAACAGAGCAGGAAACCATCTGGGACGTTGGATCTTATTTAAAGAAAACGAACGGCTCAGATCCGCTCAAAAATCTCCAAACCTGGGCCGAACATGGCTTGCACACGGCCGTGTCCCAGGCTGTATGCCTCGATACAGGAACGATCGTCGAACACAGAGACTCACATGGGCTCAGACATGCTCGTGTCCCACCTGACACGCCCGTGTCGGGTCTCTCGACACGCCCGTGACCGGGGGCG
The DNA here is from genome assembly GCA_039583875.1 of Platanthera guangdongensis. Taxonomy (NCBI): domain Eukaryota; kingdom Viridiplantae; phylum Streptophyta; class Magnoliopsida; order Asparagales; family Orchidaceae; genus Platanthera; species Platanthera guangdongensis. The sequence continues at coordinate 29,789,926 of CM077163.1, forward strand.
TGTCACGCATAACCGCCATGCCAACCAACACGACCCAACTGAACACGGGTACTGACATGGGTAGGCACACCTGTAACACCCCCTATCTGTCGCATAGCATATAGCAGTAGGTCCGGCCGCGGCCCGACGCCATATACTACAGATAGCATGGAAACCATCCAACCAATCATAACGTCCTACAGAGAGCATTCTAGCGGAAGCAGTTTAATAAGTTGCAATAAAGAACCCAGTTCAAAAGCATGAATTTCTACTAATACCACATAGGAATATTGTACATACACAAGTACAGGCCTTAAGGCCTTACAAAATTGTTCACTTAATATTACATGATTTACAAACCACGGCACGCAGGCCGGTCATACATGAATAAAAGCAGTAAACACTCCAATTAGGCCTTCGAGGGCCGGCTTCGCAATTTGGGCTTTAGCCCGCTATTGACCGCTTGGTCCAGCAACACCTGCAAGCAACAAAACCACCGCACGGTGGCAAACAAGGCAACGGTCAGCAATGCTGACCAAATTATAACGATCCCGCCCCCAACTCAGGGTGGCGATGCTCCTTCCCTGCACTTATTTGCACAACCAAGCAGTATAACAATATACAATGCATCACAGGCGTTGGCTCGCAAGGCCACACGACCCGTGCTCTCAGGGCACATTCTCGGCGAACCGGCCGATGTCACGTTAATTAAAGCCATAGACATTCCGGACTCACCACCGCCACTTTGACGGCCAAACCTATGAGCATTTCATCTTCCTGGCCTGGGTCACGTCAATTTAAGCCATAGACCACCGATGACCCTAATCTATGCCAACGGAAAGTGCCACGTACCCTTAGGTCTCTTTAACCGAACGACATAGAATGAGTACGGTTCCATCTAACCCGTGCTCACATCTCAATGACAGTTTAAGCCATATGCGCGGGTCAAACTTCTCCCGAGTCCCATTTCCGTCACAATTCACATAACCCGGTTATGTTCAAGTTGGCTCTCAGGCCACCAAGTTGGCAAGATCACGCATCCGCCCAGTTTTCCGGGTGCACCTTAGGGTTAATCACCAAGGCGCCCTGTTGCAATCTACCACGTAGAAAACCCGAAAAACAACCAATCGCACGGAGTCTTCTACGGCATTTATGCAATGCAACATCACCGACCAGACCAACATGTCCGGATAGGCTTCACACATCATGCCTATGTCCATTCTCATTTACGGACTCTACACAACGGGGACTTCACATATCTACCCGAAGGAACGCCTCCAACTCACCGCAAACTCGCGAGAGCGGGCTTCCTATGCAAAGAAGGAGAGCTTCACATGCTCACGAAGAGAATCGTTACCCTAGCGTTCTTATTTGGTGCCATGGAAAAGTAAGCGCATGGAATGCACCGCACTCTCTTCGCCTCCGTGGATCCGAAGTCGGCTCGCGATTTGGAGCTTCGAAGCTCCTCCAATGGCCGGATCTAGATTCTTCTTCCTCCCTTGGCTCTCCTCTCTCTCTAAACTTTAGAAAGATAACCACTCAAGTAAAAGTGAGGGTTTCAAGGGTCCAATCCCGTGTATATCCCATCAGGACCAACCCCCAGCCGTTGGATCACAAATTAAAGAAACGAACGGCTTTGATTCGGGCCTGAAATGTACAATCTGGACCGAACACGGCCTGGCACACGCCCATGTCCAGGGTCGTGTCCCCCATTCGCCGTCAAAATCAACGCGCCTGGAACATCACACGGGCATCGAACTCGCACGTGTTCGACCTGACACGCCCGTGTTCCAACTGACACAGTCGTGTGGTCGGCCGTGTGCCCTCATCGATTTATCCCGAAAACAACTCGAGAACAACACGGGTTCCTTGACACGCCCGTGTCCTAACCCGTGTCCACTCGAACACGCCTGGGCTCCAGGCCGTGTTCACCGTCTCGACACTTCCTCGAGCGAAGTTCTTCGACCTCACGACACGGCCTTGGACACGCCCGTATCCTAGGCCGTGTGCCTTGTCTCGACACATCGTCGAGCGAAAATATCGACACCCCGGGCCGGTTGTCGACACGGGCTCGACACGCCCTGAGACACGCCCGTGTCTCAGGTCGTGTGCCTTGTCTCGACACTTCGTGGAGCAAAAATCGTCGACACCCCGGGACGATCGTCGACACGGGCTCGACACCCCCTGAGACACGCCCGTGTCTCAGGCCGTGTGCCCTGTCTCGACACAGTGTCGACCGAAATTCATCGACTTCGCGTCCAAGTCGTCGACTCCAGGCTGACACGCCCTAGGACACGCCCGTGTTCCAGGCCATGTGCCTACTACCAAATTCCAAATCTAGCCCAAAACTTCCTCCGTCGCTCTTTTGAGTTTCGGGGCGTTACAACACGCCCGTGTCCAATGACACGCCTGTGTCTTGCAGCCGTGTTCCTGGCCGTGTCCTTCTCGGGATGAAAATGGCCAAAACACCAGCCAGACACGGCCTTGGACACGCCCATGTCCTAGGCCGTGTACCCCTATACAGGCAACAAAAATCCCTTTTTACGCGACCGACTCAAATACAATTTTCGGGGTGTTACATCCCTACTCTGAAGTTCTTTTAAAAATAGCAAAAAGTTTTAAATATTTAAAAAATACTCTATTCAGCCCCCTCCCTCTCTAGAGTATATCAGGTCTAACCCTCACTTTCATGTTGGTTGGTCCATGTGTGGTTTATTCTAAGGACTTAGCCTAAACTCTAGGACACAATGACATAACTCTGACTATATATGGTGGGTCAATTATCCTAGTTAGTGAACCTAGCCCAAATCAAACTAGGGATCCAACAATCTTCCCCTATTTGGGTGAGATCACTAATAGAAATGAAATAAAAATAATCGTAAAGCAAGAAAATATATCTAGCAGAGAAATTAAAACAGCAGCAGATATTTACAATGTAGCTTTGTGACAGTACATAAATAAAGAGTTTTAGAAAGACAGAAACTTAAATAGAATAAACTCATTTCTTTTTCTTCTATTTCTCCTTTTGCTTGTCCCCTTTTTATTTATCATCAGGCTGTGTAAACTTGATCTCTCTATTGGGATCAGCTGCTTGCTTCTTGGACATTGTCATATCAGCAGCTCCAATGATATTGAGAGATGTGGCTCTAGGCATAACAGCCTCTGGGTGTAGATTCATATAGGCATCTATATTAAAGAATTTGTTAGCTTTCTCATACCTATTTAATTCTTCTTTCCTGTATTTTGACATTGTTGAATACTAAGATGAATCTTTTCCTTCAGGTTTAGCTTTGTTTATCAGTGATAATCCAACCAGTTCCTGGAACTCGACCATTCTAGCAGTAGACTCTGTCTCTGGATCCACAAAGGGAATGGGAGGAGACTCTGACCTTTTGGGACTGTCAGCCTTTTGTGGTTTAGGAGCGTGTTATTGCTATTGTTGATAATGTTGATGCCTGCTTGAAGGGTACCTCCGTTGGCTGCTTCTTTGAGATGATGAGGATCTACCATGTTGCCTATGGTATGTTTGAGCATATAAGGTAGACCTCTGAGATGAGCTGCCTGAAGCACCAGCAGAAGGTGGAGGAGGAGGAGGAGGACCTTTCCTGAGCCTTTGATGAGGAGGAGAATATCTTCTGCTTTTCTTTCTTTCTTTTTGCTTATTCTTAGACAGCCACATCCAAGCTGGCATTCCAGGGTAAGGAGTAATTTTTTGAAGGATATAATAAGGAGTATCATGTGTTGGATTTGGCTTGGGAACAGCAACTGGAGGGGCCTTCCTTTTCTTTGAAACTTTCTTCTTTGCAGAAGGGTTATCATCAGAATCATCATTATCATCATTATCATCTTTTTCAGAGGAGGACCCCTGAGTATTATCATATAAATCATCCAAAGCTTTCAGAAGATCTTTGTCAATTGACTTGTTATCATGAGGCTGAGCTTGAGGTACTGGAGCTGGAGCTGGAGATGGAGCTGGAGCTGGAGCTTGAGGTTCTGGAGCCTGAGGCTGTTCAGCAACTGTTTTATTTTCCTCTACAATGTCTGCCATAATTATTTCATCTAGATCTGGCAATGGACTGTCATCCATTTTATAAGTAGGAGCAGAGACAGCCTCTGGAGAAGAGATATCTTTGGGAGCAGATATTGTATGAGTTTCTGAAACTGCAAAATTGTCCTTGAGTTGCTTGGCAACTGTTGACTAATAGGTGTTGTATAAGGTACAATAGCCAAAGATGGCTTTAGGCAGACAAAAGGAAGAGAGCTTAAATAAACTGTATCAAAAGAATTCAACAAATTGAACAAATCCACTATGGGATGGACAAAGCAATCACCTATAGTTATTATATGTGTATCTTCTATAACTGTGTCTGTATCTAGAACCATATATGTATCTATATCTAAATCTGTAACTGTTGTTGCTGCTGAAACTGGCGAAGCTTCTTCATTAAGCATCTCCCCCTGCCTGATTTCAGCAGTAGCTGGAATCAGGCCCCTAGTGGAAGAAGGAGGCACAGAGGAGGCAGCAAAGAGAGAAGCAAGAGCAGAAAATAAAAAATGAGAGAGCATCACAGACGACACAACAATTTTTATAGTGGTTCCCCTAAAACTTGGGTACATCCACTCTTCTACCACCCTGGTAAAAATCCACTCAGGTTTTTAATCAGGTTCCCTATCACTAATCAGGTTTTTGCTCAGGTGCCTATCACCACAAGATCTGCTTCAGGTAGATCAAGAAACCCTTCAGGCTTTTAATCAGGAGCCTGATGAGTCCACATTTTACACTGATTTTTGGACTCATCTGGGCTAGTTTTATCGTCTTAGCACTACACTTGAGAGCCTTTATTGCTTATTTGTGTTTATGTACCTATTTCACGATTAAGTGCACTGTAGGCCTGCTTCTGTGTGCTTTCTGTGTTTCCATTTTGTTGTTATTCTCTAGCCCTATCTCGGGGATGTGGTGTGCACGTTCTGGTGGCCTTTCTGCCACTTCTGCTGGTACAGGGGTCGTGTGCGTGTTCCGGGATGGTTGTGAAATAGGAATACTACGCATGATCAGGGGATCTAATGCGCACGACCACTGGTCGTGCGCCCCCGATCGTGCGCACTACTCTACGTTTTCTATAGAATCAGCCTGGGGTAAGCGCACGACCACTGGACTTACTGCGCATAACCACCGGTCGTGCGCCACTGTTCGTGCGCATTACACCCCCTTTTTCATAACCCTGTCTCGGTAATCGCACGAGCACTAGCCATAGTGCGCACGACCACTGGTCGTGCGCCACTGCTCGTGCGCATATATGCTGATGCTTCTTGTCCAGGTTGCAGGTTTATTTGGAAAAGCCGCACGATCATCGACCTACAGTGCGCACGACCACTGGTCGTGCGCCACTGATCGTGCGCACTGCTTCTGCTGTCTCCGTATAAAAGGCCCTGCTCCGCATTTTAGGTCAACGCCTGTCATTTGCTGCGATCGAAGAGTGCGCAAGAATCGCCTTTTCACTTCTCCAGCTGCTCCATCACTTCCACCTTCGTCGGGAAGCCATTTCCACTTACTCTGAAGCTTTTCAACACTCCGGCGAAGCCCTCGGCCATTGGTGACTTCAACTCCAAGCTTTCATGCAGAGTTGGTGAAGTAGATAACCTAGAGAACGGACTTAAAGGCCTTCGAGGTGACAGATCTTTGGTACCGGAAGCCTCCTTGGACTGAGCCCGGAAGCGGATTGACAACTCGCTACTCCGGCCACGACCCGCGGTGGATCTTCATTCTACTTTGGTTTACTCCTCTTCCCCTTCCTCTGTGTTATGAATGTTTTGAGCAGTGTAATGAACATTTCCATCCCTGAACATCAAGTTTACTTTCTAGTTAATGGAATGTTAGTTTCTTTTTATGCTTGTGAGTTCTGTCTGTGAATGCGCCTCACTCACCCCACATCCAATTCATTCCTGTGCCTTGTCCGATTGCAATCCACACAAGAACGCTGCAATCCATTAGTTTCCCGTCCACTCGCCCAACTGAAGTTCGGCATAGCGGCCGACAAACCCACTTCACCTTGCGAAGCGGTGCCGTCGACCTGCATAGTTTTTACTAGTTCAGTAGATCAAACATCCACAATCTCCCTAGTCCGCTATTTCCTTTTTGTTCTATTTTTAACTCTCATAACGATATTCTCAGTATTGTTGCCGTTCTACGCTAATTGCATTCCTCAAGAGACCGACACTTGGGGATTTATTCTCAAAACTTTATTACTTGTGCGATCGGTGCGCTTGCCGTATTACACGCATCAGAGCCTAAAACCAAATCAAGTCTTTTGATTAGGAGACTTGCAACCAAGTGTTTAACTTTTGAAGGGAGCTAGAACCTTGTGTACAATAAGGTAAAACAAATAAAACTAGATGTTGTCTTCTCTTTTCACAAAGCAATTGAGAAGACTTGTGGATCCTTGATGGTGTCAAAGCTCCCCTTGAGATGAAGATCTGTTCAAGAAGATGGAGAGCTTTGCAGGGTGAGTAGGTCTTCTAAAGATTTCTCCAAAAAGCTATAGACAGATTGAAGTTGATTGTCTCTTGAAAACTTACTGGAGGATGAACACTTGATGAAGACAGGGCAGAATTCTTTTTCTTGAATGATTTATTGTGTTTTGTCTCTTGTGTCGACTGAAAGAGAAAATCTCTTTTATATATTTCTGTCTAATTATCCTTTGAATTTTGAAATCCTTTAGCATTGAATGCTGACTGCCTGGAGAATGGAAATGCGGCTGGAGAGAATGTATCATTAATGAATTTCCCCAACTGTCCTATTAAAAACGACAAGTAATATTCCTGATGAAGATCATATTCAATGCTGCGACTAACAGCTATATTTATAGAATATAAGCATTGATTATTCAGGAATTACTGCATGAGAATAAGGACAAAATGAGGGAAAATTCCAAGTCTAGAACTGCATAGCAATCGTCGACTAGAGAACAAATTTCATCGACCTAAGATCAAAGATCATCGACCAGAGAAATCGAGTTGTCGACTTGGGGATTCTTGTTTGTCGACCTGAGAACCATGTTCGTCGACCTGAGATCACCTAACCGCTTTCTGTGAAGAACTTCCCATTTATGTGCTGTAAGTTCGTCGAGCTAATAATATAACTTCGTCGACCTGAGTTCAGAGAGAGGATTCTGGACTTAGAGTGTTGAAGATGAACTTCCAGAGTTCATAGACCTGAGCTCGATTATCGTCGAGCTCAACTCAGAGAATTTACTCTGTGTTCGTTGAGCGGAGCATGACTTTCGTCGAGCTGAGTTCGACGAATGTAGAACTCACTTTCTGAACTGATTTTCTTCTAAGTCTTTGAGTCTTCTGCGGTATTCTATTGGCCGATCCATGTGTGGTTGATTCTAAGGACTTAACCTAAACTCTAGGACACAATGACATGACCCTGACTATACATGGTGGGTCAATTATCCTAGTTAGTGAACCTAGCCCAAATCAAACTAGGGATCCAACAGTCTGGATCGGTGATTTTATATTGCATGAATGGCTGGAGAAGAATTCATGCCGATGGTTGTTTTTTGGGTTTTATATGCGGTAGATTGCAATATGGTGTTAAAGTTTCTCAACGTGGTCAGCAAGATAGCCCAAACGCCAAATTAATATGTTCGGAACTACCCAGTTCTCACGTTGAACCAGCGGAAAACCAGGGAACAAAGGTTAATCCCAACAAACAATGGAAGCACAAGCAGGTCTTTTATACATTCACTTCTTTACACCACGAGGCATACATAGCGAGACATGATTTCGCTAGTATAACAGCTGTAAACAGAAAGCACCTAACAACAAGCCGGGCGGACAGCACCGGAGTCCGCCGAGACAGGCGAGGTCGCCGAGGTCGCCGAGTCCGCTGAGATCGCCCGAACTTAGCTGCAATCCGTCGAATAGCCATGGAGTCCGCCGAAGCCGCGAGGCCGCGCGGACACACCGTTATTCGTCTCCTGCTGAACCTGAACTGAGGAACACCCCCTACCCGCCTGAAGCCGGCGGACAGGTTATTGAAGCTGGCAAAGATGAAACAGCACTGACAAGCCGCAGAGCGACCTCCTGCTGAGTCCGCAGAGACCGCACACTTCCAAGTACTTGACCGAAGTCACAGCCAAACTCCTGGCTCCTTGAAGCAACCCGCGAGACCTGCACACAGCAAACTTCAGCACTGAATCAATCCGCGCGGACTGACAAACTGAGACCGCAGCACTTCGCTCAACCCAACTTACTGTTCACTCAAGTTACTCAGGTTACTGTAGACCTGCCAGAGGGGTCCTATTTATAGGCAAGGTGAGGAGTGTGGTCATTGCCCAAGAGATAGAGACACCGTCCCAGCCTGCGCGATAGCAAAAAACCGTCCGCCGAGTCCGCAAGGACTTAGCCGGATACCAAGGAAAACCGCCAGGAGCAAGGCAAACATTGGCGAACCCTCTCCAGTCCGCCCAAGCTATGCGGACAAGGCATCAGCCCGCAAAGCTCCAACCACTGCAGGACAGCAATCCCCTTCAATGGCTGTCCGCACCAACCCGAGGTAGTCCGCAAGACTCACACCTCAATCCTCCACAAGTCCGCGACCAAAGGCAGACATAAACAGTCCGCCCGGTCACAGCGGACTTGGCGGATACGGCAGACACCATGAACTAGGCACAGAGTGTGACCAAGTCCAAAATCCATCAAGGGCCAGTACGAGCATGGTGGACGCAATCCCCCGTCCGCCAAACACCAAAGCATAGACCGCCAGCAGTCCGCAAATTCCTCGCACTCCTGCCCCATCGCAGCAGCCATCCCCAGACTCCAAAACCAGTCCGCCAATCGATCTCCACAGTAAAGCACCTGCTGTGCCACCAGAGCTCGACAAGGCCTCAGCCAAGCTCTAAGCTCAGTCCGTAACAGCCCAAACCGCGGACACGCCAGTCCGCAAGCTTCCCGCGAACATGAGACAACCCGCCTATCAGCACAAGCTTGCACCCGCGGCCACTGAGGAATGCACCAGTCAGCAAGCCTCTCTATCCGCAGATACCAGGCCGCATAGTCCGCGGACTCCATGCAAACAAACCGCTCAGAAGACAGTCGGCTTTTCACTATACCTTCCACCAGGCCGCACATCATAGTCCGCCCAGTCCGCCTAGTCCGCCAAAGCTGTCCGTCCAGGCCGCCCGGCCTGTCCCGTCAATCACTTCCACTTCACAAAATTCAACACTCCCCCTTGAAGTGGGAAGTGGTGACCAAGCCCAGCAAGCTGCGCAAGCGTTCAAAGGGCCCCTTCGACAGTGGCTTCGTGAAGATGTCAGCAAGATTATCTTCACTCCGAACATGCCCGACCAGCAGAGACCCTTCCAACACCTTCTCCCTGATGAAATGGTGATCAATCTCTATATGCTTGGTCCTGGCGTGACATATTGGATTGTTAACCAGTTTGAGAGCACTCTCATTGTCACCCTGGAGTAAAGTAGGACCTTGCACTTCTTCATGAACATCCTCTATAAGCCTCCTCAACCAAACGGCTTCCCGAGCAGCCAAGGCCGAAGCCTTATACTCCGCCTCCGTGGTTGAAACCGACACCGAGTCCTGCTTCTTGCTACACCACGAGATGCTAGCTGAACCGCAAGTGAACACATAACCTGAAGTAGACCTCTGATCATCCGAATCACCGCCATAGTCAGCATCCGTGTACCCGAGCAACGCAAACTCCGAGTCCCTTCTATAGCGGAGTCCCATGTCAGAAGAAGCCTTGACATACTTCAGAATTCCCTTCGCCGCCACTAGATGAGATTGCCTTGGTTCAGCCATATACCGACTTACTCGGCCAACAGCATAAGCAATATCCGGCCTTGTAATCGTCAGGTAAATCAAGCTCCCAACAAGAGCCCTGAACACCAAGGGATCATGAAGAACCCTTCCCTCATTTCGTCGAAGCTTCAGCCCAGATTCCAGTGGAGTAGAGAACTTCTTCCCTTCGCCCATGCCGAACCGCTTCACAATGCGATCAGCATACCCTTTCTGGCTAATGAGAACCCCGCACTCCTTCCTCTCCACTTCCAGACCGAGAAAGTGATGCAACTCTCCCAAGTCTTTCATCTCGAAGCGTATAGCAAGCTCTGCCCAGATCCTTGCTACTTCCCCTCCGAATTACCTGTGATGATCATGTCATCCACATACAGCAGGACCAAGACTCGTAGCTCTCCCTTCTTCTTGACGAACAAGCTTGAATCCGAATTAGAAGCAAGGTATCCACAGAATTGCAAGTACTCTGCAATCTTCCCATACCAAGTTCTAGGAGCTTACTTCAACCCATAGAGAGCCTTCCTGAGTTTGCAGACATAGTCCGGATGCTTTTCAGAGACAAAACCAAGCGGCTGATCCATGAAGATGTCCTTGTCAATCTCTCTGTAAAGAAAGACATTCTTCACATCGAGTTGCCACAACCTCCATCCCTTGCTAGCAGCCAAGGCGATCACCACTCTTACTGAAGTCATCTTCGCAATTGGACTGAATGTCTCCTCATAGTCTCCTCCATACTGCTGTGAGAATCCTCTAGCGACCAGGAGAGCCTTGAACCGATCAATGCTCCCATCAGCCTTCTTCTTCAACTTGTACACCGACTTGCAAGTAACCGGAGTAATGCCATCAACCTTGGGCACAAGATCCCAGGTTTCATTCTTCTTCAGAGCATCAATCTCTTCCTTCATGGCACCTTCCCACTCCTTCACTCCAGTGGCCTCGTTGAAGGTTGCAGGCTCTCGCTCATCCAGAGGACTTGCAAAGAAGCAGGAGACAAAGCTCACTGCATTCCCATCACAGTACCGAGCCAGCGGCTTAACCACCCTCTTCGATCTCCGAAGAACCGGCTCCTTGCTCACTGCTTCCGTTGCTTCTTCGGGCTCCACTCCTACCTGGGCAAGCATTGAGCAGTGCTCCACCTGCTTCCTGAGCCAGAAGGCTCAGCCTCGGAGTTAGAAGCAACAGGAGCTGCTGGTGAAACAGCAAGCTCCTCTTCCAAGCTTTCAGCAGCCACCACCGGTGCTTCATCAACCTTGCTACTTCTGGTTAGCTCCACCGAGCCACCTCCATATGACGTGAGCTCGTCAAAGACAACGTCTCTTGACACCACGAACTTCTTCGTCACAGGGTCCATGCATTTCCATCCCTTCTTCCGCTCATCGTAGCCAACAAAGAAAAGTTTCCTTGCCTTCGCATACAGCTTTGTCCGTGAAGCATCCGGGACATGCACGTAGCAAGTTGAACCGAACACCCTAAGGTGTCCCACACTCGGCTTCTCCTTCAGCAACAGCTCAACTGGAGTCTTCATGTTGATAGGGCTGAGTGCCATCCGGTTGATAACATAAGCATCACAAGACATTCCCTCCGCCCAAAAGGACCTTGGAATATCTTTCTCTACTACATAAACAATATTATCAGCAGTGATAATAGCTTCATTACCTGAGTAAGCCTGCATGGAGGTGAACTTCGATTTGTCTCCGGTGAGGTGATGACCACACCCGGAGTCCACGATCCACTCGCTGTTGAAGTCCTCAGCAGACAAGGCCCGGACACAAGTGCCCGTCATAAAAGCTCCGCCCCATCCTGCTTCTTCACTTCTCGAGCAAGCTTCCTCCTTTCCCGAAGCATGCCCAGGCTGCAGTTTGACCTTGCAGTCCCGCTTGAAGTGCCCTCGCTGATGACACCGGTAGCACTTCAGGTTCTTATTCCAGTCCTTAGGAGCATTGCTCCTCCCCGGCGGATATGAAGTTGAAGTCTCCTTCTCACCAACGACCTGCACCTTCTTCTTCTTCTTCCCTTCCCATCCTTTCTTCTTGCCTGAGAAGAGAGCTTCGCTGCCTTCCTGATTCAGGTTCACTCCAGCCATCTGCCTTGCTAAGCTCTCCTGCGAGGCAAGCAGATTCTCTAGCTCCAGCAAAGACGGCTGAGTAGCCCACCCTTGAACAGATGTTACAAAGGCCACATACTCCTTCCGCAAGCCGCGGATAATGTGCCTTTTCATCTTTGCCTTAGAGATAGGCTCATCAGGATCCAGTGCCGACAGCTCAGCACACAAGCTCTTCATCTTTAAGAAGTACTTGGAGATGGAAAGGTCTCCCTGAGTTTCCCTGGCCAACTCATTCTCCAGGAACTGAAGCCGCGCCACATTCTTCCTATTGAACAACTCATCAATGGTTGTCCAAATATCAGCAGCCGACTCACACCCAACGATGTGATCAAACAGTTCCGGAGACACGGCTGTTGGAACCCCAGTTTGGATTTGGGCAAAGATCACTATTATGCTTGTTTAGATTGACCCAACATGTATATTCATGGGTCATAGGATTAGTTCCAGGACAGGTCATTCAGAAGGACTCTCCAGCTTTGCAGAAAAGAAGTGAAAGAAATGCAGTCAAGACAAAGGCAGAAAATCAGATCGACGATCGTCGAACATAGTTCGACGAACGGCGATCTCCGCTCGACGAATTCTGAGCTCGACGAACTGCAAGCTCCGATCGACGAATGCAGACAAGATATTCAGCTCGACGAATCCAGCTGAGTTCGACGAACGTCGAACTCAGGTCGACGTTTGCAGACAGATTCTCAGGTCGACGATCTTGCATCTCAGCTCGACGATTGATTGACTCGACGAACTTTCTGATCGACAATTTCTGTGGAATCAGTAACAGTTGGCAGAATTAATTGGGGATTAATTACAGTCAACATTCCCAGTGAAAATAGCCGTTCAAATGGACAGTTACAGTTGGATTAATTATAGATCAATTTCCAAAGCATATTCTACTCTTGGGAATGCTTCTTCAGCCATAAAATCTACAGATTTCATATACAGATATATAGACAGAGCAAACATACAGAGATAACATAGAGAAAGAGAAAAACAAGTACAGTAACACAATAGAAAGGGCAATATCACTTGAACAACAACTAGAAGCCCTAGACTAGAGGAGATAACAATATCAAGAAGAAGAACATCCATTCATATCAAGAGTCTTCTTCTTCCTCATTCCTACAGGACAACTTCAAGGACAACAAAACTCTATCTGTCAGAAGTTCCTGAAGCATCACTGGTCCAGGCCTGAAGATTGAAGGCCTATCACCCTGAAGCAGTGCTCCAGTATTCCTGATCCATTCAAGATCTCAGGGGGAGCAAGCTGCTAACATCTTTCCACTCAAATCTTCTCTCTGATTGTTGACAGAGAAGATACCATCACCCATTTTCCCTCTCCTGTAAAGGGTTGTGACTCCCTTTAAAAGTCATTTCTGGTTGCAAGTCTCCTTATCAAAAGACTTGAGGTTTGGTTTTTGGGGACCTTATCAAAACCCATTGGTGCCAGGACACCTGATCAACTCCTTCCTGCAGTGGATTCCTACCAGGGTGGTAGAAGAGTGGACTACCCAGATTTGGGGAACCACTATAAAAATCCTTGTGTCTTCTGTGTGGCTTGATCTTCTTTCTTTATTCTGTGCTGTGATTTTTCTCTAATCAGCTTAGTTAAGATCTATCTCTTTCAATTGTTATCAGAGCCAGGTTGGTTAAACATACCACACCTTGGTGGTTGTACAGGCTAACACCTGAACCAAAAGATCCTTTGGTAGATCTTAAAAATCTTTTGAGTTTATCATGGCACAAATGGAAGAGATTTCAAGCACCAGACTCCCTATGTGCAATCTAAACTTGCTTGCACTATGGAAGACAAGGATTAGGTTTTACATGAACTCCATTGATGAATGTATTTTCAATTCCATCTTATCAGGTCCAGCTCAAACAACAAGTTCAAATGTTGTTCCTTCTCCTCAATGGACAGATGCCCAGAAAAGACTAAAGATTGCTGATGCTCAAGCAATGAACATTCTAGCACAATCAATGTCTGATGACATTTTTGAAGATATTGCTGAATGTTCATCTGCAAAAGAAATGTGGGACACACTCACAGCAATAGCTGCAGGATCAGCTAAAGAAAGCAATCTAGAGGCTGACAATAGGTGTATATTTGATGATTCACCCAGCACATCTGTAGATGAAGAAGAATTAAAAGCAAGAGAGTTCTGCCTCATGGCCATCAATGCCTCTTGCAGCACTTCTAAAGAAGAATCAGACTCTGAAGCAGAATCAGAAGAAGAACTGGTAATAACTACCCTTGATTTTACACTAGAAATATTTGCAAATCTCAACAAAATTTCTGTTCAACATAATTCGTCGAACGGAGCTCGACGAAATCAACTCAATTCGTCGAACGGCGCTCGACGATCTCTGAACAGAGAATTTATCTTTAACTGGATTAGATTGTGTGATCGACGAAGTCATTGCCGTTCGTCGAACTCTGCTCGACGAACTCACTCAAAATCGTCGAACGCAAAATTTCAGGACAAAAACTTTAAACCAACAAACAATCTTCCTGAATGTTCTTTTATTTCTGACTATTATAAAAGAGAACCAGGACCCAATGTTTTTTGGGTCCAGAGCTCCTAACATCTTCTTGCAGGAAAAGAATTCAGTCCAGCAAACATACAAGCTATATCAGTGGCTGTCAGATTTGGGCAAAGAAATGTAATGAGGGGGAGATTGGTTGAATAATGGTTATGCAAAATAGGGGGAGATGCCTCTAAATGCAACTACAGAGGTTCTAGCAGCAGCAACAAACAACAAGCCATAATAATGCAGATTTGGATAAGGATCATCAACAGCAACAACAGTTTTTCTTGATCCAGATTTAGGGGGAGATTATTTGTAATTGTATTTAATTGTATTTCTTTCTGTTTTGGATGTAAATAGTGTCTTTACCCAAATAGGGGGAGATTGTTGGAACCCCAGTTTGGATTTGGGCAAAGATCACTATTATGCTTGTTTAGATTGACCCAACATGTATATTCATGGGTCATAGGATTAGTTCCAGGACAGGTCATTCAGAAGGACTCTCCAGCTTTGCAGAAAAGAAGTGAAAGAAATGCAGTCAAGACAAAGGCAGAAAATCAGATCGACGATCGTCGAACATAGTTCGACGAACGGCGATCTCCGCTCGACGAATTCTGAGCTCGACGAACTGCAAGCTCCGATCGATGAATGCAGACAAGATATTCAGCTCGACGAATCCAGCTGAGTTCGACGAACGTCGAACTCAGGTCGACGTTTGCAGACAGATTCTCAGGTCGACGATCTTGCATCTCAGCTCGACGATTGATTGACTCGACGAACTTTCTGATCGACAATTTCTGTGGAATCAGTAACAGTTGGCAGAATTAATTGGGGATTAATTACAGTCAACATTCCCATTGAAAATAGCCGTTCAAATGGACAGTTACAGTTGGATTAATTATAGATCAATTTCCAAAGCATATTCTACTCTTGGGAATGCTTCTTCAGCCATAAAATCTACAGATTTCATATACAGATATATAGACAGAGCAAACATACAGAGATAACATAGAGAAAGAGAAAAACAAGTACAGTAACACAATAGAAAGGGCAATATCACTTGAACAACAACTAGAAGCCCTAGACCAGAGGAGATAACAATATCAAGAAGAAGAACATCAATTCATATCAAGAGTCTTCTTCTTCCTCATTCCTACAGGACAACTTCAAGGACAACAAAACTCTATCTGTCAGAAGTTCCTGAAGCATCACTGGTCCAGGCCTGAAGATTGAAGGCCTATCACCCTGAAGCAGTGCTCCAGTATTCCTGATCCATTCAAGATCTCAGGGGGAGCAAGCTGCTAACATCTTTCCACTCAAATCTTCTCTCTGATTGTTGACAGAGAAGATACCATCACCCATTTTCCCTCTCCTGTAAAGGGTTGTGACTCCCTTTAAAAGTCATTTCTGGTTGCAAGTCTCCTTATCAAAAGACTTGAGGTTTGGTTTTTGGGGACCTTATCAAAACCCATTGGTGCCAGGACACCTGATCAACTCCTTCCTGCAGTGGATTCCTACCAGGGTGGTAGAAGAGTGGACTACCCAGATTTGGGGAACCACTATAAAAATCCTTGTGTCTTCTGTGTGGCTTGATCTTCTTTCTTTATTCTGTGCTGTGATTTTTCTCTAATCAGCTTAGTTAAGATCTATCTCTTTCAACGGCTCTCTTCAGAATGAACTCCGCCTTAGCATTTGTTCTTCTCCAGAGCCTAACCTGCTCAGCATTACCGAAAACAGCAGTGACTTCCTGTCTATCGTCACCACCGACGACTTCCCACAGCTCCTCGCCAAGAAGATAACTCTTCATGCACGACTTCCACTTCTTGAAGTTAGTCGGCGTTAAGATTTCAATGCCAAGACCTCTTGCAAAGCTCCCTTCCATTGCAACACCTGTGGGCAACCTTTCAGAAGCTTCGAGCAACAACACAGGTTGATCACCACTCAATCACTGAGTAACAACACTGGCTGACTTCCGCTCACGGAACTGAACCTGCCTCTGATACCATGTTAAATTTTCTCAACGTGGTCAGCAAGATAGCCCAAACGCCAAATTAATATCTTCAGAACTACCCAGTTCTCACGTTGAACCAGCGGAAAACCAAGGAACAAAGGTTAATCCCAACAAACAATGGAAGCACAAGAAGGTCTTTTATACATTTACTTCTTTACACCACGAGGCATACATAGCGAGACATGATTTCGCTAGTATAACAGCTGTAAACAGAAAGCACCTAACAACAAGCCGGGCGGACAGCACCGGAGTCCGCCGAGACCGCCGAGGTCGCCGAGGTCGCCGAGTCCGCTGAGATCACCCGAACTTAGCTGCAATACGCCGAATAGCCATGGAGTCCGCCGAAGCCGCGAGGCCACGCGGACACACCGTTATTCGTCTCCTGCTGAACCTGAACTGAGGAACACCCCCTACCCGCCCGAAGCCGGCGGACAGGTTATTGAAGCTGGCAAAGATAAAACAGCACTGACAAGCCGCAGAGCGACCTCCTGCTGAGTCCACAGAGACCGCACACTTCCAAGTACTTGACCGAAGTCACAGCCAAACTCCTGGCTCCTTGAAGCAACCTGCGCGACCTGCACACAGCAAACGTCAGCACTGAATCAATCCGCACGGACTGATAAACTGAGACCGCAGCACTTCGCTCAACCCAACTTACTGTTCACTCAAGTTACTCAGGTTACTGTATACCTGCCAGAGGGGTCCTATTTATAGGCAAGGTGAGGAGTGTGGTCACCGCCCAAGAGATAGAGACACCGCCCCAGCCCGCGCGATAGCAAAAAACCGTCCGCCGAGTCCCCAAGGACTTAGCCGGATACCAAGGAAAACCGCCAGGAGCAAGGCAAACATTGGCGAACCCTCTCCAGTCTGCCCAAGCTATACGGACAAGGCATCATCCCGCAAAGCTCCAACCACTGCAGGACAGCAATCCCCTTCAATGGCTGTCCGCACCAACCCGAGGCAGTCCGCAAGACTCACACCTCAATTCGCCACAAGTCCATGACCAAAGGCAAACAGCAACAGTCCGCTCGGTCACAGCGGACTTGGCGGATATGGCAGACACCATGAACTTGGCACAGAGTGTGACCAAGTCCAAAAGCCATCAAGGGCCAGTGCGAGCATGGCGGACGTAAACCCCCGTCCGCCAAACGCCAAAGAACAGACCGCCAGCAGTCCGCAAATTCCTCGCACTACTGCCCCATCGCAGCAGCCATCCCCAGACTCCAAAACCAGTCCGCCAATCGATCTCCGCATCAAAGCACCTGCTGTGCCACCAGAGCTCGACAAGGCCTTAGCCAAGCTCTAAGCTCAGTCCGCAACAGCCCAAACCACGGACACGCCAGTCCGCAAGCTTCCCGCGAACATGAGCCAACCCGCCTATCAGCACAAGCTTGCACCCGCGGCCACTGAGGAATGCACCAGTCCGCAAGCCTCTCTATCCGCAGATACCAGGCCGCACAGTCCGCGGACTCCATGCAAACAAACCGCTCAGAAGACAACCGACTTTTCACTAGACCTTCCACCAGGCTGCACATCACAGTCCGCCCAGTCCGTCAAAGCTGTCCGCCCAGGCCTCCCGACCTGTCCCGTCAACCACTTCCACTTCACAAAATTCAACATAGGGAACCTTGGGGACAAACTCCAAGGTGCACCTGGAAAACCGGGCAGATGCGTAATTCTGCCATCTTGGTGTCCTGGGAGCCAACTTGGACATAACTGGGTTATGTATAGTGTGTGAATGAATTGGGACTCAGGGAAGCTTGACCCGCACATACGGCTTAAATTGACGTTGCAGTGTGAGCAATGGGTTAGGCGGAACCGTACCCGCTCTATATCATTCGGTTAGAGAGACTTAAGGTACATGGTACTCGCCATTGGCATAGATGGAGGGTCTTAGGCTTAGGCCGGAAAGACCATAATGCTCACGAGATTTGCCGTCCATGGGGCGGTGGTAAGACAGCAGATTTTGACCGGGTTCACCGAGAATGTGCCCTGAGAGCACGGGGTGTGTAGCCGTGCGAGCCTACGTCTGTGATGATGTGTAATTTCACTACTATTAAGCTATGCTAATAAAGTGCATTGAAGGAGCATCGCCGCCCCGAGTTTATGGGTGGGATCGTTATAATTTGGTCAGCTTTAGCTGACCGTTGCTTTTGTTTGCCACCGCTTCGGTGGATTGTTGCTTGCAGGTGCTGCGGAGCCTAGTGGCAAATAGAGGGCAAAAGCCCTTGTTACTGAGCCGGCCCTCGAATGCCCTAGCTAATGTTTACTTTTATTCTCATGTGTGACCGTCCTGCATGCCGAAGTTTGGAAGAAAATATTTGTATAAGTAAACTCTTGTAAGGCCATAAGTGTAACACCCCCTATCCGTCGCATAGCATATAGCAGTAGGTCCGGCCGGGGCCCGACGTCATATACTACAGATAGACCGGGTGGTTACTCATGGAAACCATCCAACCAATCATAACGTCCTAGACAGAGCATTCTAGCGGAAGCAGATTAATAAGTTGTAATAAAGAACCCAGCACTAAAGCATGAATGTCCACTAATACCAAAATAAGAATGTTATACATACACCAGTACAAGCCTTAAGGCCTTACAAAATGGTTCACTTGATATTACATGATTTACAAACCATGGCACGCAGGCCGGTCATACATGAATAAAAACAGTAAACACTCCAAGTAGGTCTTCGAGGGCCGGCTTCGCAATTTGGGCTTTAGCCCGCTATTGACCGCTTGGTCCAGCAGCACCTGTAAGCAACAAACCGCCGCACGGTGGCAAAACAAGGCAACGGTCAGCAATGCTGACCAAATTATAATGATCCCGCCCCCAACTCGGGGTGGCGATGCTCCTTCCCTGCAGTTTCATTAGCATAATCGAGCAGTATAACAATATTCATTTCATCACAGGCGTAGGCTCATGCGGCCACACACCCCGTGCACTCAGGGCACATTCTCGGTGAACACAGTCTAAGTCTGCCAACTCACCACCGTCCATTTGGACGACCAATTAATGCGCAGTTTGTCTTCCCGGCATGGGTCACGGTAATTAAAACCATAGACCGCCGAAGACTCTCATCTATGACAACGGCTCTAATCCGAACGACATAGAACAGGTACGGTTCCATCTAACCCGTGCTCACAATGCAACGGTAATTTTAACCATATGCGCCCGCAACGGTAATTTAAACCATATGCGCAGGTCAAACTTCTCCCGAGTCCCGTTTCCATCACAATTCACATAACTCGGTTATGTTCAAGTTGGCTCTCAGTCCACCAAGTCGGCAAGATAACGCATCCGCCCAGTTTTTCGGGTGCTACAATTTGGTATCAGACTACTGGTTTTGGTCGGGCTTAAGATGAATTCGTGGCCGAATTCTTTTTAAGGGGTTGTGAGCACATTGTGTGCGTCATCGTTATAACGGTAAAAGAACCCATGAATGTCCACTTAGGAATGAAAATACACGTGTTTGAGGAACCTGTGTGTTCCTATAATTGCTGTTTGCAATTTTATTTGGTCGCTTAACAGTGTTTTGTACCACTATAGGTGACAAGAAGTGGTGCTGAGCCATCGGAACACCGAGTTTCTGAGGCTAGCAGTGCACCTAATGAAGCTGCTGCAACACCTCTATCGGCTGAGACCATACGATTGGTGGCCAAAGCAGTGTTGGTCATGATTAATGCGCAACCTGCAAGGCAAACGCAGCAGCCCGCTCCTGCGATGGAGCAGGTACCGCTGCAAGAGGCTGAGCCGAGGAGAGTGGAACAAGTGGTAGTGGAACCGATGGTGCCAAAAAGGGCAACCGAGAGGCAGCTTAAGCATATAATGAGCTTTAATCCTCCGGTATTCTCGGGGTTGGGAACCCCATCTCAAGCTGAAGACTGGCTCTCCAGTGTGAAGAGAGTCATGACAGCAACGAAGATGGAGGAGTGGCAAATGACCACCATCGCTACGTTTCTTCTGGACGGTGAAGCGATAATGTGGTGGGAAGGCTTGGAGCTGCACTTATTGAGAGGTAGGCAACTTGTTGATGTCTCGATGGAGGAGTTCTCGAGATTGTTCTTGGCTAGATACCTTCCTTCGACGCAGAAGATAGCATTGGAGAATGAGTTTCTGAAGTTGGTTCAGGGTGAGAGTAGTGTGGATGAATATCTCCACGAGTTTACTCGTTTGAGTCGATATGCTAGCTCCACTATTGTGGATGAGGAGCGCAAGACTAATCGCTTCTACGAAGGGTTGAGAGATGAGTTGAGGTTACTACTATTGGGGCCGATGACGCAGGGTTTCTTAACCTTGGTCAAGACGGCCCGGTCCTTAGAGAAGGACATGAAGAATGTTCAAACGAAGAAGAACGTTGGTGAGAAGAAATTTAGGTTCAAAGTGCCGACTACTTCAAAGTCTGGCTATCAAAGATTCTTCAAGAAGCATAAGACTTCGGGTCCAGCTCCTTCTGGTGCTTCTGGGGCGACTACGAGTCGGACCCCAGGGGCATGTTTTACTTGTGGAAAGACGGGGCACTTTGCCCGCGACTGTTGGAGCGGACGTCCTAAGTCCGAGAGAAAGCGGGGAACGACTTATGAAGAGAAGGGCAATGCGGTGTAGTCAACCGCGTCCCACTATGCTCCGGCCCAACCAAGGGTGTATAATCTTGGCCAACAGGAGGCCATCAAACAGGCTGATGTGGTGACAGGTACGGTTTAATTTATAGCAAGTCAATTTCTTTAAATACTTGTTATGCACATGTTACCTTACCACTGCTTGTTTAGGATTTGTTTTGATTTATGAAAATCCGACAAGAGCACTCTTTGATATGGGAGCTTCACACTCCTTCTTTTCCGAGGGATTTATATCACGCATCGGAGTCCCTTCTTCGATGGCGAAGGATAAGTTGGATGTGTTGTTGCCCAATAGGTGTTTGATGCGCGCGGATAGGATCTGCGATGTTAAGATTCGTATTGGGAATCAGGAGTTTGATCTGCAGGCGTCGTTACTTCCGTTGGTGGAGTTCGACGTTATATTTGGCATGGACTGGCTCTCGGAGCAGTAGGCCTATATTGATTGCGGTAGCACGGAAGTAAAGCTGGGAGTAAGTCGTGAAATGACTTTTATGGGCTTAAAGGGGTCGAGCAAGACGTTGATGTCTGCTCTTTATGTGGTGAAGGCGGCTCATGCCGGTGCAGAACTGTTCTTTACACTAGTGGAGGTTGCAAAGCCGAAGCCCGCGTTGGATTGTATTTCAGTGGTATCATAATACCCTGATGTGTTCCCCGCAGATCTTCCTGGAGCCCTGCCTCAGCGGGAGATAGATTTCACGATTGAGCTAGTGCCAGGTGCAAATCCTGTGTCACGATCTCCGTATCGGCTAGCGCCTAAGGAAATGACGGAGCTAAAAGTTCAACTGCAAGAGTTGTTGGGGCAAGGGTATGTGCGACCGAGTTCTTCGCCTTGTATCGCGTCGATTCTCTTTGTTAAGAAGAAGGATGGAAGCTTGAGGCTATGTATTGATTATCGGGAGCTCAACAAGTTGACGGAGAAGAACAAGTACCCGATCCCCCGGATTGATGATCTTTTTGATCAGTTAGTCGGGTCGATGGTGTACTCAAAGTTGGATCTCAAGGCTAGGTACTATCAACTGCAAATAAGGGAGAGTGATATCCCGGAGACAGCGTTTAGTACGAGATACGAGCATTATGAGTTTACGGTCATGCCGTTTGGGCTGACTAATGCGCCGTCAGTGTTCATGGATTTGATGAACAGGACTTTCAGAGAGTACTTAGACCATTTTGTGATCGTCTTCATCGACGATATTTTGGTGTACTCGCAAAGTGAGGAAGATCACTTCAAGCATCTTCATTTAGTTTTGGAGATGCTAAGGTAGAATCAACTGTATGTCAAGTTCTCGAAGTGCGAGTTTTGGTTATCCTCAGTGGCGTTCCTCGGTCATATAGTGAGTGGAGAGGGTATTGCTGTGGATCCGGCGAAGATTGTTGCGATACGGGAGTGGCCTGAGCTTGCTACGGTAGCGGAAGTCCGGAGCTTTTTGGGGCTTGCCGGCTATTATAGGCGCTTCGTAGAGAACTTCTCGCGGATAGCGTTACCTCTCACTACTTTGACGAGGAAGGAGCAGAAGTTCGTTTGGATGCCGGAGTGCGCGCGAGCTTTTGAGGAGTTGAAGTGTCGGTTGACCACAGTGCCTGTGCTGAGTTCGCTATGTGGAACCGAAGGCTATGAGATTTACAGTGATGCTTCGGGCAGCGGTTTGGGTTGCGTGCTACTGCAACACGGAAGTGTAATAGCTTATGGCTCGAGACAGCTAAAAGTGCATGAAAGGAACTATCCGGTCCATGACTTGGAGTTAGCGGCCGTGATTTTTGCCTTAAAGCTGTGGAGACACTATTTGTACGGTGTGAAGATTGATATCTACACCGATCACAAGAGCCTGAAATATCTGATCGATCAGAAGGATCTGAATATGCGGCAGCGTAGATGGATGGAGTTATTGGGAGACTATACATTCAAGATCCACTACGTGCCTGGTAAAGGGAATGCAGTTGAGGACGCGTTGAGTCGTCGAGCCCCAGCTCAAGCCAATTGGATATCGGTGCATGATGAGCGGTTGGTGCGGGAGTTGGAGGTGTTGGAGATTGTTTGTGTGGATAGGCAATCAAGTGCTGAAGCAGTTCTGAATTGGACTGAAGTCCAATATGACCTGGCTGATCGGATTCGGGAGGCTTTGGATATGGATGTCCATATGAAGCAGTTCATGGTAGAGGCTCTGGATGGGTCAAATTCCCAATTCGTTGTGGAGGACGAATTGCTTTGGAAAGACGGTCGTCTGTGCGTCCCATGTGTGGGTAATTTGCGGGTGGAATTGTTGTACGAGGCACACCATACTAAGTACTCAATTCACCCGGGGAGCACGAAGATGTACCGCGATGTGAAGAAACTGTTTTGGTGGCCGGGTTTGAAGAATGATGTGGCGCTTGATGAATTGTAAATATACGTATTTTTGTGCACATTAATTTAGTCATTTTCATTTATTTTCGTCGTTTTTACTTATTTTTGTTCAATAAAATGTTACTATTCTTGTAAATTTGCTTCTAACTTGTTTTATTTTATTTTTCAAAAAAAGTTCAAAATCTGCCAAAATTGGGCAGTACACGCCCGTGACATATTTGTCACGCCCGTGACC
This sequence comes from Platanthera guangdongensis, assembly GCA_039583875.1. Taxonomy (NCBI): domain Eukaryota; kingdom Viridiplantae; phylum Streptophyta; class Magnoliopsida; order Asparagales; family Orchidaceae; genus Platanthera; species Platanthera guangdongensis. Next base: position 29,813,554 of record CM077163.1, read on the forward strand.
AAGGCGTGACGCTCAAATTCCGTGAACTGGCAGATTTCTGAAGTAAAAAGCTCGACACGCCTGGCGACACGCCCGTGTCACCCGACACGGGGCGTGACCCAAGCCCGTGTCCTCTCCTCTCGACGAATTCCGCTCGACGATCGTCGAGTGTCGACACCAACAGTCACGCCCAGCGTCACGCCCGTGACCTGGGGTGTGACTCAATTTCCGCTCGACGATTTCGACTCGACACTTTCCACTCGACATTCGTCGAGTGTCGACACCAACTAACACGCCCAGAGTCACGCCCGTGACCTGGGGCGTGACCTTTCCAGCTAGCCCGACAAGATGCTGCCGAAGACTTTCGGCGCAACCAGCGCCCGGTTCTACCTCCTCGACACGCCCAGAGTCACGCCCGTGACCTGGGGCGTGACTGCCGCGAACTCAGCCCGAAGTCAACTTTCCTGTCCAATCGCCAGCCGCCTTCATGAATAGTACTGTCACGCCCCCCCTACACGCCCGTGACCGAGGGCGTGTACTTAGAATTTTTTGCCTATAAATTGCCCAGTTCTGTAAGGTCCAAGGGTTCAGATTTTTGGGCCAATTTAGTGTCTTTTTGTGGGCTGCATCCCTGATTTCTAAAGCTATGTAAGGAGATTTCTCCCTTTTTTATTTCATGTCTTGTTTTGCTTTAGCTTTAGCCCTTGTAATAGCTTGTAGTAGTTCCTAAAAATCAATAAAATGCTATATTTTCTCTTCATATTTAGCTTTGGAATGAACACTTGTGCCCACTTTCCTTCTCCTTTTTATTCTTGGTTTTATCTTTGTTCTTCATTTAGTTCTTCATTTATGAAATGTGTGTGTGTGTATGAGTGTAACTTATTTACTTTACATGTTTTTTAACTTGTTTTCATGCTTAGGTATGCTAGGTTTTCCTCTTTTTCTCCTTGTCTTTTTCTTGAAAGAATTTTGATTTCATTCTTATGATTTTATAAAAGAGATTTAAAAAGTGATTTTGTTCTTTTTTTTACTTAGTTTTCTTTTAGTATTGTAAAATCTCTTTTGTTCTTTTCATCTTCTTTTTCACCTTTTTTATCACTTTCATAACATCATAAGAATGAAAATGTTGGCATTTTAATTTTCCAAAAACTTTGTTTTTTAATTTGTTTTGAAGAAACTTTTGTCTTCTAAAAATTGAAATTTCCTCTTTTTATTTGTTTTTGGCAAAACCTAAGCATGAAAAAATTAAAATTTTAATTTTTAGGTAACTTTCATTTTGCTTTTTATTTGTGTGTGTGAGTGTATGAGCCTAAATTTCCTTTTGTTCTTCTTAATCTTCATGAAGTGTGTGTGAGTGTAGGTGTATAACTTTTATGCTTTGATTCAAATTGTGTAGAGTGTGTGAGTGTAGGTGTTAAATTTTTAATGCTTTCTTTTAATTGCTTTCTTTTAATGCTTTGTTCAAATTATGTAGAGTGTGTGAGTGTATGTGTATAACTTTATTGCTTTCTTGAATTTCTTATGGAGTGTGTGTGTCTGTGTGTATTTATTTCCGCCTACTCGTTAAGAGTTAAATGGCGCACCGTTTTCATTTTCAGTCCTACTCGTTCGAGTAGGACTTGTAATTTTTCTTTCTTTATTTTTCCGCCTACTCACTTGAGTTAAATGGTCGGACTTTATTTCCCGCCTACTCGTTTGAGTAGGACTTGTAATTTTTCTTTCTTTATTTTTCCGCCTACTCACTTGAGTTTAATGGCCGGACTTTATAGCCCTGTAATCGCATTTATTTTCTCCTACTCATTTGAGTAGGACTCGCTTTCATTTCAGTCCTACTCGTTTGAGTAGGACTTGCAATTTTCAGCTTTTATTTACCGCCCCCACTCGTTTGAGTGGGACTCGCAAATTTGAAATATGTAAATTTCTTTTATGTGCAACTTAGTTCCTTTTTTTTAATTTATAATTTGGAATGTGGGTGAGTTCTTGTTGTAGCTAATTTTTCAGTTTTCTAAATGTTGTTATTTTTCTTGTGTCCCCTTCTTATAATCGTTTAGCATTTAATTTCGAACTCGCGCCTCACTAAATTATAAGCCGTCCCCATACCGATGTGTGGCTAATCGCTATTAGTCTCGGCATCGAAGAGCATTGGGACATTTAAAATGATTTATAATAATTGAAGCTCTTTATTTTCATTTTAATTTAAGCACTTAAGGTTTACCCCGGGTTTACGACGCGTAGGACCACATATCGATGTGTGGGCCCTATTTCCGTAGTCCATATGCTAGCTAGCCGAGAGGCCGTGCATATGGACCGATCACCCCTGGGTAAATAGAGTTGCGTGCATACCCTCGAGAGAGGACAAGCGTAATTCTACCGGATTGGGTTCCCCACCCAATAGCGGGGTTCTTGGCGTAAAGCGGGCGTTAAGAGGAATCCTTCGTCGGACTAACGTTCGGTCGAATAGTCTTAACGTTTAGGTGAGCGATATCCCTATAGCTAGGTGAGCTCACATTAGTGGAACCTCCACGGCCAAGTTGCCTTATTATTAATTTGAAAACTAAGTCTTTTTATTATTAAAAATTGTTTTAGTCTTAATCCGATTTGATGCCGAGCGTTAACCCTTCATCGAATATTTTCTAAATCGTTTTTTCGCTCCTTTGCTTTTCCGTCTTTTATTAAGTAAAAAAATCCACCTTACTTTCAGTAAAATAATAGTCCTCCCGGAGGAGTAAGAATAGTCAACGCGACCCCGAGAACAATACGACCTCGGTATTCCCCCGAATATCGAGTACTACATGCGATAGGTGCACTTGCCTACCCGAGCGAGCCCGCGGCGATCGACTCACCGAACCAACCACAGTAAGAGTATGTTCGCGGGCGCATCAAGTTTTTGGCGCCGTTGCCGGGGAACCTCTTTTCGAGTTGCTATTTCGAATTCCGGAGTCTATTACTTTTACTTATTTTTCTATAAAAAAAAAACTAACTAAAAACTTTCTTTTAAAAACAAAAAAAAGAAGTTTATTTTGTTTTATTTTTGTTTGAGTGTATGACCCGTGGACAACCCTCAGAGTCTGAAGATTTTGACTTCGACCCTGAGATCGAACGCTCTCTTGCGCGTATTCGATCTCAACGCCGAAATCCTTCTTTAGATCCCGAGGAATCTATCGGAGAACCCACTGTTGTACTTATGGCTGCGCCTAACCCTCCCCCGGCGGCCGAGCGTACTATGTCCTATTACGCCCGGCCTAACCTGGATGATTCTGGGTTGAGTATTGTTCGCCCTGCGGTGGCGAATAATAATTTCGAAATAAAGTCAAGTGTCATTCAAATGGTCCAAAACGCCGCGCAGTTCGATGGAATGCCGTATGAGGACCCGAATGTCCACTTGTCCAATTTCTTGGAGATATGCGACACCTTCAAGATTAATGGCGTCACTGATGACGCCATTCGTTTGCGCTTATTTACTTTTTCCCTTAAGTCCAAAGCCAAGGCGTGGTTGAATGCCCTCCCGCGAGGATGTATCACCACGTGGGCTGAGTTGACGGAACGGTTCCTAACGAAGTACTTTCCGCCCGCAAAAACTGCAAAGTTGCGGGCGGACATTTCTTCGTTTGTGCAGAACGATCCTGAGTCTCTATACGAGACTTGGGAACAGTTTAAGGAATTCCTCCGCCGTTGACCGCACCACGCGCTGCCAACGTGGTTGCAAGTTCAAATTTTTTATAATGGGCTGAATTTTCAGACGCGTCAAATGATTGACGCGGCTGCCGGGGGTACGCTTAACAACAAAACCCCCGAGGCCGCCCAGGCTTTATTCGAAGAGATGGCTATGAACGCCTATCAATGGAACGTCCAGCGGGGACGGCCAAAGCCGGCGGCTGGTCGTTTTGAAGTGGATGCCACTGCTCTCTTGACCCTTCAAGTTGAAAGGTTAACAAAGCAAGTGGCGGAGATGTCTGCTGCCTCCTCCACTCCGCCTTATTTTATTCCCCCTAATGTCTGCGTAGCTGAAGAGTTCGTGGACTTCATGGGAAATTCGGGTCGTCCTCCCTTCAACCCCAACAACAACCCTTATAGTAATAACTATAATCCGGGTTGGAGGAATCACCCCAACTTCTCGTGGAGCAACCCGAATAATGCTCAGCGTCCCCCTATTTCTTATGCGCCCGGATTTCTTCCTCCTCCTCCTCTTCCGAAACCCTCCCCGATGGAGGAAACTTTTTCGAAGTATATTGCGTCCAACGAGTCAAATATCTGGAACATCACCGGATCGCTAAAAACACTCGAACAACAGGTTGGACAGCTGGCGAGGATGATGTCCGAGCGCGCGCTCGGGGCACTGCCGGGAAACACGGAGCCCAATCTGCGGGAGAACGCCAACGCTATAACCCTCCGTAGCGGAAAGGAGGTGGTTGATCCAAAACGGACCGACCCTCAGGTACATATTTCACCTCCGACCCCTCTTCCCCTTACTTCGCTTACGCCGCCTTTACCAATTATAAAAGAAAAAATTATTTTAAACAAGGCTCTTCCGTATCCGCATAAGTTAGAAAACGAGCGTCAGGACGCGCAATATGCAAAATTTATTTTATTATTAAAACAAATTCACATTAATGTTCCTTTTTGCGAGGCTATCTCGCAAATGCCCAAATATGCGAAATTTTTAAAAGAACTACTTTCTAATAAACGTAAATTAGAGGATATTTCGCATGTCTCTCTCAACGCCGTCTGCTCGGCGGCCTTTACTAATAAATTGTCCACAAAACAAAACGACCCGGGACGGTTTTCCATCCCGTGCCTTTTTGGCGATATATTAGTAAAGTACGCCTTAGCTGATTTAGGGGCTAGCATTAATCTAATGCCGTTCTCGCTCTTTTCGCGTTTAGGTTTGGGTACTCCTAGTCCTACGAACATGCGCATCCAATTAGCGGATCGCTCGGTTAAGTTCCCTATCAGGGTAGTGGAGGACGTCCTTTTCCGAGTCGACAAGTTTACCTTCCCGGTAGACATCGTCATCTCAGATATCGAGGAGGACGCCGAGGTACCAATAATACTCGGTCGCCCTTTTCTCGCCACCTCCCGCGCACTAATAGATGTTAGTAATGGTAGTCTTCTCCTCCGAGTAGGGGATGACCAAGTTACTTTCTCTATTAATCCATCGATGGACAATTTGTCATCGAGCGACGATTTCTGCTATTCTTTAGATACCTTTTTTGGAGATCGTTCTTCTCCCGTTTTCGAGTCCGTATTTTTAAACGACGATGTTTATGCGCTCGAAAATTTTAAATGCGATGAGGATACTTCTTTAGACTTGCCTTTCGAACCAATTGGTAAGAAAGACATAGGTATTAAAACCTCCCTAGAAGAACCGCCCATCCTAGACCTCAAACCCTTACCCGCATCACTCAAATACGCATTTTTGGGAAAAGGCGATACGCTTCCCGTTATCATTTCTTCGGACTTGAGTGATTCGGAAACTTCCGATTTATTGGAAGTTTTACTTAAACATCGCCACGCAATTGCATGGCAAATCTCTGACTTAAAGGGGATTAGCCCCTCCTTTTGCACCCATAAGATTTTTCTTAATGATAATTGCCGCAAAACGATTCAGCCGCAGCGTCGTCTTAACCCAAACATGAAAGACGTCGTTAAAGCCGAAATCATTAAGTTATTAGATGCGGGGATTATCTACCCTATTTCGGACAGTGCATGGGTTAGTCCCGTGCATGTCGTGCCCAAGAAGGGCGGTCTTACCGTAGTGGCGAATGAGCATAACGAGCTCGTCCCAACTCGTACTGTTACGGGTTGGCGAGTGTGCATCGACTATAGAAAACTTAATGACGCCACCCGCAAGGACCATTTCCCTCTGCCATTTTTGGACCAGATTTTAGAGCGTTTATCCGGTCATCCGTATTATTGTTTTCTTGATGGTTTATCGGGGTTTTTCCAAATCCCCATTTCCCCCGATGATCAAGAGAAAACAACTTTTACTTGCCAGTTTGGCACCTTCGCCTATCGAAGAATGCCATTTGGACTCTGCAACGCGCCAGCTACATTCCAAAGATGTATGCTAGCGATCTTTGGCGAGCTCGTAGAAGACATTATGGAAGTCTTTATGGATGACTTCTCTGTTTTCGGACGCTCTTTTCCCGATTGCCTTCACAATTTAGATCGTGTCCTTCAACGGTGCGAGGACACAAGCCTTGTTTTAAATTGGGAAAAATGCAACTTTATGGTTCGAGGAGGTTTGGTCCTCGGCCATATGATTTCGTCTAAGGGGATAGAGGTGGATAAGGCCAAGATAGAAATTATAGAAAAACTTCCGCATCCAACAAACGTAAAATCTATTAGGAGTTTCTTAGGCCATGCGGGCTTTTATCGACGTTTCATTCAAGACTTTTCAAAAATAACAGAGCCGCTAACTCACCTCTTGGAAAAGGAATCACGTTTCATCTTTAGTAGCGAATGCGAGTCCGCCTTTAATTTAATAAAACAAAAACTTATCTCTTCACCAATTTTAGTGGCCCCTAATTGGTCCCTTCCGTTCGAAATAATGTGCGACGCTAGTGATATTGCCTTAGGTGCCGTTCTTGGCCAACGCGTAGAAAAACATTTTCATCCTATTTATTACACTAGCAAGACGCTCACTTCCGCACAAGTAAATTACACGACAACGGAAAAGGAACTCTTAGCCGTCGTTTTCGCTTTCGATAAGTTTCGCTCGTATATAACGCTATCTAAAGTTATCATTTTTACCGATCACTCCGCGCTTAAATATTTATTAGCTAAAAATGATGTGAAGCCCCGCCTTCTTCGATGGATTCTCCTCCTACAAGAGTTTGATTTGGAGATCCGAGATAAGCGGGGAGCGGAAAATCTAGCGGCAGACCACCTCTCCCGTTTAGAAAATCCGGGTGCGGAAGCGCTCGTCGAATCTGAAATAAATGACAGATTCCCCGAGGAACGCCTTCTTGCCATTAATTAATCTTCGTCATCTTCGCCTTGGTTCGCAGATTTTGCAAATTTCTTAGTAGCGCGGGTGCTTCCAAAAGGGTTTTCAAGTCATCAAAAGAAGAAATTCTTTTCTGACTTGAAAAATTTCTTTTGGGAGGACCCATTTCTTTTTCGTATCTGCGCGGACCAAGCGGTCCGAAGATGCGTTGCGGGTGTGGAGTGCTTACAAATTCTTAAGCACTGCCACGAGGGTCCAGCCGGTGGGCATTATCAAGCCAACCGGACCGCTCGGAAGGCGCTAGAGGCGGGCTACTTTTGGCCCACTCTCTTCAAAGACGCGCATAATTTTGTGCGCGCATGCGATAGCTGTCAGCGGTCGGGTAACATCTCTCGTCGCGACGAGATGCCCCAAAACATGTTTTTAGAGTGCGAAGTTTTCGATTTGTGGGGCATAGATTTTGTTGGCCCCCTACCTCCATCTTTCAAAAATATGTATATTTTAGTGGCGGTCGACTATGTATCGAGGTGGGCGGAAGCGCAAGCTCTCCCCACCAACGATGTGCGAGTCGTCGTTACATTTCTTAAAAAATTATTTTCTCGCTTCGGCACGCCTCGCGCAATTGGTAGTGATAGGGGAACGCATTTCTGTAACGCTCTTATGGCTAAGACGTTAGCTAAATACGGAGTCACGCACAAGCTTGCCACCCCCTACCACCCGCAAACAAGTGGCCAAGTCGAGGTAGTAAATCGAGAGATTAAGCGAATTTTAGAAAAAACCGTTTCGCTAAATAGGAAAGATTGGTCCGTTAAACTCGACGATGCGTTGTGGGCGTATCGGACGGCATACAAAACCGCAATTGGTTGTACGCCGTTCCGGTTAGTCTACGGCAAAGCGTGCCATTTACCCGTAGAATTAGAGCATCGCGCTCTTTGTGCTTTAAAACTCTTAAACCTCGACTCCAACTTAGCCGCTCAGAATAGAAAACTGCAACTAAACGAGCTCGATGAATGGCGTGCGAACGCTTACGAGAGCAATAAATTCTATAAGGAGCGCTCTAAGTTATATCACGATCGAAAAATCAAGTCCCAAAAATTATTTTCTCCGGGCGATCTTGTCCTTCTTTACAATTCACGTCTTAGGCTTTTTCCAGGTAAATTAAAATCTAGATGGTCCGGTCCCTTCCTAGTTGAAGAAGTTTTTCCTTATGGAACCGTATTCGTCTCCCACCCGGACAAAGGCTCTTTTAAAGTAAACGGTCATCGGTTAAAGTCTTATATAGCAGGCGACCCAGTGATCGGTTTTAGCGAAACCATAACTTTCCTCCACATTATAAACCCTCCAAAATAGTCAAGCTATACGACTATAAACAAAGCGCTCCTGGGAGGCACCCCTCGCTTATCTTTTTCGCTCTTTCCTTATTACCTTTGCTGTTTTTTTCTAATAAACGCAGGGTTTCTGATCGGCCTCCCCCTACGCGTTTCAGGGAAGCTTCTACCCCCTTCCCTTTCTTTTCTTTGTACATATTGTCTTTCCTTTCTGTTCCGCATACTTACGATTCAACATTGGGGACAATGTTGGACTTAAGTATGGGGGTATTTTCGTGCTTTACTTTCTGCACTTCATATTTTCTGCATTTCAAAAAATACAAAAAAATACATATAACAACAAAACAAAAACAAAAAATTAAAAAAAAACATATTAAAATGAAACAAAAAATTGTAAATGAAAAAATCCAAAAAAATTAAAAAACATATTAAAATGAAACAAAAAAATTTTAAATGAAAAAATCCAAAAAAAATTTTGTTTTGTTCTCTTTCTTTCTTTTTTTCCAAAAAACTCAAAAACAATTAAAAAAAAAGAGAAAACAAAAAAAATATATATTTAGTTTCACTTTGTAAATATTTTTTGTACTTCCTTTTTTCTCTCTCCCCCTTACTCATTCTTGTAAAAACCTTTTTTTCTCTCCCATATTTTTTTAAATGAAAATTCTCTTGAAAAAATTTTCAAAAAAATTGAGAAAAACAAAAATACAAAAAAAGATAATAAATGAAAAACAAACAAAAAAATGATAACAAAAACTATAAAAATAAAAAAAAATGTTTTGAAATAAATAAATTAAATATTCCATACTTAACTTTTCTGCTATCCAAAAATTCTGTTCTGAGTTTATTTATATGTGAATACTATTAATTCTCTGTTTGCTACCCGTTTGTTAATTATTGATTGAAACATTTAAATAGCCGGGGTTAAGTTTTAAAGAATTTTTTATGCTTTGTTAAAACTAGCGGACTCGTTTTAGGCACTACTTCTAATTTTTCATTAATAGGAGCACATATATTATGTTAGGAAATAACGACTATAGAATTCAATTATACTTACTTTTAGCTTTCTGAAACATTGGAACGTACAAATTATTAAGGTTGCTCTCAAAAATGTTTTAAGATTAAAACTCTAGTTTTCCTTTCTCCCCTAACCTTATCATGACCTACTTGGCATGATAAAATTTTCTATCCTTAAAAGATCCTATGTCAATGGGAATAAGATTTCGTTCCGTAAACATAGGCACCCAATAATTTAAAAAGATTATATATGGAGTAAGAGAATAAAATTCATTACTCCTACAAATATACATTGGGTTAATTTTATTCTTATGAAGTTGAAAAACAAAAATCATATTAGGAAAATAAGATTTCGTTTTCCTAATAATCCAAAAGAAAAAAAAATGGAGGTTCGAGAAAAAATTACCTCACCTCAAATATCAAAACCCTCTTCATAAACCCACTACCCCCTTAGCCAATTACACGATTCTAGAATTAATTCAAAAATCTTTTTGAGAGCATAATTAGTAAATTGTATTATTTCCAATAGCACTCGTATAAGCTAGAGTTCTTATAATTCCAAACTATTTTCGTTAATCTAACCATTTCAAATGTTGCCTTCTATTTGATTACATCAAGAAGTCTTTTGGCCAAAACTTTTGCGCTATTTAAATCATCTACATAATTTTAGGACTTAACTCTTACACCCCGTATATTTATTTCGATCTCTCTTATAATTGATTAAGCGGTAGCTAAAACTTAGAGTTTTTTTTATTCCTTATAGATTCACCTCAAACTTTTGCTCTGGAATAGCAAAAGCCTAAGTATGGGGGTATTTGATGAATTGTAAATATACGTATTTTTGTGCACATTAATTTAGTCATTTTCATTTATTTTCGTCGTTTTTACTTATTTTTGTTCAATAAAATGTTACTATTCTTGTAAATTTGCTTCTAACTTGTTTTATTTTATTTTTCAGAAAAAGTTCAAAATCTGCCAAAATTGGGCAGTACACGTCCGTGACATATTTGTCACGCCCGTGACCAAGGCGTGACGCTCAAATTACGTGAACTGGCAGATTTCTGAAGTAAAAAGCTCGACACGCCTGGCGACACACCCGTGTCACCCGACACGGGCCGTGACCCAAGCCCGTGTCCTCTCCTCTCGATGAATTCCGCTCGACGATCGTCGAGTGTCGACACCAACAGTCACGCCCAGCGTCACGCCCGTGACCTGGGGCGTGACTCAATTTCCGCTCGACGATTTCGACTCGACACTTTCCACTCGACATTCGTCGAGTGTCGACACCAACTAACACGCCCAGAGTCACGCCCGTGACCTGGGGCATGACCTTTCCATCTAGCCCGACAAGATGCTGCCGAAGACTTTCGGCGCAACCCGCGCCCGGTTCTACCTCCCCGACACGCCCAGAGTCACGCCCGTGACCTGGGGCGTGACTGCCGCGAACTCAGCCCGAAGTCAACTTTCCTGTCCAATCGCTAGCCGCCTTCATGAATAGTACTGTCACGCCCCCCCTACACGCCCGTGACCGAGGGCGTGTACTTAGAATTTTTTGCCTATAAATTGCCCAGTTCTGTAAGGTCCAAGGGTTCAGATTTTTGGGTCAATTTAGTGTCTTTTTGTGGGCTGCATCCGTGATTTCTAAAGCTATGTAAGGAGATTTCTCCCTTTTTTATTTCATGTTGCTTTAGCTTTATCCCTTGTAATAGCTTGTAATAGTTCCTAAAAATCAATAAAATGTTAGATTTTCTCTTCATATTTAGCTTTGGAATGAACACTTGTGCCCACTTTCCTTCTCCTTTTTATCCTTGGTTTTATCTTTGTTCTTCATTTAGTTCTTCATTTATGAAATGTGTGTGTGTGTGTATGAGTGTAACTTATTTACTTTACATGTTTTTTAACTTGTTTTCATGCTTAGGTATGCTAGGTTTTCCTATTTTTCTCCTTGTCTTTTTCTTGAAAGAATTTTGATTTCATTCTTATGATTTTATAAAAGAGATTTAAAAAGTGATTTTGTTCTTTTTTTTACTTAGTTTTCTTTTAGGATTGTAAAACCTCTTTTATTCTTTTCATCTTCTTTTTCACCTTTTTTATCACTTTCATAACATCATAAGAATAAAAATGTTGGCATTTTAATTTTCCAAAAACTTTGTTTTTTAATTGTTTTGAAGAAACTTTTGTCTTCTAAAAATTGAAATTTCCTCTTTTTATTTGTTTTTGGCAAAACCTAAGCATGAAAAAGTTAAAATTTTAATTTTTAGGTAACTTTCATTTTGCTTTTTATTTGTGTGTGTGAGTGTATGAGCCTAAATTTCCTTTTGTTCTTCTTAATCTTCATGAAGTGTGTGTGAGTGTAGGTGTATAACTTTTATGCTTTGATTCAAATTGTGTAGAGTGTGTGAGTGTAGGTGTTAAATTTTTAATGCTTTCTTTTAATTGCTTTCTTTTAATGCTTTGTTCAAATTATGTAGAGTGTGTGAGTGTAGGTGTATAACTTTATTGCTTTCTTGAATTTCTTATGGAGTGTGTGTGTCTGTGTGTATTTATTTCCTCCTACTCGTTAAGAGTTAAATGGCGCACCGTTTTCATTTTCAGTCCTACTCGTTCGAGTAGGACTTGTAATTTTTCTTTCTTTATTTTTCCGCCTACTCACTTGAGTTAAATGATCGGACTTTATTTCCCGCCTACTCGTTTGAGTAGGACTTGTAATTTTTCTTTCTTTATTTTTCCGCCTACTCACTTGAGTTTAATGGCTGGACTTTATAGCCCTTTAATCGCATTTATTTTCTCCTACTCATTTGAGTAGGACTCGCTTTCATTTCAGTCCTACTCGTTTGAGTAGGACTTGCAATTTTCAGCTTTTATTTACCGCCCCCACTCGTTTGAGTGGGACTCGCAAATTTGAAATATGTAAATTTCTTTTATGTGCAACTTAGTTCCTTTTTTTTAATTTATAATTTGGAATGTGCGTGAGTTCTTGTTGTAGCTAATTTTTCAGTTTTCTAAATGTTGTTATTTTTCTTGTGTCCCCTTCTTATAATCGTTTAGCATTTAATTTCGAACTCGCGCCTCACTAAATTATAAGCCATCCCCATACCGATGTGTGGCTAATCGCTATTAGCCTCGGCATCGAAGAGCATTGGGACATTTAAAATGATTTATAATAATTGAAGCTCTTTATTTTCATTTTAATTTAAGCACTTAAGGTTTACCCCGGGTTTACGACGCGTAGGACCACATATCGATGTGTGGGCCCTATTTCCGTAGTCCATATGCTAGCTAGCCGAGAGGCCGTGCATATGGACCGATCACCCCTGGGTAAATAGAGTTGCGTGCATACCCTCGAGAGAGGACAAGCGTAATTCTACCGGATTGGGTTCCCCACCCAATAGCGGGGTTCTTGGCGTAAAGCGGGCGTTAAGAGGAATCCTTCGTCGGACTAACGTTCGGTCGAATATTCTTAACGTTTAGGTGAGCGATATCCCTATAGCTAGGTGAGCTCACATTAGTGGAACCTCCACGACCAAGTTACCTTATTATTAATTTGAAAACTAAGTCTTTTTATTATTAAAAATTGTTTTAGTCTTAATCCGATTCGATGCAGAGCGTTAACCCTTCATCGAATATTTTCTAAATCATTTTTTCGCTCCTTTGCTTTTCCGTCTTTTATTAAGTAAAAAAATTCACCTTACTTTCAGTAAAATAATAGTCCTCCCGGAGGAGTAATAATAGTCAACGCGACCCCGAGAACAATACGACCTCGGTATTCCCCCGAATATCAAGTACTACTTGCGATAGGTGCACTTGCCTACCCGAGCGAGCCCGCGGCGATCGACTCACCGAACCAACCACAGTAAGAGTCTGTTCGCGGGCGCATCAGCGCTCTACGTAGCGAAGTGCCAAACTTGCGCCTTGGTGAAGGCGGAGTGCCAAAAGTTGGGAGGATTTCTTAAGTCCTTGCCTATTCCGGAGTGGAAATTCGACGACATCTCTATGGACTTTGTGCACGGTTTGCCATGGTCGTAAAAGGGGAACGATGCCATTTGGGTGGTTGTTGATCGGCTAACGAAGGTGTCGCATTTTATTCTACATAGGAAGGATGATCCGGTGGAGAAGTTGGCAAAACTTTATGTGGATAACATAGTACGGCTGCATGGTGTGCCCCGCAGCATCGTGAGTGACCGAGATGGGCGGTTCATGTCCAATGATTGGAGGCTAGTGCAACAAATGTTGGGGACAAAGTTGAAATTCAGCACAGCATTCCATCCGCAAACGGATAGGCAGACCGAGAGGGTCAATAAAACTATGGAAGACATGCTTCGCATGTGTGTCTTGGATTTTGGGAAACAATGGGAAGACCACCTTTATTTGGTGGAGTTCGCATACAACAACAGCTACCAAGCGAGTATTCAAATGGCGCCCTTCGAGGCCCTATATGGTAGAAAATGTCGCACGCCATTGTCTTGGTTAGAAACGGGTGAGTCAAAGTTGTATAAGCGATTGGAAGTGGAGGATGCTACTTCTTTGGTGAGAACCATTCGGGAGAGGTTGCTTATCGCTCAGGACCGGACAGCGAAGTACTATAATGCCAAGCACAGGAACGTGGAGTTCGCTGTGGGCGACTATGTGTACTTAAAGATCAAGCCGTTCAAGGGTGTCTCGCGGGTGCGGCGATTGAAAAAGCTAAGCCCGAGGTACCTTGGGCCGTTTGAGGTTCTGGAACGAGTTGGTGAAGCAGCCTATCGGTTGAAGCTTTCAGTGGAGCTTAGTGGTTTACATGATGTATTCCATATTTCGATGCTTCGGAAGGCAGTGCAAGAGCCTATGCAAGTGATCGCGGTTGATCAAGTGCCGGTGGATAGTGGGTTGACAACAAAGGTCAAGCCCGTGCGGTTTGAGGACTCGGAGGTCAAGCGGCTACGCAATAAAGAGATCAGGATGGTCAAAGTCCGATGGGACAATTGCGGTCGTGAGGAGCTCTCTTGGGAGCGAGAGCAGACTATGCTTGACGAGTATCCGGAGTTATTCCGCTCAGGTACAAATTTTGGTTTTGTAAATGTCTTTCCTTTATATAATTTCGTGGATGAAATTCTTTTAAGAGGGGGAGAGTTGTAACGCCCCGAAACTCAAAAGAGCGACGGGGGACGTTTTGGGCCAGTTTTGTGTTCTGGCAGAAGGCACACGGCCTGGGACACGGGCATGTCACAGGGCGTGTCGAGCTTGTGTTGACACTCAGCCGGCGAAGTCGACATTTTGCTCTCGACATTGTGTCGAGACTAGGCACACGGCTGGCGACACGGGCGTATCGCAGGGCGTGTCGACCCGTGTCGACACTCAGCCCGCGAAGTCGACACTCTGCGCTCGACGAAGTGTCGAGACATGGCACACGGCCTGCGACACGGGCGTGTCGTAGGCCGTGTCGACACTCGTCCCGGGGAGTCGACGAATTTTGCTCGACGATGTGTCGAGACAAGGCACAGGACCTAGGACACGGGCGTGTCCAAGGCCATGTCGTCAGGTCGACGATCTTCGCTCGACGAAGTGTCGAGTGTCGAGACCGTGTACATGTCCTGGAGCCTAGGCGTGTTGAGGTAGACACGGGCAAGGACATGGGCGTGTCCTAGAAACCATGTAGTGCTCGGGTTGTTTTTGGGATAAATCGATGGGGGTACACGGCCGTCCACACGGCCGTGTCAGGTGGAACACGTGTGTGTCAGGTCGAACACGGGCGTGTTCGATGCCCGTGTGTTGTTCCAGGCGAGTCGATTTTGATGGCGAATGAGGCACACGGCCCTGTACAGGGGCGTGTGCCAGGCCTTGTTCGGTCCAGATTGGACATTTCAGTCCCGAATCAAAGTCGTTCATTTCTTTAATTGGTGATCCAACGGCTGGGGGTTGTTCCTGATGGGATATACCCGGGATTAGGCCTTAGAAACCCTCACTTTTCATGAGTTGTTATCTTACTAAAGCTTAGAGAGAGAGGAGAGCCAAGGAAGGAAGAAGAAGCTAGATCCGGCCATTGGAGGAGCTACGAAGTTCCAAATCGCGAGCCAACTCCGGATCCACGGAGGCAAAGCTAGTGCGGTGATTTTCATCCGCTTACTCTTCCATGGCACCAAAGAAGAACGCAAGTGTAACGATTCTCTTCTTGAGCATGTGTAGCTCTCCTTCTTTGCATAGGAATCCCGCTCTCGCGAGTTTGCGGTGAGTTGGAGGCGTTCCTTCGGTTAGATATGTGAAGTCCCCGTTGTTTAGAGTCCGTAAGCGAGAACGGACATAGGTATAATGTGTGAAGCCTATCCGGACATGTTGATCTGGATCGGTGATGTTGCATTTCATAATGCCGGAGAAGACTCCGTGCTATTGATTATTTTTCGGGTTTTCTACACGGTAAATTGCAACAGGGAGCCTTGGGGATTAACCCAAAGGTGCACCCGGAAAACTGGGCGGATGCGTGATGTTGCCGACTTGGTGGCCTGAAAGCCAACTGGGCCCATAACCCACAGGTCAGAGGATCGAAACCTTCCTCTGATATCAAATTGTAACACCCCCTATCCGTCGCATAGCATATAGCAGTAGGTCCGGCCGGGGCCCGACGCCATATACTACAGAAAGACCGGGTGGTTACTCATGGAAACCATCCAACAAATCATAACGTCCTACACAGAGCATTCTAGCGGAAGCAGATTAATAAGTTGTAATAAAGAACCAAGCACTAAAGCATGAATGTCCACTAATACCAAAATATGAATGTTATACATACACTAGTACAAGCCTTAAGGCCTTACAAAATGTTTCACTTGATATTACATGATTTAGAAACCACGGCACGCAGGCCACTCATACATGAATAAAAACAGTAAACACTCCAAGTAGAGCTTCGAGGGCCGGCTTCACAATTTGGGCTTTAGCCCGCTATTGACCGCTTGTTCCAGCAGCACTTGCAAGCAACAAACCACCGCACGGTGGCAAAACAAGGCAACGGTCAGTAATGCTGACCAAATTATAACGATCCCGCCCCCAACTCGGGGCGGCGATGCTCCTTCCCTGCAGTTTCATTAGCATAAGCGAGCAGTATAACAATATTCATTTCATCACAGGCGTAGGCTCATACAGTCACACACCCCGTGCACTCAGGGCACATTCTCGGTGAACACAGTCTAAGTCTGCCGACTCACCACCGTCCCATTGGACGACCAATCAATGAGCAGTTTGTCTTCCCGGCATGGGTCACGGTAATTAAAACCATAGACCGCCGAAGACTCTCATCTATGCCAATGGCTCTAATCCGAACGACATAGAACGGGTACGGTTCCATCTAACCCGTGCTCACAATGCAACGGTAATTTAAACCATATGCACCTGCAACGGTAATTTAAACCATATGCGTAGGTCAAACTTCTCCCGAGTCCCGTTTCCATCACAATTCACATAACTCGGTTATGTTCAAGTTGGCTCTCAGGCCACCAAGTCGGCAAGATCACTCATCTGCCCAGTTTTTCGGGTGCACCTTTGGGTTAATCCCCAAGGCTCCCTGTTGCAATCTACCGTGTCGAAAACCCAAAAAACAATCAATAACACAGAGTATTCTCTGGCATTATACAATGCAACATCACCGATCCAGATCAACATGTTCGGATAGGCTTCACACATCATGCCTATCTCCGTTCTTGCTTACGGACTCTAAACAACGGGGAGTTCACATATCTACCCGAAGGAATGCCTCCAACTCACCGCAAACTCGCGAGAGCGGGCTTCCTATGCAAAGAAGGAGAGCTACACATGCTCAAGAAGAGAATCGTTACCCTTGCGTTCTTCTTTGGCGCCATGGAAAAGTAAGCGGATGAAAAGCACCGCATTAGCTTTTCCTCCGTGGATCCGGAGTCAGCTCGCGATTTGGAGCTTCGCAGCTCCTCCAATGGCCGGATCTAGCTTCTTCTTCCTTCCTTGGCTCTCCTCTCTCTCTAAGCTTTAGAAAGATAACAACTCATGAAAAGTGAGGGTTTCTAAGGCCCAATCCCGGGTATATCCCATCAGGAACAACCCCCAGCCGTTGGATCACCAATTAAAGAAACGAACGGCTTTGATTCGGGACTGAAATGTCCAATCTGGACCGAACACGGCCTGGCACCCGCCCTTGTCCAGGGCCATGTGCCTCATTCGTCGTCAAAATCGACTCGCCTAGAACAACACACGGGCATCGAACACGCCCATGTTCGACCTGACACGCCCGTGTTCCACCTGACACGGCCGTGTGGCCGGCCGTGTACCCCTATTGATTTATCCCGAAAACAACCCGAGCACTGCACGGGTTCTAGGACACGCCCGTGTCCTTGCCCGTGTCTACCTCAACACGCCTGGGCTCCAGGCCATGTACACGGTCTCGACACTCGACACTTCGTCGAGCGAAGATCGTCGACCTGACTACACGGCCTTGGACACGCCCGTGTCCTAGGTCGTGTGCCTTGTCTCGACACATCGTCGAGCAAAATTCGTCGACTCCCCGGGACGAGTGTCGACACGGGTCGACATGCCCTGCGACACGCCCATATCGCAGGTCGTGTGCCATGTCTCGACACTTCGTCGAGCGCAGAGTGTCGACTTCGCGGCTTGAGTGTCGACACGGGTCGACACGACCTGCGACACGCCCGTGTCGACGGCCGTGTGCCCAGTCTCGACACAATGTCGAGAGCAAATTGTCGACTTCGCCGGCCGAGTGTCGACACAAGCTCGACACGCCCTGGGACATGCCCATGTCCCAGGCCGTGTGCCTTCTACCAGAACCCAAAACTGGCCCAAAACGTCCCTCGTTGCTCTTTTGAGTTTCGGGGCATTACAATAAGGCCAAGTACTTGTGTATTTTTACGCACATTCCATTTGGGTTGTTAATGTTAGTGGACATTCGTGCTGGGGTTGGGTTCTTATTTTGTAACAGTTAAAATGCTTCTGCTAGAATGTACTATGTGTAGGACATTGGTTATTGGAAGGATGGTTTCATTGCGTAACCCTTTGGTTTGACTGTGGTATATGGCGTCGGGCCCCGGCCGGACCTACTGATATATGATATGTGACGGATAGGGGGTGTTACACTTTTTTCCTTGGGTTGGTACCCCTTTTGACCTTTGTTTATTTTTGGCTCACTTTTCTACCACCGCTTGTACCCTCTTGCTGAGGTGTTCTATCTTTGGAATGCCTCAAGTTCGGAGCTCTAGCAGGTAGTGGAGCTAGTTTTGGAATTCCTAAGCTGCAGTGTTGGTTGTGGTTTTCACCTCGCCATTGCGAGGTGGTTGGTTGATTCAGTTTATTTTACCTAGTTCAGACATACTTTTGAATTATGTGGGTTCGTGACAGATTGTTGATGCCCACAGGGTTGTTGATTCTTTTGGACACTTTGTTAGTTGCTAGTTTGTTTTCCTTCTGATTATTTTGGAGTATGTGCTCTCTGGGATGTTTTATACTAGGATCGCATGTTAGGTATTTTGAATTATAAAAACTATTATTATTACTTCATATATTGCATGTATTAAAATTCTAAATCATTATATTCAGCGACTGTAAAAGGCTATTTTTACTACTATTATAAACCTAGAGTCTTGCATACCATGAGTTGTCCTCTTGAGACATTTATACTCATATAGGGTGTCTAATCTTGTAAAAGGAGTAATTTTCGCAGTGTATAACTACTTTTCTAGTGGAATAGATGAGCCAATAGACGAGGGATGGGGCTAACTGCTTAACTGAAACTGGATTTTTCTCTAAATAACTCAAAGATCTTTCTTTATGTGTTAAGTAGGAGTTTTGCATGAGCGTCCTTAGTCATCCCCTGCTGACATGGCATCATGACACAGATTTTCTCTTACTCTGATATATCATCAAATGCGATGAAAATGCGGGTTGTGATAGTTGGTATCAGAGGGAGGTTGGTTTGACAAGTTGGTCGAACCAGCCAATCTCATATAGTTTTGAATTCCTCCATTCATTTGCATACACACACCGTTGTGTCATCAGTACGTCTTAACCGAAGCATAGTAACTACACTCATAGCATGATAAGAAGTATATGGGGCATATTATGTAGTATGGGATGCATAATATGTGTTTGTATATGGATCCGCCATAGGTGACAACATGTGTCAGTTATGTAGTATAGGATGCATAACCACCATCACATGGGTGCCCATTAGCACGTTTTATTTTCTCATCGCATGCGATGTTATGTAGTATAGGATGCATAACATTTCATGTGTATGCCGCTCATATATGCATTAAAGCCTTTTTAGAATACATAGCACTGCATACATAGCATATCATCACATAAGCACGCGTACTAAGTTAAGGTTTACATGATGACACATGTACACACATGAGTTTTTTTAATTGAATAAAGAATTCATGCATTCATATCATAGGCACGTGAGTTAATAGGATTAGAGGATATCATCCTAAGTAAGACATAACATCATTATAATATCTCGGAGCAAGTTGCAGCATAAGCAAGTGTCTTTCAAGTTTGGTCTGAACTGAGTTGTGTGGCCTAGTTGTAATCTAGGGTTTTGATGAGTCATTCGTTACTTTTCTAGAAATGCTGGCTAGACATCTTATGACTTGATTGACTCCCCAGTTAGAGGGTGAGTCTTCAGGTGCGCAAAGCGATGCGGTGATTGAGAGCTTGCGTCAAAGCAATGAGGCTCTATCGATATAGTTGGTGGCGATGCAATTACAGATTCATTCCTTATTGTTTGCCGCTACCGCGCAACAACCTTTAGTGTAAGATTCTATCGTGGGTCAAGCCATACCCATTACTACTGCCCCTCTGGTGCCCCCGGTGATGCTTCCACTTGAGATGAATTTTATTTCGCATTTCCAGCGATTGGGGCCCCGTACCTACGACGGGAGTGCCGACTTTATGATTTTGGATGATTGGATCAATGCTATTGAGGAGATGGTCTCATATTTGGGGATTGCAGAAGCCCAAAAGGTGATGATTGCGGTCTACCAGCTAAAGGTATTGGCGAAGAGCTGCTGGATTCGGGAAAAGGAGAGTCTTAAGGAAGGATGCTCTTTGGAGTCCTTCAAGAAGATGCAGCTTAAGAAGTTTTTACCCTCGGTAGAGCAGGACAGTCTGATGAATAATTTCCTGCATCTGAAGCAGAGACAGCTCACTATGAGCGAATATGAGATCGAGTTCAGTAAGTTGAGCAGATTTGCTCCGGATATGGTAGCTTCAGAGGCGAGAAGAGTGAAGCACTTTCTCGAAGTACTAAGAAGCGATGTCCAACAATTGGCATGCGCCTATAGAGCAGAGAGTTATGTTGACGCAGTGGAAGCCGCTTTGATGATTGAGGCTATCGACAATGCCAAGAAGTGGGGTACGACGTTCAGGAAAGAAAAGAGAAAGGCTAAAGATGATGGGAGTTCTAAGGCATCCGACCCTACTTTCAAGAAGAAAGGTGGAGAAGTATGTAACTTTTGTGGTCGATCTGGCCACCCTTACGAAAGGTGTTACAACAGGACTGCCACTCAGAAGCAGCAACGGGTGCTTGCCATCCAAGGGTTACCCAAGGGAGATATAGTGTGTATGTGCTGTACGAAAAAGGGACATGACATGAGTCATTGCTGGTCGAAGTAAAAGGCATGCTTCCAGTGCGGGCAGAAGGGGCACTTGAAGTCTTCATTCCCCCAGGATCAGTCTCCACTACAGTCTACCCCGCTTTGGGCTCTACCTCCGCCACAAAACCAGGACAAAGGGAAAGGAAAGCTAAATGTGGTGACCAGGGAGGAAGCTCAGACCTCTACTCTAGTGATATCAGGTTAGATTCCAGTCTAGCTTTTAATCTGCATTGCTGCTCTAGTTCCTCGTTCACTTTAGTTACGTATTTTACGGTTATATGGGAGTTTAAGGTGCAGAATATGTGGACGTGCATTCTTTTCGATTCGGGTGCGACCCATTCCTTTGTAGCTTGGAGTTTCATAGATAAACATCGTTTGAACGTGGATCAATTAGATGATTCTTTCAACGTCAAGCTTCCCTCCAGAAATTTTGTGATATTAAATCAAGGAATTTAGAGATGCCCTATTTGTCTAGGTGCTTTCCTAGCCTTTGCGGATCTAATGGTGTTGGATCTGGCATATTTCGACGTGATTTTGGGCATGGACTGGTTGTCCAAGTATAATGCGGTCATCCAATGCAAGGCAAAGCGACTGGACTTCAAGATGGACAACGGCCAACCTATAAGTGTTTCTAGTTTTCAGGATAAGGGTTCCCTTATTTTTTCAGCAGTACGTGTTTGTCGAGCTATAGAGTCTGGTTGCGAGGCATATCTTGTGTCTATTTCTGCTTTGTAAACAGCTTTTGTTACACCACATCTTGAGGATATCTCGGTGGTGCGAGATTTTCCAAATGTCTTTCCTGATAGTCTTCCAGGACTTTCTCCTGAGAGAGAGGTGGAGTTTGTGATAGACCTCGAGCCAGGTACCTACCCTATTGCCAAGGCATAATACCGTATGGCTCCACGTGATTTTGATGAGTTACGCACTTAGCTAGATGAGTTGTTGTAGTGTGGTTTTATTAGGCCGAGTTCTTCTCCGTGGGGTGCTCCAGTATTGTTTGTAAAGAAAAAGAATGGATCGATGAGGCTGTGCATCGATTATAGAGAACTGAATAAGGTAACCATTAAGAAAAGATATCCCTTGCCAAGGATTGATGATTTGTTTGGTCAGTTGTGTATTAGCATGGTGTTTTCAAAGATTGACCTTCGCTCAGGATACCACCAGTTAAGGATCTGTGAGTCTGATGTCTCACAGATAGCTTTTTGATCTCAGCACTGAAATTTTGAATTCTTGGTGATGTCCTTTGGACTGACGAATGCACTCTCTGCCTTAATGGATATGATGAACAGGGTGTTTAAGGAATTCTTGAACCATTTCATGGTTGTGTTAATTGACGACGTGCTTGTGTATTCTCGGAGTGCGGAGGAGCATGCCCAGCACTTGCGTTGGGTCCTGTCTACCCTGAGAGAGCATAAGCTCTATGAAGAGCTGAGTAAGTTCGAATTTGGTTACCCTAGGTGTCCTTTTGTAACTCCCCGAAACTCAAAAGAGCGACGAGGGACATTTTGGGCCAGATTTGGAATCTGACAGGAGGCACACGGCATAGGACACGGGCGTGTCCCAGGGCGTGTCAGGCTAGAGTCGACGATTTTGTCGAGAGGTCGACGATTTTGGTGTCGACGATCGTCGAGCAGAGAACACGGCCTGAGACACGGGCGTGTCTCAGGGCGTGTCGAGCCCGTGTCGATGATCGGCCCGGGGACTCGATGATTTTCGGTCGACGAGGTGTCGAGAGAAGGCACACGGCCTAGGACACGGGCATGTCCGTGGCCGTGTCGTGCACTCGACGATTTTCGGTCGACGAAGTGTCGAGAGAAGGCACACAGCCTAGGACACGGGCGTGTCCCAGGCCGTGTCGTGAGGTCGACGAATTTCGGTCGACGAAGTGTCGAGACCATGAACACGGCCTGGAGCCCAGGCGTGTTCGAATGGACACGGGTTAGGACACGGGCGTGTCCAGGAACCCGTGTTGTTCACCGGTTGTTTTCGGGATAAATCGATGGGGGCACACGGCCGACCACACGGCCGTGTCAGTTGGAACACGGGCGTGTCAGGTCGAACACGGGTGTGTTAGATGCACATGTGATGTTCCAGACGCGTCGATTTTGACGGCGAATGTGGGATACGGCCCTGGACACGGGCGTGTGCCAAGCCGTGTTCGGTCCAGATTGTACATTTCAGGCCCGAATCAAAGCCGTTCGTTTCTTTAATTTGGGATCCAACGACTGGGGGTTGGTCCTGATGGGATATATACGGGATTGGACCCTTGAAACCCTCACTTTTACTTGAGTGGTTATCTTTCTAAAGTCTAGAGAGAGAGGAGAGCCAAAGGAAGAAGAAGAAGCTAGATCCGGCCATTGGAGGAGCTTCGAAGCTCCAAATCGCGAGCCGACTTCGGATCTACGGAGGAAAAGAGAGTGCGGTGCTTTTCATCTGCTTACTTTTCCATTGCGCTAAAGAAGAACGCTAGGGTAACGATTCTCTTCTTGAGCATGTGAAGCTCTCCTTCTTTGCATAGGAAGCCCGCTCTCGCGAGTTTGCGGTGAGTTGGAGGCGTTCATTCGGGTAGATATGTGAAGTCCCCATTGTGTAGAGTCCGTAAACGATAACAGACATATGCATGATGTGTGAAGCCTATCCGGACATGTTGGTCGGATCAGTGATGTTGCATTGCATAAATACCGGAGAAGACTCCGTGCGATTGGTTATTTTTCGAGTTTTCTACGTGGTAGATTGCAATAGGGAGCCTTGGGGATTAACCCTAAGGTGCTCCCGAAAAACTGGGCGGATGCGTGATCTTGCCAACTTGGTGGCCTGAGAGCCAACTTGAACATAACCGGGTTATGTGAATTGTGACGGAAATGGGACTCGGGAGAAGTTTGACCCGCGCATATGGCTTAAACTATCGTTGCGATTTGAGCACGGGTTATATGGAACCGTACTCGTTCTATGTCATTTGGTTAAAGAGACCTAAGGGTACGTGGCACTTTTCGTTGGCATAGATTAGGGACTTCGGTGGTCTATGGCTTAAATTGACGTGACCCAAGCCAGGAATACAAAATGCTCATAGGTTTGTCCGTCAAAGTGGCGGTGGTGAGTCCAGAATGTCTATGGATTTAATTGACGTGACATTGACCGGTTCACCGAGAATGTGCCCTGAGAGCACGGGGAGTGTGGCCGTGCGAGCCAACGCCTGTGATGCAATGTATATTGTTATACTGCTTGGTTGTGCTAATAAGTGCTGGGAAGGAGCATCGCCGCCCCGAGTTGGGGGCAGGATTGTTATAATTTAGTCAGCATTGCTGACCGTTGCCTTGTTTGCCACCGTGCGGTGGTTTTGTTGCTTGCAGTTGCTGCTGGACCAAGCGGTCAATAGCGGGCTAAAGCCCAAATTGCGAAGCCGGCCCTCGAAGGCCTAATTGGAGTGTTTACTGCTTTTATTCATGTATGACCAGCCTGCGTGCTGTGGTTTGTAAATCATGTAATATTAAGTGAACAATTTTGTAAGGCCTTAAGGCTTGTACTTTTGTATGTACTATATTCCTATGTGGTATTAGTGGACATTCATGCTTTTGAGCTGGGTTCTTTATTGAAACTTATTAAACTGCTTCCGCTAGAATGCTCTATGTAGGAAGTTATGATTTGTTGGATGGATTCCATGAGTAGCCACACGGTCTGACTGTAGTATATGACGTCGGGCCCCGGCCGGATCTACTGTTATATGCTATGCGACGGATAGGGGGTGTTATAATTTGGTATCAGACTACTAGTTTTGGTCGGGCTTAGGATGAATTCGTGGCGAATTCTTTTTAAGGGGTGGTGAGAACATGTGTGTGCGTCATCGTTATAACAGTAAAAGAACCCATGAATGTCCACTTAGAAATGAAAATACACGTGTTTGGGGAACCTGCGTGTTCCTATAATTGCTATTTGCAATTTTATTTGGTCGCTTAACGGTGTTTTGTACCACTATAGGTGACCAGAAGTGGTGCTGGGCCGTCAGAACGTCGAGTTTCTGAGGCTAGTAGTGCACCTAATGAAGCTCCTGCAACACCTCTATCGGCTGAGACCATAAGATTGGTGGCTGAAGTAGTGTTGGCCATGATTAATGCGCAGCCTGCAAGGCAGGCACAGCAGCCCGCTCCTACGATGGAGCTGGTACCGCTGCAAGCGGCTGAGCCGAGGAGTGTGGAACAGGTAGTAGAGGAACCGGTGGCGCCAAGGAGGGCAACCGAGAGACAGCTCAAGCATGTCATGAGCTTTAGTCCTCCGGTATTCTCGGGGTTGGGAATCCCATCTCAAGCTGAAGACTAGCTCTCCAAGGTGAAGAGAGTCATGACAGCAACGGAGACAGAGGAGTGGCAAATGACCACCATTGCTACGTTCCTTTTGGACGGTGAAGCGAGAATGTGGTGGGAAGGATTGGAGCTGCATCTGTTGAGAGGTAGGCAACATGTTGATGTCTCGATGGAGGCGTTCTCGAGATTGTTCTTGGCTAGATACCTCCCTTCGGCGCAGAGGATAGCGTTGGAGAACGAGTTCCTAAAATTGGTTCAAGGAGATAGTACCGTGGATGAATATGTCCACGAGTTTACTCGTTTGATTCGATATGCTAGTTCCACCATCGCGGATGAGGAGCGCAAGACGAATCGATTTGATGAAGGGTTGATAGATGAGTTGAGGTTACTACTCTCGTGGCCGATGAAGCAGGGTTTCTTAACCTTGGTCAACACGGCCCGGTCCTTAGAGAAGGATATGAAGAATGTGCAAGCAAAGAAAGGCTTGGGTGATAAGAAGTCTGAATTCAAGGCGCCGACTACTTCAAAGTCCGGCTATCGAAGGTCCTTCAAGAAGCATAGCACTTCGGGTCCAGCTCCTTCTGGTGCTTCTGGGGAGACTACGGGTCGGACCCCGGGCGCATGTTTTACTTGCAGAAAGTCGGGGCACTTTACCCGCGATTGTTGGAGCGGACGTCCCAAGTCCGAGAGAAGGCCGGGAGCGACCTATGAAGAGAAGGGTAAGGCGGTGGAGTGAACCGCGTCCCATTATGCTTCGGCCCAACCAAGGGTGTACAATCTTGGCCAACAGGAGGCCATCAAATAGGCGGATGTGGTGACAGGTACGGTTTAAGTTATAGCAAGTCAATTTCTTTAAATACTTGTTATGCACCTAGTACCTTACCACTGCTTGTTTAGGGTTTGTTTTGATTTGTGAAAATCCGGCAAGAGCACACTTCGATACGGGAGCTTCACACTCCTTCTTGTAAGAAGGATTTATATCATGCATCGGAGTCCCTTCTTCGATTGCGAAGGATAAGTTGGATGTGTTGTTGCCCAATGGGTGTTCGATGCGCGTGGATAGGATCTGCGTTGTTAAGATTCGTAATGGGAATCAGGAGTTCGATCTGCAAGCATCGTTACTTCTGTTGATGGAGTTCGACGTTATATTTGGCATGGACTGGCTCTCGGAACAGCAGGCCTATATTGATTGCGGTCGCAAGGAAGTCAAGCTGGGATCAAGTCGTGAGATTAATTTTACGGGCTTGAAGGGGTCGAGCAAGACATTGATGTCTGCTCTTCAGGTGGTGAAGGCGGTTCGTGCCGGTGCAGAACTGTTCTTTACATTAGTGGAGGTTGCAAAGCCGAAGCCCGTATTGGATTGTATTTCAGTGGTATCGGAGTACCCTGATGTGTTCCCTGTGGATCTTCCTGGAGCCCCGCCTCAACGGGAGATAGATTTCACGATTGAGCTAGTGTCAGGTGCAAAGCCTGTGTCACGATCTCCATATCGACTAGCACCTAAGGAAATGGCGGAGCTGAAGGTTCAACTGCAAGAGTTGTTGGAGCAAGGGTATGTGCGCCCAAGTTCTTCACCTTGGAGCGCATCGGTCCTCTTTGTTAAGAAGAAGGACAGAAGCTTGAGGCTTTGTATTGATTATCGGGAGCTCAACAAGTTGACGGAAAAGAACAAGTACCCGATCCCCCGGATCGATGATCTTTTTGATCAGTTGGTCGGGTCGACGGTGTACTCGAAGTTGGATCTCAAGTCTGGGTACTATCAGCTGCGAATAAGGGAGAGTGATATCCCGAAGACAGCGTTCAGTACGAGATACGGGCATTATGAGTTTACGGTCATGCCATTTGGGCTAACAAATGCGCCGTCAGTGTTCATGGATTTGATGAACATGACCTTCAGGGAGTACTTGGAGCACTTTATGATCGTCTTCATCGACGATATATTGGTGTACTCGCAGAGTGAGGAAGATCACTTCAAGCATCTTCATTTGGTTTTGGAGACGCTAAGGAGGAATCAGTTGTATGCCAAGTTCTCGAAGTGCGAATTTTAGTTATCCTCAGTGGCGTTCCTCGGTCATATAGTGAGTGGAGAGGGTATTGCAGTGGATCCGACGAAGATTATTGCGATACAGGAGTGGCTTGAGATTTCAACGATAGCGGAAGTCCGGAGCTTTCTGGGGCTTGCCGGCTATTATAGGCGCTTCGTAGAGACCTTCTCGCGGATAGCGTTACCTCTCACTACTTTGACGAGGAAGGAGTAGAAGTTCGTTTGGAAGCCGGAGTGCACGCGAGCTTTTTAGGAGTTGAAGTGTCAGTTGACCACGACGCCTGTGCTGAGTTCGCCGAATGGGACCGAAGGCTATGGGATTTATAGCGATGCTTCGGGCAGCGGTTTGGGTTGTGTGCTACTGCAACATAGAAGTGTAATAGATTATGGCTCGAGACAGCTAAAAGTGCACGAGAGGAATTATCCGGTCCATGACTTGGAGTTAGCGGCCGTGATTTTTGCCTTGAAGATGTGGAGGCATTATTTGTACGGTGTGAAGATTGATATCTACACCGATCATAAGAGCCTAAAGTATCTGATCGATCAGAAAGATCTGAATATGCGGCAGCGTAGGTGGATGGAGTTCCTGGGGGACTATACATTCAAGATCCACTACGTGCCTGCTAAGTGTAATGTGGTTGCGGACACGTTGAGTCGCCGAGCCCCAGCTCAAGCCAATTGGCTATCGGTGCATGATGAGCGGTTGGTGCGGGAGTTGGAGGCGTTGGATATTGTTTGTGTGGATAAGCAATCAAGTGCTGAATCAGCACTGAATTGGACTGAAGTCGAATATGACCTGGCTGATCGGATTCGGCAGGCTTTGGATATGGATGTCCATATGAAGCAGTTCATGGTAGAGGCTCTGGATGGGTCAAATTCCTAATTCGTTGTGGAGGACGGATTGCTTTGGAAAGACGGATGTCTGTGCTTCCCAAGTGTGGGCAACTTGCGGGTGGAATTGTTGTACGAGGCACACCATACCAAGTACTCGATTCACCCGGGGAGCACGAAGATGTACCGCGATGTCAAGAAACTGTTTTGGTGGCCGGGTTTGAAAAAGGATGTGGCGCTCTACGTAGTGAAGTGCCAATCTTGCGCCTTGGTGAAGGCGGAGTGCCAAAAGCTGGGAGGATTTCTTAAGTCCTTGCCTATTCCGGAGTGGAAATTCGACGACATCTCTATGGACTTTGTACACGGTTTTCCAAGATCGCAAAAGGGGAATGACGCCATTTGGGTGGTCGTAGATCGGCTAACGAAAGTGTCGCATTTCATTCCGCATAGGAAGGATGATCCGGTGGAGAAGTTGGCAAAACTTTATGTGGATTACATTGTACGGCTTCACGGTGTGCCCCGCAGCATCGTGAGTGACCGAGATGGGTGGTTCATGTCCAATCATTGGAGGCTTGTGCAGCAAATGTTGGGAACAAAGCTAAAATTCAGCACAGCCTTCCATCCACAAACGGATGGGCAGACCGAGAGGGTCAATAGAACCATGGAAGACATGCTCCGCATGTGTGTCTTGGACTTTGGAAAGTAGTGGGAAGACCATCTTTATTTGGTGGAGTTTGCGTACAACAATAGCTACCAGACGAGTATTCAAATGGCACCCTTCGAGGCCCTATATGATAGAAAATGTCGCACGCCGTTGTCTTGGCTAGAAACGGGTGAGTCAAAGTTGTATAAGCGAGTAGAAGTGGAGGATGCTACTTCGTTGGTGCGTACCATTCGGGAGAGGTTGCTTATCGCTCAGGACCGGCAAACGAAGTACTATAATGCCAAGCACAGGAACGTGGAGTTCGATGTGGGCGACTATGTGTACTTAAAGATCAAGCCGTTCAAGGGTGTCTCGCGGGTGCGGCGATTGAAAATGCTAAGCCCGAGGTACCTTGGGCCGTTTGAGGTTTTGGAGCGAGTTGGTGAAGCAGCCTATCGGTTGAAGCTTTCGGTGGAGCTTAGTGGTTTACATGATGTATTCCATATTTCGGTGCTTCGGAAGGCGGTGCAAGATCCTTCGCAAGTGATTGCGGTTGATCAAGTGCCGGTGGATAGTGGGCTGACGACAAAAGTCAAGCCGGTGCGGATTGAGGACTCGGAGGTCAAGCGGCTACGCAATAAAGAGATCAGGATGGTCAAGGTCCGATGGGACAATTGCGGTCGAGAGGAGCTCTTTTGGGAACGAGAGCAGACTATGCTTGACAAGTATCCGCAGTTGTTCCGCTCAGGTACAATTTTATTTTTGTACATGTCTTTCCTTTATATAATTTCGTGGACGAAATTCTTTTAAGAGGGGGAGAGTTGTAATGCCCTGAAACTCAAAAGAGCGACGGGGGACGTTTTGGACCAGATTTGGAATCTGATAGTAGCCACACGGCCTGGGACACGGGCGTGTCCCAGTGCGTGTCAGGATAGAGTCGACGATTTGGTCGAGAGGTCGACGATTTTGGAGTCGACGATCGTCGAGCAGAGAACACGGCCTGAGACACGGGCGTGTCTCAGGGCGTGTCGAGCCCGTGTCGACGATCGGCCCGGGGACTCGATGATTTTCGATCGACGAGGTGTCGAGAGAAGGCACACGGCCTAGGACACGGGCGTGTCCATGGTCGTGTCGTGCACTCGACGATTTTCGGTCGACGAAGTGTCGAGAGAAGGCACACGGCCTAGGACACAGGCGTGTCCCAGGCCGTGTCGTGAGGTCGATGAACTTCGCTCGACAAAGTATCCAGACCGTGAACACGGCCTGGAGCCCATGCGTGTTCGAGTGGACACAGGTTAGGACTCGGGCGTGTCCAGGAACCCGTGTTGTTTTCGGGTTGTTTTCGGGATAAATTGATGGGCGCACACGGCCGACCACACGGCCGTGTCAGTTGGAACACGGGCATGTCAGGTCGAACACGGGCGTGTTTGATGCCCGTGTGATGTTCCAGGTGCGTCGATTTTGACGGAGAATGGGGGACACGGCCCTGGCCACGGGCGTGTGCCTGGCCGTGTTTGGTCCAGATTATACATTTCAGGCCCGAATCAAAGCCGTTCGTTTCTTTAATTTGGGATACAATGGCTGGGGGTTGGTCCTAATGGGATATACACGAGATTGGACCCTTGAAACCCTCACTTTTACTTGAGTGGTTATCTTTGTAAAGTCTAGAGAGAGAGAAGAGCCAAAGGAAGAAGAAGAAGCTAGATACGGCCATTGGAGGAGCTTCGAAGCTCCAAATCGCGAGCTGACTTCGGATCCACGGAGGCAAAGAGAGTGCGGTGCTTTTCATTCTCTTACTTTTCCATGCTGCCAATGAAGAATGCTAGGGTAACGATTCTCTTCTTGAGCATGTGAAGCTCTCCTTCTTTGCATAGGAAGCCCGCTCTCGCGAGTTTGCGGTGAGTTGGATGCGTTCCTTCGGGTAGATATGTGAAGTCCCCATTATGTAGAGTCCGTAAACGAGAACGGACATAGGCATGATGTGTGAAGCCTATCCGTACATGTTGGTCTGGATCGGTGATGTTGCATTGCATAAATGCCGAAGAAGACTCTGTGCGATTTGTTGTTTTTCGTGTTTTCTGAGTGGTAGATTGCAACAGGGAGCCTTGGGGATTAACCCTAAGGTGCACCCAAAAAACTGGGCGGATGCGTGATCTTGCCAACTTGGTGGCCTGAGAGCCAACTTGAACATAACCGGGTTATGTGAATTGTGACGAAAATGGGACTCGGGAGAAGTTTGACCCGCGCATATGGCTTAAACTGTCGTTGCGATGTGAGCACGGGTTAGATGGAACCGTACCCATTCTATGTCGTTCGGTTAAAGTGACCTAAGGGTACGTGGCACTTGCCGTTGGCGTAGATTAGGGTCTTCAGCGGTCTATGGCTTAAATTGATGTGACCCAGGCCAGGAAGACAAAATGCTCATAGGTTTGGCCGTCAAAGTGGTGGTGGTGAGTCCAGAATGTCTATGGCTTTAATTGACGTGACATTGGCCGGTTCATCGAGAATGTGCCCTGAGAGCACGGGGCGTGTGGCCGTGCGAGCCAACGCCTGTGATGCAATGTATATTGTTATACTGCTTGGTTGTGCTAATAAGTGCATGGAAGGAGCATCGCTTCCCCGAGTTGGGGGCGGGATCATTATAATTTGGTCAGCATTGCTGACCGTTGCCTAGTTTTCCACCGTGCAGTGGTTTTGTTGCTTGTAGGTGCTGCTGTACCAAGCGGTCAATAGCGGGCTAAAGCCCAAATTGCGAAGCCAGCCCTCGAAGGCCTAATTGGAGTGTTTACTGCTTTTATTCATGTATGACCGGCCTGCGTGCCGTGGTTTGTAAATCATGTAATATTAAGTGAACAATTTTGTAAGGCCTTAAGGCATGTACTTGTGTATGTACTATATTCCTACGTGGTATTAGTGGACATTCATGCTTTTGAGCTGGGTTCTTCATTGCAACTTATTAAACTGCTTCCGCTAGAATGCTCTGTGTAGGACGTTATGATTGGTTGGATGGTTTCCATGAGTAGCCACCCGGTCTGACTGTAGTATATGGCGTCGGGCCCCGGCCGGACCTACTGCTATATGCTATGCGACGGATAGGGGGTGTTACACCTTTCTGGGCCATGTTGTGAGCAAGGATGGTATTTCCATTGACCCGACCAAGATCTCTACTGTGATGGAATGGAAGAGACCTTCTACACCTAAGGAGATTTGGAGCTTCTTAGGTCTGGCCGGCTATTATAGAAGGTTCGTGGAAGGGTACTATGTGTTGTCTACACCTCTAACTAGACTTACACAGATGAACATCGCGTTCATTTAGAGCGATAAGTATGAATAAGCTTTCCAAGAGTTAAAGCAGAGATTGTGTACTGCTCTAGTTTTAGCTTTGCCTACGAAAGGAGTTTAGTATGTTGTGTACGTGGATGCATCACACATTGGACTTGGTTGTGTTTTGA
Organism: Platanthera guangdongensis; assembly: GCA_039583875.1. NCBI lineage: Eukaryota > Viridiplantae > Streptophyta > Magnoliopsida > Asparagales > Orchidaceae > Platanthera > Platanthera guangdongensis. The sequence continues at coordinate 29,845,701 of CM077163.1, forward strand.
TGCAAGAAGGAAAGATGTTCGTGTACGAATCAAGACAAGTACAGATTCATGAACAAAACTACCCAACACATGATTTAGATTTTGTTATTATAATATATGCGCTGAAGCTTTGGAGATATTTACTGTATGGCGTACTGTACAAGATCTAAATAGACCATAAAAGATTGAAGTATGTTTTCCCTCAGAAGGAGCTAAATCTGCTCCAACCCAGGTAGTTAGAATATGTGGTTGATTATGACGTGGAGATTCTTTATCATCCGGGAAAGGCTAACGTAGTAGCCAATGCTTTGAGTAGGAAGACCGCCAAAATATTCAATCTGACTGTGCAGTCCCTGGTGGAAGAATTCTTATTGATGGACATTGAAGTTGGTAGTAGTACTGTGTCTACCGGTTTGGAAGCAGAAGAACCCTCTTGGATTTCTCTTACCAGAGTGCACCAGAAGGATGACCCTGATTTGTTGCATCTCTGGAATAGAATTGAGAATGGATAGCTACCTGATTTCTCTTTGGATGAGTTTGATACTCTGAAATATCGGGGTAGATTTTGTATCCCCGCTTTTGGTGATATTCGGGCTAAAATTTGTAATGAAGCTCATGGTTCCAGTGTTGCCCACTATCCTGGTTCCACCAAAATGTATAAAGATCTGGAGCAAATGGTTTGGTGGTCGAGAATGAAGAATGATATGTCAAAGTTTGTGTCAGAATGTTACACGTGTCAGTGTGTTATGGCTGACCATAAAAGGCCAGGTGGTAAATTTACACCACCTGATATTCCAAGTTGGAAGTGGGAGAGTATTTTGATGGATTTCATCACGGGTCTACCGAAATCTCCCTGTGGGCACGATTCTGTTTGGGTGATAGTTGATAGATTGACTAAGTGTGCTCACTTTGTCACGTTTAAGATTGGGTATTCTATGAAGAAAATAGTTGTGTTATATCTTGATGAGGTCATCAGATTACATGGAGTGCCTGTTAGCATTGTATCAGATCGAAACTCCAGATTTACGTCTCGCTTTTAGAAGAGTTTACATGAGGGGATGGGTGCCGATTTAAGGTATTCCACCACCTATCATCTGCAGACAAATGGTCAGACGGAAAGGGTAAATTAGATCGTGGAAGATATGGTATGATGTTATATATTGGATCATGGTGGTGGTTGGGATGAGCGTCTCAGACTCATGGAATTTTCTTATAATAACAGTTATCAAGAGAGTCTACAGATGGTCCCGTTTGAGTCCTTGCATGGAAGGAGTGGTAGGACATCTTTGTTTTGGGTTGAGGATGGGGAGAGACCATTGCTAGGTCCGGAAGCCCTTGAAGAGATGAATTATGTTGTAACTCATATTCGGGAGTAACTCCGTGTAGCACAAGAGAATTATGAGAAGTATGCTAATCGACAAAGGGTCGGTCTGGCATTCTCCATTGGGGACTTGGTTTTTTTGGAAAGTCTCTCCGATGTTAGGTATTAAAATGTTTGGAAGGAACCATAAGTTATACCCCCGGTATGTGGGACCTTGTCAAATTCTTGAGCGCATCGGAGTGTCAGCTTATAGACTGGATTTACCTGCTACCTTCCCCGGTGGCCATGATGTGTTCCATGTGAGCCAGTTGTGGAAGTGTGTTCGTAGTGATCGTCAAGTCCTTGACCCAGTGCACCAGATTCAGCCCAACCTTTTGTATGTGGAAGAGCCTGTCCGTGTTTTGGAATCTCAAGATCGAGTGTTGTGGAGAAATACCATCTCCATGGTTGAGGATTTTTGGAGAAATCAAGACGTCGAGAGCGCGACGTGGGAATCGGAGTTGGCGATGAGGGAATCTCATCCGCACCTCTTCCCATAGTTTCTAGTACGTCTCCTAACTTTTGGAAGTATTTGATCTTCTTGTTTTGGTTTGGTTTTGGAGTTGTTTTAAGTTTCGGGACGAAACTTATTTTTAGGTTCAGTGACTGTAACGCCCCCGAGTTCTTGATAATTATTTGATTTGGTAATGTCATATTTATGACGTCGGGGCGTTACTTTTTAACGTTATGGTGATGGAGCTTCACCATTAGCTCGTTTCGCGTCCGTAGGGTTTGTTTGACCAGATTATTTGGGATTTTTGATGAGATTGAATGCTTTCTTATTGGAAGAATTAAAATTGTGGCATGTATGCTTATATTAAGCATTTTATGTTAGTGTCTCAAAAATGGTGCGTCAGATTCTAGTGTTGTCCTCATTGCTAAATTCGTAGAGTAGACATTTTATTCTAGTATAGAAGACAAATCCGAGTTTCTGAAAAATACCTTGACCTGTTCTCGAGAAAGCTTTGATTTTTCCCGAGGAGTGTTCTTTTCCCGGAATTGTTATTCTTTCCCGTGATAGCCAACTCCATTTCTCGATAAGCCGGGAGTTATACCCGAGAAGTTTTTATTCTTTCCGGTGAAGTGTTATTCTTTCTCGAGAAAGCATTGCATTTCTCGAGAAGACCTTACATAGTTCTCGAGAGTTCCTTAAGCACCCGAGAAATGCTTCTACCTGTTCTGGAGAAGTCTGCTCTATTACTCGAGAAGTCTACTTCAGGTCTCGAGAAGCCTTCTATAGTTTCCGAGAACTTAATGCGCTTGTGATAAGTGTACCGCTCGCATAAGTAATATAAAATGAGAAGGCTTTTCCAAGTATTGCATCTCTCAAGGAACACAGCAAGGTGGAGTTGTCTAACAAGGAGGACTTGAGATTGAAGTCCTTAGGTCGAGGTCATGAAGGGGCTTGGTTTTAGAAACAATAAAATAAAAGCTAATTAAATCTACTCCTATCCAGGCTGCTATGCGCTGCTTCGCTCGGCAGAATGGAGGAAACCACAAGCGTAGGAAGTCAATAGAACGGCGGATTGAGGCTCGCAAACACCTCGTCGCAACGCGCGCCTCTAGCAATCGCTAGATCGATAGAACCAACTATGGCGGCTGGCAGAAAAATAGGTGCTGCCCAAGCAACTAAAGCAGTAAAACGATAAAGACTCACATAAACATGAAACTAATAACGCTACAGCTAAAGAACCACATTAACTCCATATAAAGATTTATTCACATATATACATCAATAAAGCAAGAACAAGGCAAGAAATCGACTGAATCTTAAGGCTCGTCGAGGAGTCATGGAAGGAATCGCTGGGTTGTCAATCTGCGTCCAAGCTCAGTCCTTAACTACATCCGGGGTAAAGAAGTGAAATAAATAATGTCTAACCACCTAGAGGGGGGGGGGGGGGTGAATAGGTGTAATTTTTCTTTTACTTTAAAGGAAGACAATCTGTTTTGTAATTTAAGCAACAAATGTCAATTCTACAGCTATCATAACACAGCATCTAAAGAAACAAACATTCACAGAGTGCACATAGTGTTTATAGTGGTTCCCCAAGGTCTGGGTACATCAACTTTCCCCCTTCGCCTATCTAGCAGTGTACTAGATTCGGCCTAACTTCTGCACTTCTCCTCAGATCCTCAGATCTTACAGCTTAGAACCCTAAACAGGTTCCTACAACTCAGAGTGTCCCCACTCCTACAACTCTGGCAAACAGCCCTACCACTCAGTCTTCAACAAGACCTACACGCAGGCTAAACAACCCTACCTTAGCCTTTAACAAGGCCTACACTCAGAGAATATATTCTCCTACACTCAGGCTCAAAAGCCCTACCTCAGCCTTTATAAATTTAGGCTTACAACTCAGATCCCTTAGGATCCTACAAAAAGATAATAAAGAGTTTTTAGGTCACCACTCTGTTTGAGAGAATGAATAGGACAACCTTCTTGATCAGTTCTTGATAGCACTGATTCCTGAGATCAACTTTGTCTTTGCTTTCTTCAAGGGTTCTTGAGTCTGAACTCAGTAAAAGTTGATCTTCTTGAAGTAGACCGGCTGGCAACTTCCTTCTTAAGATGAAGAATTAAATCTGGATCCTTCTTTGCAGTCTGGTTCAGAACCTGCTTCTTAAGAGATTTGATTAAATAATTCTCTTTCTTGATTTCAATTACTGGAGTTCTCTCTCTCCAAGTAAATCTGAAATTTCTTCAAAATACTGTTTTACAGTTTTCTCTGGATCGGTATTGATCTTCTTAATCGTCTCATTCTGTTGAAGGAAAAAGCCTTTATATAAACTTTCTCCAAGGTAACCGGCTGATCCGGTTTCTAACAACCTTCTGACAGCTTTGACAGTTGCAGTTGACCGGTTGAAATGGCAGATGTCAAGTCATTCAGTCACTTCTTGAAATCACTGTCTCTGTCTGAAAGTGTAGAGACTAATCTTCATTATGTGTCGACACAAATATACTAAGTGTCGACACAAGTGGACTAAGTGTCGACACATGCCTTTGTGGTGTCGACACAACTCCTTCTGTTGTTGTAACAGCTTCTCGACACTGCTTCTGTTGAATGTGTCGACACTGATTGAGTGTGTTGACACAAGTACTTCTTCTTTAAAACTTAGTTGAATTCTGCTGTGTGTCGACACATCTTCTTTGTGTCGACACAAGTACTTCATCTTTAACATTGTGTTGAAACTTACTGTGTGTCGACACAAGTCCTGTGTGTCGACACATTTGATGTCGACAATGCCTTCAGTGTGTTGACACAGCCTCCTGGTGTCGACACATTTGATGTCGACTAAGCTTCTCTAGGTGTCGACACTGCCTCTAAGTGTCGACACTATTTATGTCAACTATTCTTCACAATGTGTCGACACTGCCTGTATGTGTCGACACTTTTCTTCTGGTGTCGACTCTGCCTTTTCTGGTGTCGACACAATTTACTCCAAGTGTCGACACTGCTTCTCTAGGTGTCGACACAAGCCTTCATAAGTGTCGACACATGGACTTAGAATTTTTCCTGCAATCCTGCAGTTACTTAACCTACACATATAAACTCAAAACACATCAAATACACCTTGATGCATATCATTGAGTAGGTTGAGGCTTCTTCAAATCTGGTACACATTTTTCAGTGTACCCAACAATCTCCCCCTATTTGGAGAAGTCATAACCCTTAGTCAATGATATACACCATATAAAACAAATACATAATATGATGTATAACAGCATTATATGACAGGGTAATTACTAAACAAAACATGTATAAACAATCTTCACAGAATAACAATGTAACAGATTGAACATTAAACATTGTTTTGTTACAACTTCCAATAGTTTCATGAACAAAAGTATACATTGATGTTTTAATACTAAAGATTACAAAATGTAAACTTAAGAAAATTCTATTCTATGGCTGCTCTGGCTCCTTGATGACAATGCCCTTACCAGATTGAATCTTGGCTTGAACTGGAGCATCAGTGTCATCGGTAGACTTCTTGCACTTAAGATCTTTCTTCTTCTGTTCTTCAGCCCTTATCTTTTGTCTCTCAAAATAATGATAAGGCTTAGGGAAATACTTGCTAGGCTCCTGTGCATTAGGAGGTAGCTTCCCCAGTTTAGCCTTTCTTCTATACTGCACTATGGCTTCTTGCCTGGCTTCATGTTTCCTCCACTCTTGCTCAGAATACCATTTGCCCCTTGATGAGTACGATTATGATAGGCGTTTTACTATCATAATTGTAAGCATGTCTACTATTTCCTGCCCCTTTTTATGTTGATTTCACGATAATAGTAAAGAAATTGTCGTATCATAGATAAAAGAGCGCATTTAGAAGTCTTTGGCAGTCCTTGTAATAAACTATTTACTGAGTCTTTCATTTTTCTATTGCAGGTAATGCCAACCAATGGACCTAAAAGTCACGGAGCAAACAGAGGAGTTCACGGAGTCAACATGGCTGATGGCAGGACGAAAATTTGGTGCACACGGACAGACACACGACCGTGTGCCTACCCGTGTCCTATGCACCTGGAGCTGAAGAATTTGGGCGCAGGAGATGGAATCTCACACGGGTATGGCACACGCCCGAGCCCATTACTTATTGCAAAATCATGAAACTTGCTACCCAGTGTTTTTAGTTCAATATTATCATGTGGGAATTTTTGTGGAAATATTTGATGGCTAATTAGTACACTTTGTTCATTAACACTTACATTTGAAAGTTCATGAGAAAATCAAATATAGCCTTATTTTTAAATGATAAATTATGAAACTTTTTATAGGGTACTTGTAGGCCATCACAATCATCCCTGAATTTTCTCTGAATTTTTGGAGGTATTATTACTGTAAAATCTTTTAAAATGACTTTTTAGGAGGTATCTTTGAAATTAAATTTAAAGGCCTAAACCTTGCTGAAAGATTTGAAGACTTAGGCTTTAGAGTTGATTATGCATTTTGTAATTACGATAAATTTATTGGAATATTATCTTGTCTGACATTGCTACTTCATGTTCAAACTTGGGATTTTTGGATACTAGAATAAATAAATTAATTATCAGACAAATTAGGAAAATTATGGGTTTCTGGATTTATGCTTCAAATGTCATTTTAGCCCTCTAATAATTATCATAGGGATACCAGATGAGTATTTCATGTACTTCTTTTTTATAGGTCATGTAGCTTAAGTGGTCTGCATATAGCAAAATTGCAGGAAATCCTTTTGGATATGAATTAGAGCACGTGTGATGGGTCTTGATGATTTGCTGGAAAGATAAGTAGAGTGGGTTGCATCTATGGAAGATGAGTGAGTAGGGTGTGATTTTGTCTAGGGTTTAGGGGCGTTCGGGTCCGACGAAAGATCGTCCTACCCAAGGAGAGTTGGAGTCAAAACACCCTAGGATTAGCATATCGAAACATGAGAAAATAATGGGTAAGGGAATCAACCAATAATAAAATAAGTACCTTGCGAAAGGGAAAGCTGGGCGTAATCCCAACACAGTTCCTAGTGCCCCTTGAGAGCCCTTCACAGGGAATACCGGGGGCAGTCCTGGGTTAACGTAAACTGTTTTAACAAGCTGAAAAGAGTAACTTAGTAATTAGGGTTGCACATTTCACAACACTGATGGCACCAGATGTTAGCTGGGAGCTTCGGCTCGGATGGTTAAAAGGCGGACTTTGGGTCCGGGGAGCTTCGGCTCGATTGTTTGAGACGGACGGGTTGGACTTGGGAGCTTCGGCTCGGTTCTTGATTACGCTAATTTGCATGTGCATAAAAAGAAAGGAAATTAAGGTGGTGGGTCTTCGGTATTGGAGGGTCGATGCACCAACGCCAATACGTTGACTCGGCAAGTGTGGTTAGCACTTCGCCAACAGAAGTCCGGTGCGCCAGCCGGCAAGAGTACGCAGGAGTCCGCTTCGTGCACCAAGCGTTGAGGCGTACGATAGGTCTGACCGGTAGTGCTTTACTGGTTTAGAGGTGGGCGAGGCCCAACCCACCGCTTCCGTCTGCCACTACGGAGGTATCCTGGGAGGTTACGGCTCCAAAAAGGGGGAACTAAAGGTCTGTGTGCACAGAGTCGTGTGTGTGTGTTGCACTTACATGTCCATCATACCCACTTGCATGTCATAGCATAATCGTTACCTTTAACCTTGACACCTGAAGTATAAGTGGAATGGGACGCTTATACTTTAGGACCTGCAAAATGACCCCTTAGTCTATAAGCTTGTGTGGGCAAGTTTATAAATTAAGGTTAATTTTGATATATATAGTTACTGCTGTTTGATCATCGACACCCCAACGTATAAATTGGTATGGGACTTTTTATACGATGGGAGCCCTGCAGAAGACCCCTTGGCTTATGTGTTTTCACATAAGTGAAGGTTAATTTTCATATTTCAACTTATGTCTATACATGATATAGAATTGCTAGTATAGGTCCGCTGTCATCTGCTTTTGATTTTTCTCCACCTTCAAGTCCTCCCCTTTCTTCCTCTCCGCTCGGTGCTTAGGAGCCGTGGGGGAAGGGGCGGGGGATGATAGGACTTAGTCTTTTAGACTAATGGTTTTCGAACCGCATCATTTAGGGGATCGTGGAGACCAGCATGGAGGAGCAGCCCTAGAGACCGGTGCGCTTGGAGGTGGGGTAGTCTAGCACCGGAGTTCATACAGTCGGGACCGTGAGTCTCGACCTTGAGTAGTTTTTCTGCTTCCGCATGAGTGATTTTGTAGTGAGGCTATGATGTACCGGGCGTAAGCCCGTTTTGCTACTCTGATGTTTATTTCTGTGGACACTCCCTTCGTGGAGTTATATTTATTATGACATGTGATTCTCTGTGGACTGCAGTTTCCGTTTACTTCATTATTCTGCTACTTTTCTGTGATCGAATTTGGCCGGCAGAATCGGCTCTTTGTGGTGATGACCCTTCAGGGCGTGAAGGAGTCACCGCAAAACGGCGGTTCTGGGCCTAAGACCCCGGCGTCTAAAGAGAAAAAAAAAGGGGGTCTTACAAGTGGTATCAAAGGCAGACCTCGATCGAAAAGTAACAGTCCACAACCCTAGGCCACCCCCGCGCGAGTTTAGTTTGGGGACAAACTAAGCAGCGGAAGCAGTGGTGTGCCCATATGGGGGATCACATGTAAATTGTCCACTTTTATTAGGTATTGAGTCGATTACGTACTAATGTAGTTCGTTTTGCAGCCCCCAGCTCAGCCCACCCCACAAGGTGGAGCTCAGCAGACTCCAGACATTGCACCACCTCCCATGGTCCCCACACCTTTCCTTCAGTCGGACATGGGGCAAACCCTTACAGCTATCCTTGAGGCCTTCCGGGCTCAGCAGGCTCCAACCCAGCAGCCAAACCCAGGGGCCAACTGGATGAGCACCTTCCGAGGACTCTCTCCCCCATCATACTTGGGGACAGAGTCGGCAGTGCGGACAGAGGAGTGGCTGGATATTATGTACGAGATGTTGACTGGTATACGATGCCCTTGGGAGGAGAGGGTGGCCTTGGTGGTATCTTGCTTGGAGTCCCATGCTAAGAGGTGGTGGAAGACGCTGTTGGACACGACATTCGCTGATAGGGAGATTGCAGAAATCACTTGGGAGGAATTCAGGGCCACGCTGCTGGAGCACTTTGTTCCGCAGTCGGCCTGGGACGAGTTGGAGGAGCGGTTCTTGCAGCTGAGACAGGGCACCAGGACGGTGGTGGAGTACCACAGGGAGTTCGACCATTTGGCCCAGTATGCGTGCTCTTACCAGCTGGACGACGCAGGTTACGTCAAGAGATTTTATAAGGGCCTCAAAGAGGAGCTGAGGGAGGCCCTGCTATTTGTATCTGACGGGCCAATCTCCCGAATTTTGGAGATGGCGAAGAGGATTGAGGCCGATTGGCACAACACTCGGGGCCGGAAACGGCAAGCGGAGGACCAGGGCCGGAGGGCCCAAAATGATCAGCGGCGAGGCACCATACCAGATGGAAGGAGGATAGAGGAGCAGCCTCGTCAAGAGGTGAGGCAGGAGCCGAGAGAGCAGGTGGTTTTGACCCCTCAACCTCTCCGGATTCAGGAGATGCCGAGACCCGGGGGTATGGCGTATCCCCCGCCGGAGTGTTTCCATTGTCACCAGGTGGGACATCTCCGGAGAAACTGCCCTATGAGGGGGGCACCACCTCCAGCACCACAGGGTGGCCCACCTGCCCAGCATTTCGGAGGCCGAGGACGCGGCCGAGGACGTGGTAATCAGGGAGGAGACCGAAGACAGAATGGGGAGCAGATTTATGCTTTGGACTTAGCACAGCCCCGGAACCCGGACTGGCTTATTGCAGGTATGAGAGTAATTTTAGTTTTGAATCTATTCCCTACTCATATTAAGTATTGATAGAACTACTACACAACCTAGGTTAGAAAACCTTACACCAAAGTTCTTTCTTAAAACTGATTTAGGAATGGTGATGGTGTGCGGCAAGCCTGCCCATACCCTGTTCGACACGGGGGCATCGCACAACTTTGTGTCGGAGGATTTCGTCAAGGATCTGGACCAGATTCGATATTATACGGGATTATCCAGGAGGGTGCGTCTCCCCAATGGGATGGAGATCCAGTCCACAGAGAAGTGCCTCCTGGAGGTTACCATAGACGGGGTGACACTCGAGGCCCCGACGACGATCCTGAGAATGCCGGACTTCGACCTTGTCTTGGGCATGACATGGCTTGTCTGGAACCATGCCCAGATTGACTGCCCGGCAGGGAGGGTCGTGCTGAGACATGGCGATACTTATGCGACATTCGAAGGTACTACTCCGGTTTCCCGCCGCCTGCTTTCATCTATTCAGGCCGTTAAGGCTCACATGCAAGGAGACGAGGTATATCAGGTATTATTCGAGATGCCTGAGGAGAAGGACCTGATTGCTAGCATTCCGGTGGTTCGTGACTACGCCGATATTTTTCCGAATAAGCTGCCAGGACTGCCTCCGCATAGGGAGAAGGACTTTCATATTCCGTTGGTACCATGGGCTAAGCCGGTATCCAAGGCCCCTTATCGGATGGCCCCGAAGGAGTTGGCGCAGTTTCGGACACAGTTGCAGGAGCTGGTGGAAGCAGGATTTGTTAGGCCGAGCTCCTCATCATTGGGAGCTCCGGTCCTATTCGTGAAGAAGAAGGATGGCACTCTTCGCCTGTGCATCGACTATCGAGCACTAAACAGGCTGACCGTCCGAAATACCTATCCGCTCCCCAGGATAGACGAGATGTTCGATCAGCTGGAGGGAGCCCATTATTTCTCGAAGCTGGACTTGAGGTCAGGCTACTACCAGCTGCGGATCCAGGAGGAGGATATTTCGAAGACGGCCTTTAGTAGAAGATATGGATTGTATGAGTTCATCGTGATGCCCTTCGGGCTCACGAATGCTCCGTCGGCGTTTCTGAGCCTCATGAACCGGGTCTTCGAGGCTTATTTGGATGTGTTCGTCATAGTATTCATAGACGACATCCTCATCTATTCTAAGACGGAGGAGGAGCACACACGACATCTGGCACTGACCTTGGAGAGACTGCGGGAGCATCGCCTTTATGCGAAGTTCAGCAAGTGTCAGTTCTGGTTGAAGGAGGTGGCTTTCTTAGGCCACATTATCAGCGGAGCCAGGCTGGCGGTGGACCCGGCAAAGATTCAGGCTATTTCGGATACGCCGCAGCTGAAGACAGCCACCGACGTACGGAGTTTTCTAGGACTTGCCGGTTATTACCGGAAGTTCGTGGAGGGATTCTCTCGAATCGCCCTCCCGCTCACATCCTTGACGAAGAAGGAGGTACCATTCGTGTGGACCCCGCAGTACCAGATAGCTTTCCATGAGCTGAAGGATCGGCTAACCTCGACTCCCATTCTTACTCTCCCCTCGGGGAGGGAGGGATTTCAGGTCTACACCGATGCATCATATCAAGGGATGGGAGCGGTGCTGATGCAGAACGGACACGTCATAGCTTATGCCTCCCGCCAGCTGAAGACCCATGAGAAGAACTATCCAGTGCATGACCTGGAGATGGGAGCAGTTGTATTCCCACTGAAGATATGGCGACACTACCTTTATGGAGTCCACTGTGATATATACTCCGATCATAAGAACCTTAAGTACGTGGACACGCAGAAGGAACTGAACATCAGGCAGAGGCGGTGGGTGGAGTTTCTATCTGACTATCAGTATGAGGTGCACTACCACCCGGGGAAGGCGAACGTGGTAGCGGATGCACTGAGTAGGAGAGCCGCCACAGCAGGAGCAGAGCCTCAGTTGATGTCTATGGAGCTGCTGCAGAGACTAGAGGACATGCACATTACTCTGGTGTCGTCTGACGATCCTGAGCTCTATGAGGAGTACTTGGCTGCGATGGGCGTTACCGATGACATCAGAGACCGAGTCAGAGAAGGACAGAGGCAGGATGCCAAGTTAGAGCCCATCTTCCAAGCTCTGGAGGCAGGCACTGCAGGAGATTACACTCTGAGGGACGACCTGGTGTGCTTCAGAGGACGGGTGTATATACCGGAGGGAGGCCAGATCCGGGAGGATATTATGACGGAGGCGGACTGCAGCCGGTATTCTGTACACCCGGGGATCATAAAGATGACGGCTGATTTAAAGAAGACTATGTTATGGCCGGGCATGAAGAAGGATGTCTCTTACTTCGTGACCCATTATGAGGCATGTCAGCTAGTGAAGGCGGAGTGCAGGAACCCCGCAGGATTATTGCAGCCACTCCCGGTGCCGGAGTGGAAGTTTGATGACATAGCCATGGACTTCATACATGGGCTTCCCCGGTCTCGGACAGGGAATGACTCGATCTGGGTAATCGTTGATCGGTTGACCAAGGTGGCTCGATTTATACCGATCAGGAAGGACGATTCAGTGGGAGTACTGGTGCGGATGTTTGTGGAGCAGTTCATTCGTTATCATGGCGTGCCCAGGATGATAGTGTCAGATCGTGATGGGCGGTTTACATCCACGGAGTGGCGATCAGTTCAAGCTTACTTAGGCACGCGATTGACCTTCAGCACTGCATTTCATCCCCAGACAGACGGGCAGACAGAACGCACCAACCGGACGCTGGAAGACCATTTGAGGCTATGCATTTTGGACCGCGGGGAACCGTGGGAGAAACTCTTACCCCTAGTCGAGTTCTCCTATAACAAGAGCTACCAGTCCAGCATCAGGATGGCGCCTTACGAAGCCTTGTACGGGAGGAGGTGCCGGACCCCGCTTTCTTGGGTTCAGAATGAAGATCCGAAGGTGTTGGGATCAGAGTTTGTTGAAGACACCGAGGCACAGGTGAGGCTGATCAGAGACAGGATGCTAGAGGCGTAGAGTAGACAGGCTAAGTACTAAGACGCCCGGCATCGGCAGGTGGAGTTCCGGGTGGGAGACCGGGTGTTTCTGAAGATCCGGCCCATGCATGGAGTCTCGCGGGTGCGTGGTCGGAGGAAGAAGCTCAGCCCTAGGTGCATGGGCCCTTACAGGATCCTGGAGCGGATCGGACCCCTAGCCTACCGGCTGGAGTTACCACCAAAGCTGGAAGCGCTGCACAACGTCTTCCATATTTCTTCGCTGAGGAGGGCTCTGCTACGCCCGAAGCAGCAGATTTTGACCACCGAAGGGCCGGTAGCTTCAGACCGGTCAGTTCGTTTGGAGCCGGTTAGGATCGACGACCGAGGAGTACGAGTCCTGCGTCGCAAGAAGGTCCCATTAGTCAAAGTCCTGTGGAGGAACCACGGCCAGGAGGAGCATACCTGGGAGCCGCAGGACCTGATGCGACAAAGATACCCAGAGCTATTCAGTCAGGTATACCTCTCAGACCCCTCAAGATGTTAATTTATTCTCCTGCTTTAATTTACTAAGGGCTGCTCTAGGCAGATAGAGGCTTATCTTTTGTTTATTGGGGGCTTATCCTTGTTTATTGGGGTCTTGGTCTGCCGATTGGGCGAAATGGTCATAGATCTAGGTTTCCCTTTAAACCTATTTTAGCAAACAAGGCGTCATACTGGGATGTTACAAGGTTCTTTTCTTCAGTAGTAAGTCCCGTAGGCTCAACTTGGATTTCGGGGACGAAATCTTTGTTTTGTTTATTGGGATTTGTAACATCCCATCTCCAACTAGACCCCTAAGAGTGGTTTTGGCCATGACTAGGTCATGACAAACCCTAGGAAGCCAGAAATGGGCCAAGAGATAGGGGACAGAAAGGTGGGAGATCATCATGGTCTGCAAATAGTAGAACTCTGAACAATGGTGTAGGATGACCATGGGCCACACCCTAACCCCAAGACTCTACCACAACACCCATAATACCTTGGGAGGGCCATTAGAGCCAAAAGGACCCATTAGGGTCAACCCAAGAGGCTCAGTTGACCAAGGTCAACCCTAGCCCTAAATGGGTCAAACTAGCCTACTTAGGGTCAATTGACCTACTCCTAGCCTAGAGGACCCCACCTATGCCCTCCTAACCCTAACGTGAGGTCAATGGGTCACTAAGGATACATTGGGGTCAGCCCTAGAGGCTAGGTTGACCCAAGTGAACTCAAGCCCCTAATCTGGTCAAAGTACCCTTACTAAGGGTATGTGACCTCCAAAGTGCAGGGTAACGCTACATAACCCTACCTAGACCCTAAGGGAAGCCAATGGGTCACCCAGGACCCATAGGGGTCAACCCAGTTGGTCATGTTGACCCAAGTCAACTCTAGCCCTAAAATGGTCAAAGTGCCCTTGCCAAGGGACATGTGACCACCAAGATGCCCAACCAACCCTATTCAAGTAACCCTAGGCCTTAAGGGAGTCTAATGGGCCACTAAAAACCCAATGGGGACAACCCAGATGGTCAAATTGACCCAGGTCAACCCTCATTTAGGTCAAGTCAAACCTAGCCCAAAAGGGCTAACCCAAGGCCAAGCCACTTCTCCCTTAGGCTAAACCCATTCCCATGACCATCATAACCAAGTGGGCTGCATTTAGCTTGTGAGGTTGACTAGTCAACCAGAGGTGACTAGGAGAGAGAAAGGAGCTCCCCTCCATGATAATGGAGGAGAGAGAAATTGAGGAAGAGGAAGAGGAGAGTGGAAGGCCGGCCAAGGGAGGCTAACAGCCACCATTTATGGCTGCAATCAACTCCTCTAGGGGAGAGGAGTTGATTCCAGCCGTTTCCCGGCCACCAATGGATGGATTCAGCCCCCCTCCACTCTACCCGAGCCACACCTTTAATGGTGTTAATGGCCATTGAAGAACCAGCCTCCCCTCTTCCCCATTTGCCATTTAAACATCATCAGGGGGCCAAGGGGAATATTTTAGAGCGTTTACCTGGAGGAGACGAGCCATCCCACTGTGCTGTTGCAGAAGCCGAGCGCCGCCTCCGTCGTCAGTGGCATCCCGCCGCTCTTCCCGCATTCAGGCCACCAAGAAGGTCCTCCCCCTCTCCTTAACTCATGATTAGATCATAGCAATCAATAGGTCCAAGGTTCGGGCTCAATTGAGCCCGATCCAATTCGGCTTTTCATGGATTTTTTCTGAAAAACTCACCTCTCGGGATCGCCGGAAAAGGGGTTTCCGGCAGCCAAGCCGCCGCCTGGGGATGGCCACCACCTCAACGGAGGTGGTGGTGCCGGTGGCCGGCCGGGGAGGTGGTCGGGTCGCCGGCAGTGGCGTTTGGAAATAGCTCCAGGCGGGACGAATCGCAGCCGTCGGCTCAACGAAGAAGATGACCGGATGCCATTGATCCCTGCGCCAAGATTCGTGCTGCATCAGGGTTAAACTATAGGAAATTATTTCTAATTATTTCATTCTGTCACACTTTTGTCATTTAATGTATTAAATATTTAAAAATAGTTAGCGGCTCTGTATGAGGAAATGATCAACACATGATTTGTAGCCCTTTCTGTCTACTTTATTTTAAAATTGGTTTGAACCAATTTAGGCTCCTAGTTTGATCAGGGCACCCATTTTGGTGGGACATACCCTTAGGGCTAGGCAGTCATTAAACTGAGTGCCCAGACTTCATCCCTAGTCCAAATCAGTTGAAATGTTTACAGGGAGTCTACCCTAGCTATACCTAGAGCTGGTCCAAAAATGGGAATTTTTGGAGAAAATATTTCTATAGTTTTTTATAAAAATTTAATAATTATTAAATAAATTAAATAGGTGCCCTAAACATCTCCAAACCATCTCAAATTTTGGTGAGTGGTCCCTGGGCTCATGTTAGGTATCTGTATAGAGTTTCACCTAATTTGGATATGATTTGAATAGGTTTTGACCCAACCCTAACTATACCTTAATAAGGGCATTTTGGTCAAAAAGTGCATTTCTGAATTTCAGTGACCAAATCACCTCAACAGAGGCTGAAATTTGGGCCACTGACTTGTTATGGCACTTAGCACCTCCCCATGGAATGTGGGGTGGAGTAGAGTTGATTTGCCCTAAGTCCCTAGGCCAAACCCTAAAGAGGGACCTTTTTGCCTTGTGAAGGGCATGAGTCCTAAACACCTTGGATGAACTCCAAATTTTGCAAGGAGGTTCCTCGGATATATAAAACCATCTGTTAGAAATCTTAACTAATTTTAAAAAGGGTAGGGTCCCCAGAACCCTAACCCTAGCTTGGGACCTAAAACTTGTAGTGTGGGTTTAGGTTAGCTAAACATTTTGAATCTTAACCAAATTTGGGTAGTGAGGGGGTTAGGATATTTTAAGCCTCTGATAATTTACTTGAGGAATTTTGATCAATATTTGTAGCACTTCATTTGTAACCAATAGGATTGCCCTAATTAATAATTTGGCTATTGTGGTCTCACTGCCCATTGAAAGGGTATGAAACATTGGCAGAGGTAGTTTTAGGCTATACTAATCATGTATGAATTTTGATAGAATTTTTTGATATCTATTTAGGGCATCTACTTCACAAGTGCTTTATTTTGATTACATACTAAATAATCCTTGCAAGAGCCCATTACTTATTGAAAAATCATGAAACTTGCTACCTAGTGTTTTTAGCTCAATATTATCATGTGGGAAATTTTGTGGAAATATTTGATGGCTAATTAGTACACTTTGTTCATTAACCCTTAAATTTGAAAGTTCATGAGAAAATCAAATATAGCCTTATTTTTAAATGATAAATTATGAAAATTTTTCTAGGGTACTTGTAGGCCATCACAATCATTCCTGAATTTTCTCTGAATTTTTGGAGGTATTATTACTGTAAAATCTTTTAAAATGACGTTTTAGGAGGTATCTTTGAAATTAAATTTAAAGGCATAAACCTTGCTGAAAGATTTGAAGACTTAGGATTTAGAGTTAATTATGCATTTTGTAATTACCATAAATTTATTGGAATATTATCTTGTATGACATTGCTACTTCATGTTCAAACTTGGGCTTTTTGGATACTAGAATAAATAAATTAATTAGCAGACAAATTAGGAAAATTATGGGTTTCTGGATTTATACTTCAAATGTCATTTTAGCCCTCTAATAATTATCATAGGGATACCGGATGAGTATTTCATGTACTTCTTTTTTACGGGTCATGTAGCTTAAGTGGTCTGCATATAGCAAAATTGCAGGAAATCCTTTTGGATATGAATTAGAGCACGTGTGATGGGTCTTGATGATTTGCTGGAAAGATAAGTAGAGTGGGTTGCATCTATGGAAGATGAGTGAGTAGGGTGTGATTTTTTCTAGGGTTTAGTGACGTTCGGGTCCGACGAAAGATCGTCCTACCCAAGCAGAGTTGGAGTCAAAACACCCTAGGATTAGCATATCGAAACATGAGAAAATAATGGGTAAGGGAATAAACCAATAATAAAATAAGTACCTTGCGAAAGGGAACGCTGGGCGTAATCCCAACACAGTTCCTAGTGGCCCTTGAGAGCCCTTCACAGGGAATACCGGATGCAGTCCTGGGTTAACGTAAACTGTTTTAACAAGCTGAAAAGAGTAACTTAGTAATTAGGGTTGCACATTTCACAACACTGATGGCACCGGATGTTAGCTGGGAGCTTCGGCTCGGATGGTTAAAAGGCGGACTTTGGGTCCGGGGAGCTTCAGCTCGATTGTTTGAGACGGACGGGTTGGACTGGGGAGCTTCGGCTCGGTTCTTGATTACGCTAATTTGCATGTGCATAAAAAGAAAGGAAATTAAGGTGGTGGGTCTTCGGTATTGGAGGGTCGATGCACCGATGCCAATACGTTGACTCGGCAAGTGTGGTTAGCACTTCGCCAACAGAAGTCCGGTGCGCCAGCCGGCAAGAGTACGCAGGAGTCCGCTTCGTGCACCAAGCGTTGAGGCGTACGATAGGTCTGACCGGTAGTGCTTTACTGGTTTAGAGGTGGGCTAGGCCCAACCCACCGCTTCCGTCTGCCACTACGGAGGTATCCTGGGAGGTTACGGCTCCAAAAAGGGGGAACTAAAGGTCTGTGTGCATAGAGTCGTGTGTGTGTGTTGCACTTGCATGTCCATCATACCCACTTGCATGTCATAGCATAATCGTTACCTTTAACCTTGACACCTGAAGTATAAGTGGAATGGGACTCTTATACTTTAGGACCTGCAAAACGACCCCTTAGTCTATAAGCTTGTGTGGGCAAGTTTATAAATTAAGGTTAATTTTGATATATATAGTTACTGCTGTTTGATCATCGACACCCCAACGTATAAATTAGTATGGGACTTTTTATACGATGGGAGCCTTGCAGAAGACCCCTTGGCTTATGTGTTTTCACATAAGTGAAGGTTACTTTTCATATTTCAACTTATGTCTATACATGATATAGAATTGCTAGTATAGGTCCGCTGTCATCTGCTTTTGATTTTTCTCCACCTTCAAGTCCTCCCCTTTCTTCCTCTCCGCTCGGTGCCTAGGAGCCGTGGGGGAAGGGGCGTGGGATGATAGGACTTAGTCTTTTAGACTAACGGTTTTCGAACCGCATCATTTAGGGGATCGTGGAGACCAGCATGGAGGAGCAGCCCCAGAGACCAGTGCACTTGGAGGTGGGGCAGTCTAGCACCGGAGTTCATACAGCCGGGACCGTGAGTCTCGACCTTGAGTAGTTTTTCTGCTTCCGCATGAGTGATTTTATAGTGAGGCTATGATGTACCGGGCGTAAGCCCGTTTTGCTACTCTGATGTTTATTTTTGTGGACACTCCCTTCGTAGAGTTATATTTATTATGACATGTGATTCTCTGTGGACTGCAGTTTCCGTTTACTTCATTATTCTGCTACTTTTCTGTGATCGAATTTGGCCGGCAGAATCGGCGCTTTGTGGTAATGACCCTTCAGGGCGTGAAGGAGTCACCGCAAAACGGCGGTTCTGGGCCTAAGACCCCGGCGTATAAAGAGAAACAAAAAGGGGGTCTTACACTTCTAGTGTTCGCCAAGCTGTCCGCACGAGCCATTTCCTTAGGAGTCGAGTGAAGTGAGACCTATCGATGCCTTCTGCTCTTTGGAATAGAGTGAAGCGAGACCTATCGACGCCTTGTACTCTTAGGCGTTGAGTGAAGCTGGACTTATCAGTGCCTTCTACTCTTAGGTGTTGAGTGAAGCTAGACCTATCATCACCTTCTACTTTTAGGCATGGAGTGAAGCAAGACCTGTCGGCACATTCTTCTATTAGGTGTCTAATGAAGCAGGACCTGTAGGCACCTTCAGCTCTTAGGCATTGAGGGATGCGAGACCTGTAGACGCATTTTGTTCTTAGGAGTCTAGTGAAGGTGGACCTGAGGAGCCTTCTTCCCCTGGCATTGAGTGATGTGAGACCCTTACATAACAATATTTGCCGATAATTGGGTGTTGTGGAGGCGAGTTCCTGGTTTACCCAGCATTCGCTCATTTAGGTGAGTGGCGCCTTCATGGGCCACTCACACAGTGGAGTCTAGAGGTAAAATTACCTGGGTGCCCTTGTAGGGCTGCAAATAGTCTTTTAGAAAAGTGGAGTTTGGCTGTTGGCAGACCGCGTTTGGCTACATATAACCATTCAGAACAGTGGAGTTGTGTTTTTTATTGGCCAGTCCTAGAAAACTACAAATAGACCCAAGCGGGTACCTCAGGATGCAAGTTTTCTAGTTCTCTTACTCTCTTATCTTACAGCACTTTCTGAGGTTCCCATAGCTCAGCATAGTCTAAGAAGGGGAAGCACACTAAGATCTTACGGGTGTGTGGTGGGACCTTTGTGTTGGTGCCTTTGGTCAGTTTCAAGTTCTAAGTCTTCGATCAGCCAAGCTTGCTAGGAAAAGTAAGTGTGTGGTCACCTCTTCCCCAATGGTTCGGACTCCACAAGAAGCTGATTTCCGGTTTCAACATTTTGGTGCGGTGAGCATGCAGAGTGATCAGCACTGAAAACCTTAGCGAGCTCAATGACTGGAGGCGAAGGGCAAGGTTCTGACCAGGACGACTCGCCACCCCGTCCCCCTCTCACCACTCTTGATATGTTTGAGGATTTCCGGCAAGAGATGCAAAAGCTCATAACTTTCGCATTCACTGCTCGCAGCTAGTGCTCGATACCCTCAGTCCCAGTGGCTGCAGCCCCATCCCTAGCTAAGAACGCTCCTATTTGGAGGCCTGGAAAGGAAGCGAAGGCAGAAGGTAGTTGGCGAGATCTCTCCGGTCGAGATCACCCAAGGCAAGTCTTTTTCCCCAGTTCGACGGATACGAGATGGCCCGACGAGATGGGGGCATGAGACCGCACGACTCACTCGGCGAGTGGCGGAAGCCCTTTTAATGAGCTGGTCATTTCCGCCCCAATTTTGGAGGTGTTCCGCGAGCCGAAAATTTCCTACTACACCGGAACGGACGATCCAGTTCAGCACGTCCAGTGGTTTGAGGAAGAGGTTTCAATCCGGCAGATGTTGGATGCTTTCAAATGCCGACGCTTTGCCATCACTCTCAAGGAGAAGGCGAGAGATTGTTCCATCAGCTTCCGTCCAGATCAATCTACTGATTCGAGGACCTGCGCTGGGGGTTCTTGCTGAGGATCTCCACTTACAGGAAGAGAAAGAGGGAGTCGGAGTCCTTGTTTCTTATTAAGCAGGAAGTGAACGAGACTCTGGGGAGCTATGTGGACCAGTTCCAGGATTACGTCCTCCAGGTTCAGGTGATGTGATGGTTAAAATTAACGCTAGAGCGTAATTCTAAATCGATAAGGCAGGTGTACATATCATTCTAAAGTATAGGATCAAGTGTTATATTATACTCAGGGCATGTTGACTACTTCTACTCATGCAAATTAATATTATTTTATCTCATAATAAAAAGTTTAATTTAAACTAAAGAAGAATACAAGCTAAAAAGTAACACTTGACCTAGACTCCCTTTGAATTAAAATAAACTCTTCATAAAATCCACGATTCTAATTTACCTACTTTGACTATGGAGATTCCCAAATTACAGAAGCGACTCTCTTAAGAATACGCTCTCGACTAAACTTAGGTTAATCGAATAAGATCCCTTGGACAATCGAAACCCCAATGCTTGCTTTGTGCGGTGAACCCTACTATTTGATTTGACTCCAATCCAGAGGAGTTATTCATCCTCTCTCAGGGAGTGTTTGCAATTCCTTCTACCTTTGAGGGACATAACCGTATCCATAACCTCTCGGTAAATCTAGGATACAGATATAGAGTAGATAACTTATTCATGAAATACAAATTCTAAACAAATAAAATCAAAGATAGATCAAAGTGATAAAACTAGAACATGACAAAAAGAAGATTATTTCACCCAAAGATCATCATGATCTAGTGTTAATTTAAGATTAGCTACTTAACATGATGTAAAAACTACATAAGAAGAGAGACATGAAAATAAAGTGCTTGAATTGAGAATTTGCAAATAGTAAACTAAACTATGAATTTTAAAAGTACAAGAAAGAAATACAAGAACATGAAAATAAACTACTAAAACTACACAAAATCTACTCGTAGCTGACTCCTGCCTCCTCCTGTGGGAGGGGGATACAAGGGGAGCACTTTCCCATTGCGGAGTAACCATCTCCTCAACATGAAACCATCCAAGGATGCTACCCCCTCTCTTCGCTTCACTTCATTCTCCCCCATGGGAGAGTTCGAGCAACACTCAAAGAACTTCGCTAGAGGGCGTAGCGATCTAAACAAGCTCGTCTAGAAAGAAAAAACCTTGAGGTTTTTTTACCCCAAGAATGGATGTTCCCTCCTAGATCCTCTAAGATGATTCTTGTTGGGTCCATTGCCCATAATGTACCAGACTTGTAGAAGTCAGACTTGTAGAAGTCAAACATGTCAATGATATACACAAATTTGTATTTGATGTATGCTCAAGTTCATGCATGCAGGTTATTCCTTGTATCATTGATATGATAGGTATTCCAAGTGATGTGACAGGTGGTCACTAAGTAAAGATGTGAAAAGATAGAAATCTGTCTAAGTCCACATGTAACACCCACACCCCCCCTACTCAAGAGGTTACCCTGTCTTATGCGAAGAACCGTCACCTTTCGGTGACACTATCACACAATGGCTAGTCGACACCGCAAGACACGGATCCTGACGGCTTGTATGATCATTTACATGTAGGCCAATTAAGAATAGAAGTTCATCGAGCAGGTATAAAATAACTTGCAAGTCCACAAGTTACAGTAGAAACATCATAATAGATATAGATGAAAAGTACAACAGTTCACAATGAGTACAAAAATGAGAGAAGTGATTATGTCTGGTACATGCCAAATAGTATGAAGTCTCTCTCTCACACAAACACTAAGGTGAAGATGTAACTAAAACACTCATCATCACATGAAACTGAACTATAGAAGTATTAGTAGTGCGCGACAACTGCTCCTCAGGTCCTTCCACCTCGTCCTGCTTGTCATGCTGGCGCTCCAATTCCTCGAGCTTCTAAATGATAAGGTTACAACCGACTGTTAGTAAAAAAGACTAAGCTATTTTGTCCTCGCCTCACCCACGCAACTCTTAGGCTCCGAGCGGGAGGATGAAAGCTGCGGACAACAAAGAAGTATCAAAATTCAAGCAGGTGGCAATAGTTCTACTCTAACATGGCAGTATATACGCTAGCAGTTCTATATAGTATAAGTTAGGAAGTAAGAAAAGTAGTATTGGAAAGAAGTGCTGAAAGGTAAGTAAAGTAAAGTACTAAGTAGAAATATAAACTATCTACCACTACACTATCATCATAGAAATATCTTAACTTATATTAATGTCCATATAAACTTATAAGTTAAGGTTTCATAAATATAACTTATCAAATAAAATAACACATAATAATTTATTTGATAAGGATCCACAGTGCGTATGCCCTAAGTATGTATGTGTGCTATGATGAGGTATGTAGGTTATGATTCATACAAGTACAACTCACACACACAAGTATATGATCAAAGACCTTTAGTTCCCAAATTTGGAGTTAGTTAAACTCTTTGGTACCATCGTTGTGGCTACGAAAGCTATGGAGCGGGCATCTCCACTTCCTAGGCAGGCATACACACTACCAGGCCTAGACCCTTCGTATGCCTCTGTATACATTCGAGGTTTACTATAGAGTCTCTGCGTACTAATTTGCTGGTAATCCCCACCAGTCTTTTTGGTAGGGTGTGTGTTTTGGGGGATTGTCTTTCAGACCATAGTATAAACAACCTAGTAGCCCATAAAACCTACAGACCTCACCAGAGTGACCGTATTGTCGTCGGTGTAATGCCTAGCTAGTACCACATGACATGTTACTAATATATTCAATGCACATGCAAGTTAGTTCAAACTTGAGCTTCCAGCTCACAGGACCAACCCGTCCTGAAGTAAAGCTCCCGAGCCTCAGCTCGCAGGACTAAACCCATCCTCTATCAAACACTCGAGCCTCCACCTCGTAAGACTAAACCCATCCTGAATCCTTCCAACCCTATACGGGTGAGTTTGTCGCATCATTCCCTTACCCTATTAGACTATTCTTGTCTTACTCATGTTATACTTAATAGTTTAGGGTTAATCCTTGGACTACCAAGGGCATGTCCGGTGAGGGGCTATTGGGGGCACTAGGACATACGATGGGCTGAAGTCAAAAGCTCCCTTTCTCAAGGACACTTACTTTTATTAGTGACTACGCATAATTGATACATCAAATCTAGAGGTTGCTCTTGAGTGAAGTCCAAATCCCCCATCATATTTGTTCTCCTTGTGGCTTGCAGTCTAACACTTGTTACTATGTAGTGACATACTTATGACTGCAAGCAAGGTTTTAACTTCACAATACATCTCTCAATTCAACCACCTATCATTTCCCTGTGGGTCCTAGTGTTATACGTCACTTTTTAATAAGTGCAGCCCATGACCTAATTCGTACCCATATGAGATTACCTCTCATTCCTTGGTCCAAAGGCCACCAAATTTTTATCATGGATTTGTCATATTTATAATATTGATCATTCATAATTTCATCATTTTTCTAATTATTTTGGACCATAATTTAAATTTATTAATTAAGTGATCTAGGACACTTTGAACATGAACTACTCTAACTAGTGGTCCATTAGGTATAAATAATTTATCTGAATGTTATATAGTTTAAAAATATTTTTGAACCAAATATCTTAATTTTCCATCATGATTTGACCCTTATTTTCCATTTATGATTGAAATCCCATTATCTTCTTTTTTTTTGAAAGAAGTAATAAAAATAATCATGTAAAAATTCATGAAAAATTCCAACTCACTAATATTAACAAGATAATTGTCAAAACAGATTTTCATACTCTTAGTCCGTGTTTTGACCTAAGATATTCACATGTTAACATAATTACAAAAATGAGAGTATTATAGTATACACCATAAATAATCATCCAAAAATCTTTATAAAATTTATAGCGGTTCATAATAAATAAATAAGAATCTAGATATTTTCTCATAATTTTCCATGAAAAACTTCTCATGTTTTTGATGAAAGTCCCATAATGGTAAAAATGTAATTACACTATTTATACATGTAATAATTCTCCAAAGTGCAAATAAATTTTTCCAGAAAAGTGAAATGACCTATTAGGGCTTGGATCAACAATTTGGAATTTTCTAATTTAAAGAACCCAATTTTTCATTTTAACACCTAAATGCGCTAATTTTGAAATAATTCCAACCTATGAGATTTTTTATTCCAAAAATCCCAATTTTCTCATGAAAGAAGTATTTTACCTCCATAAGTCTCTGTCCAAAATTTTATGGACTTACATTGGGCCAAATAGGCTTAATTCTAATTTTACCATTTACACACCATTTACAAATCTACCTTTGCCATGAAATGTTGGATCATTTAGCATACAAAGATCCAAATGGTTCCAAATTTTTACCAAGGCCATTGGATGACCTTAGAGCCATGCCACCCAAATTTGGGGCATTTAGAATTGGGAAGCTACCTAAATTCCATTTATTTAAGAATTCATATTTCTATTAAAACTATAAAAACTTATTCTCCAAAAATTCTAATTTTTGGACATAGTCTGAGAATGGTATACACACATACATGACCTAAATAAACAACATGTGGATTTATATTTTAGCCTAGACATCCATTTGAAGTTCTGCCCTAGTCTAAGAGCAGTCCTAGGATAGAGCTACATTTTTATGTTGATGACTACCTCTGATTATGCATATAAGGTGCGTAAAATTAATATGCAAAACACTATAATAATTGAGAAAGGAATAATTAATAACACTGTAGATTAATTCAACTTAATCAACGACATCGCATTGTCTTCTGCACTGAGCCGGCGGCTCAGATCATCCCGAGATGGGCAATGTTGATCTCTCATTTCCAGCCACCTGAGTCGCTGCCACAGCCGACGATTATCACCACGACCTCCGTTGAGGTGGAGACTAGCGTTTCCAGGTGACCTGGGCGCCCGAGGCGGCCCCTCCGGTGAACCCGAGCAAGAAGAAAAGCTCAAAATATTCCCTCTATCATGGCATCAGGATCATTTGAGCATGATATATCTCCTGGTGGATCTAGAAGACTAGCACCGAGGGAGGGGATGAGAAATGGACCTTGATGTGAGCATGGAGGCGGATGCAGTAGTGGTGAGCCATGGTGTAAATGTTTGTTTTAGGATTGAGAGTGGCCTAGAGGGGGTGAATAGGTTCAATTTAAATCTTGGCAACTTTTTCGATTCTGAGATTTAATTTTCTATGTTTATTTCCCTAGTCAGATGAAATAAGAAACTATTCAATAATTAAAACATTCACAACACAACAATCAAAGCACAGTACATATAGTTTTATAGTGGTTCCCCAATTTATGGATACATTGACTTTCCCCCTTCGACTATCTGGCAATGAACTAGATTTGGACAAACTCCTACTTTGTTCTTTACTCAGATCCTTAGATCTTATAACTCAGAGCCCAGCTGGATCCTACAACTCATACTTTACACGTCTTACCACTCAGATCAACAAGATCCTAAACCCCAAGTTCTTTCCAAGGACTCTAACTCAGAATGTATCCACACTCCTACTCCTCAGGCAAATCCTGACCTATAACTCAGAACTATCAGTTCCTACAACTCAGAGATATACCCACGTCTCCTACCTCATGCACTCAGCCTTACATCAGCCTTTATAACACTGGCTTACAACTCAGAGAAATTAATTCTCATACACTCAGATCTACAATTAGATCTTACAAGATTAATAATTGTGTAAAGAAATGAATTCTGAATTTGTCACCCAGCAAGAGAGAAACGGGTTACTACTTCTTGAACTGAACTTGAAAAATCAGCCTCCATTGAACCTTGTTGTAATGGATTTGATCCGACACTTCTTATCTTTTCAATGCTTCTTAAAGATGAAATTAGGGTAGATCTAGGCTGGAGAATGTTAAAGTTGATTCTTGATCTAGCTTCTCTCCACCTTTTGAATTCTAGCAGATTACTTTTTAGATCTGGCTTCTCAAATTTTTTCTCTATCTGTTTCTGTAGAGTTGATCCCTTTATATATGATCCGTCAAAGGTAACCGACTGATCCGATTAATTATTGACATCTGACAGTTCTGATAGTTATCAGATCTTCTGGCTTGATTTTTGCACTTAGGAAACAACTCTGCTTGAAGTGTTGGAGTTTTACTATTGGATGTGTCTATACCAGTCCTGGGTATCGACACTACTCTTGTAGTGATGTCGACATACTCCTCAATGTGACAACACAACCTTCACCTTATCTCAACACAGCTGATATAGAATGTGTCGATACGTGTCCTGATAGTCGACACAGCTGACTTCCCGACTGATGGTGTCGACCTAAGTCCTGGTTGATGACACTGCTTGCTTCCAGTCTTGACTCATCTTGTGAAGTGTGTCGACACTAGTCCTGAGTGTAGACACGGTTGTCTTCAGTCTCAGAATTGCTTGTATAGAGTGTGTCAACACTTATCCTTAGTGTCGACACATCTGTTCTTTATCTCGACACAACTTATGTAGTGTGTGTTGACACCAGTCCTGAGTGTCGACACAGTTGCTGTCTTGTATCATAGTGTCGACACAACTTTCTCCTTGACTCAACACATCTTGTTTAAGTGTGTTGACACTAGTCCTGAGTGTCGACACAGCTACTTCTTGTCTCAGCACAACTTTGACAAAGGTGTCGACACTTGCCTTGTGTCTCTACACTTTGGTACTTAGTTTTATGTGCCTGCACACAAGAACTTAGCATTCATCAAATACAACTATGTGAATATCATTGAGCTGAATGGACTTCTTCAAATTAAATACATTATGACCAATGTACCCAGTAATCTCTCCCTATTTGGAGAAGTCATAACCCCAATTCAATGATAGACACATTAATACAAAAATATTATGATTAAGATATTAAGATTTCAATGTTGCACAATATGTGAAATAACATAGATAAAAACACATATTTCATTAGACATTAACAACAATAATGTTGAGCAGAAAGTAAAGGAAACAATTGTAATCCTAATTAATAGCACAAGAAATATTGTGCAAACTAAAATTTTGATTAATTGTTTGTCAAAAGGTTTACAACTATAAACTTTGGTTATTCAATATTTATAGAACAAATTTTACATGAGATTTAGAACTAATTGTATCCTATGGAAACTTTGGTTCTCTGATGACAATGCCCTCTCCAGATTAGACTGTGGCTTTAACCTCAGGTCCCTTATCATCAGCAACATTCTTTCATTTGTCATCCTTAGCCTTTGCTATTCCTTCCTCTTTCAGCCTTTGTCTTTCAAAATAATGGTAAGGCTTTGGGAAATATTTGCTAGGCTCAACTGAATTAACCGGCATCTTTCCTTTATTTAGATCATGTATGAGCTTCTGGATGACATCTAGCTGCTTTAAATGTTTATCCCATTCTTGTTCTTAATAGCATTTACCTCTGTCTGTCACATTTGCATTGACTACTTTCCATGCAGTGAGGATTTTTCATATGGAGGTTGGACTCCACTGCTCAAAATTTGGTCTGGCCTTAGCTTGTTCTCTAAATCTTTTCTTCAATAGCTGATCTTCTTTTTATTTAATCATAGCAGATTCAAACATCTCCACCTCTTCACATATAATATTTTGAATTGGTGGTGGAGGACTGTACATATGTTGGACAACAGCTTGGATAGCATCAAATGGAACTTATGCTGCAGGAGTGTATATGGACTGATCAGGAGCATGAGTTCCAGTAGTATGAGGTGCTTCAAGTTGAGCTTGTTGACAACCAGACTCTGTAGTTTGATCTCCAACAGACCATAGGTGAGGATGGCTTAAAGTGTCTCTGATATTGTTTGATATCCAGGTTGCATGTTTAGAACTAGCCCTTATCATTACCCTCTCCACTTTTATGTATTCTCTCTCTATGTAATCTCTTAGATCATTTTTGTGAAGCTTGACTTGACCATCTAGGTAATTTATTCTAGATGTTAAGGAATTGTTGAGTTTAAGTAAGTGGTCATCTAATTGTTTGTCAAATGCTTGGATATCTTTAAGTAGTGAGTCTGAATGTGTGGTCAGTTGAATATCCATCTTTATTGTGGCATCAGTTATCTTAGTTTCTAGAGAAGAAGTCTGCTTAGTTTACTTGTCCAATGTTTCTCTATGCATGACTGTCTTGTTTTCATCCAATATTCTTTGATTTTCAAGGACACGACCTTGTTTGATAATCATTTCATCTGCAGTATTCTTAGCTTCTTGCTGCTGTTGTGTAATATATACCACAACATTTGCTCCCTTCTGAAAGAAGTCTCTCATGTCTTTTCTCAGGAGATTCACTTCAAATCTGATTGACTTTATATCCTGTGCCATGTGAAATTACAATTCTATGTTGCTTTCATCTACATATTTCTCAAGGTAAGTTCTTTGTTGGTCAGGCATAAGTTGTAGTTACATAAGTAGTGAGCTTGTGTCCACCTGAGGAGCTTGAGTTGGTTCAGACTAAATAATTCTTTTATTGCTCCTACTTCTCTTTTTCAATTCAGATAACTTTCTTTTCTTCAGATGAGACTCCTCTTCTTCTTCAGAGGTAGAAGATCTTACCTCTTCAACTGTTGGTGTCTCCTTGGCTTTGTCAGTATCAGTGGCCAACTCCCCCTCAACTCTTATACCTTTCTTATTAATATTGATTTTTTCCAAGTTAACATCTGCATGCTGAATTTCAGCATCAGGAACTTCAATCTGGGGAATGTCAGCTATCTCCCCCTCGATGTTAGTTTCTTTAAACATAACAATTTCTTCCACTATGTCTTTAGAGGTAGGATCTTCATACTCTTTCAGGAATCTGCACATCTTGTGCAAGTGTCTCGGCTTCTCACCCAACTTTATCCTTAAGTATTTCTACATCAGTCTCTTTATGGAATTCATCCTCCATCTCTTTCTCAGACATTTCCTGTTCAGGAACCTTTGAATGTTCTAGTTTTTGTACAACATCCATAATTATAGTAGTAGTTGTATCCATTGGCAATTCAGTGAGTTTCTCTGCCCCAATTTGATCTACCTCTTGAAAATTCTCTCCTTGCACCTGAACCCTTGTTCCAGGTGAGAGTCTTGAAGATCTTATTTGTTCTTCCTCAGCATCCTTATCTGAACTAAAGTCTACATGTTCCTCAGAATCACTTGAGAACTCAACTTCCTATACCACTGCTTTCTTGCCTTTTACCTCCTTTGTCTTCTTAGGTTTTGGAGTCTCCTTAGATAAGACCATGTCCCATCTTGACAGAATCCTTAAGTCCACTCTCCTCATGTGGTTGATCTTTGTTCCAACTTTCTGGTTGATATTATTTGGAATTGTCTTCACCAGATACATACTAACAATTCTGCCCATATTGTGCTTTTGAATCCCTTCTGCAGTCTTATTAAACACAACCCTTTTTCAATTAGTCTTTATTCTAAAAAAAAATTTTATCATCAGGCTAAACATGAAGGTTGAAATCCTGTCATGTGCTTCAGCATTGCAGAGGAGCACCTTTCCTACTACTTCTAACAAAAACCTGCCCTGGGAATTCATTCCCTTCCTGTTCAATGAACTAAGGCCCCTGTAGTATTGTTGGAGCCAGTCGACACCACTCTAGTGGTTGGAGCCAGTCGACAGCACTCTAAGGCCTCTGTAGTCTTGTTGGAATCTAGTTCATCTTCTTGTGCAGTTCTAGGAATCTGGAATTCTTTAGCCAGCCTTTTGATTGTGACCTATACTCTTGTTCCATTTACATTGGATTTTATCTTGGCTATCTTAGGGTTTAGTGAATCATTGGAATTGAACTTAGATACTTCTCTCTTCCATATCCTGGTTGCTTCAGAAAGCAAATACTCAAGACTTGCCTCATTGACAAGGTCTATCACATTCTTGATCTCTTCTTGCATGGAGATGAAAGCGTTTCGCACCAGTTCATTACCCTCATTGATGTTGTAGTCCATCTTGGGCGCCATTTGAGTTGAGAGAGCTTGAGATTGAGAGGTGTCGACTGAGGATTTCTAGGTCTCGACAGTCAGCGAACAACCTTTCAAGTTTTTTGGTAAGCGTAGTCGACAACTCCTTACACCTTCTATTTATAGTAACTATCTACTGAAGGAGAGAAGGCGCACTGCATTTAGTATTTTTCTAAAGATTTCGGAAATGTCCAGTGTCGACATGGAAAACCGTCTCTGTCGAGATGTGTCGACTTAAGTCGACACAAGATTCATGTCTGTCGATACAGACCTCAGGGTCTCGACACTCTTATGTCTCGACACTAAATTTTTATGTCTCGACACACATTCTGGTATCACGACATAATACTGCCTATAATATTGACACACACACTGTGGTGTCTCGAAATAATTCTGTGACTTAGACGAAATTTGTGTTCTTAATATAATTTCTTGACTTTATGTGAAGTCTGTCTTATTTATTTAGATTTGTTGACTTGGTTATTCATTTTTTATAAGTTGTACAGACTTTGTTGTTTCTAATTAAAAATGTTTACTCAATGTTCAACATACCTAGTTCAAATTTAAAGTAATTAAACTTGCTTTCATCTAGGGGTTTTTTAAAAATGTCAGCAACTTGTCTTTCTATTGGAGTATATTGTAAACTAATACTTTCTTTTTCAACATTCTCTCTGAGATAGTGATATCTAATTTCTATATATTTAGTTCTACTGTATGAAACAAGATTATTAGCAATAGAAATTACACTAGTAGAATCTCAAAACATAACAGATTTACTTAGCTATACACTGTAGTCCAGTAGTTGATGCTGAATCCACAGCAACTATGCACAGCAACTTCCAGCAGAAATATATTGAAATTCTGCTATAGAAATTGCAACAATTCTTTGTTTCTTGCTGCTCCAACTTATGAGTGTTTTCCCTAGGAATTGGCAAGTTCCAGAAGTGCTTTTTTTGTCGTCTTTACACCCTTCAAAATCTATATTTGTATACCCTGTGAGTTCAAAATCACTATCCTTAGGATACCAAAGCCCAAGATTCGGTGTGCCCTTAAGATATCTCAATATTCTATTTACAGCAGTGTAATGAGACTCTTTGGGGCATGTTTGGTACCTTGCACAGACATATGTTGAGAATATAATATCTGGCCTACTAATAGTCAAATGCTATAGTGATCCAATGATGCCTCTATTCAAGGATTCATCAACTGTTTTCCTAGATTCATCCTTGTGTAGTGACACAAAAGAACCCATTGGAGTTCTCATGGTAGAAGAATTTTTCATACCATACCTCTTAATCAACTCCATAGTGAACTTAGACTGAGATATGGATATACCATCCTTAGATTGTCTAACTTGGAATCCCAAGAAGAAAATTAGGTCACCCATGCTACTCATTTCGAACTTGCCTCGCATAGGCCTAGCAAATCTTCAACACATCTTCTCATTAGTAGACCAAAAAATTTTGTCATCTACATATTTCTAGACTAGGATGCTTGATCCTTTGATGTCCTTAAGGAATAGTGTCTTGTCTATCTTTCCTCTAAATAACTTGTTATCTATAAGAAAGATAGACAAGGTCTCATACCATGCTCTAGGTGTCTGTTTTAACCCATAAAAAGCTTTGTGCAATTTGATGACATGGGAGTTAAGTTTAGGGTTTACAAAACCTGGTGGCTACTCTACATAAACTTCCTCATTCAGTATACCATTGAGGAATGCTGACTTTATATCCATCTGGTAGACCTTGTATCCATTGTATGTTGTATGAGCTAAAAATAACCTTATGGATTCTAGCCTAGCTACAGGAGCAAAGGTTTGGTAAATGTTTATCCCTTCCTCTTGTCTATATCCTTTAGCCACTAATCTTGCTTTATTCTTAACTATAACCCCATACTCATCTAGTTTATTCCTATAAATGCACTTAGTGCCTATGACATTGCGATCACAAGGTCCAGGAACAAGACCCCAAACTTCGCATCTCTTAAATTGATTGAGCTCTTCTTGCAATACAACAATCCAGTTGGGGTTTGAATTAGCTTCTTCAAACTTTTTAGGTTATACCTGAGAGATAAA
Source organism: Platanthera guangdongensis (assembly GCA_039583875.1). Lineage (NCBI taxonomy): Eukaryota > Viridiplantae > Streptophyta > Magnoliopsida > Asparagales > Orchidaceae > Platanthera > Platanthera guangdongensis. Next base: position 29,878,028 of record CM077163.1, read on the forward strand.
GCAAAAGTATAGAACCTCATTGTGATGTCTACTCTTAGTAGTCACTCCTAGCCTGACATCACCTATTATTTAATCAATAGGATGATCTCTAAGGTTTCTAACAACTACTAGTAGGTTCCTACCATCACCTAGTTCTATAGGAGGAGCAAGATGATTCTCTTCCTCCCATGGGCAGTTACTGTATCTTCTATAGGAATTTCAACATTATCTCTATTGTGTAGCTCTAGATCAAGTGAATCACCAATACTTAACTTATCCATCCTAGAGTCTACATTTTTTAGACTAGAGTTATTAGAAATCTCATAATATAGTATAAAAGTTTCATCAAAAACTACATTAATTGATTCCTCTACAACTTCATGTTTCAAGTTGTAAATGATGTATGTGAAAGTTATAGTACCTAAACACCTAGAGGGGGGGGTGAATAGGTGACCAAATTCTTTTTAACTTTTTATGGCAGCAATCAGTTAATATTACAGAATTCTAACTATTTTATCACAGCAATCACACAGCATATACAGCAAATCACAATCACAGCAGACACAGAGTTTTATAGTGGTTCCCCAAGCTTTGGGTATATCCACTTTCCCCCTTCGCCTATCTAGCAGTGTACTAGATTCGGCCAAACTTCTCCACTATCTCAGAACCCAATCTGGTTCCTACACCTCAGGCCCAAGGCCCTACAACTCAGATTTTCCACAAAGCCTACACTCAGCCACAAAGGCCTACACTCAGCCACCAAGGCCTACACTCAGCCACCAAGGCCTACACTCAGAGATTCCAATCTCCTACACTCAGGCTCCCAAAGCCCTACACTCAGCCTTTATAATTACAGGCTTACAAAACCTCAGATCCAAAGGATCCTACAAGATAAAAATGATTATACAATTGTTAACTCAGCAATCCAAAGACAAGAGAGGGGAGTTGTGAGTTTCTTGATAAGTTCTTGGAAGAACTCAGCTGGAATCAATCTGACTTAGCTTTCTTCAAAGCTTCTTGAAAGTATAACTCAATAAGACTGACTCCTTCTGCAGTTTATCCTTGATCTCTACTTCTTAAGATCCAGAATAAATCTGAACCCTTCTTCTCAGCCTAGTTCCAATGGCTGATTTCTTGGATGGAGCTCTCTCTCTCCAACTTCTTAGATTTGCACTTGATTCTTCAAGGAATAGCTAGATCTTCTTTGTTGAATACTTGATCAATGATTTGAACTTTGACAACTTCAACAAATTTCTCAACAACAGTTTCTGTAGACTGTATAAGCCTATTTATAGGCCTTCTTCATGGTAACTGGCTGGTCCGGTCCATAACTGAATTCTGACAACTCTGACAGGTGCTGTAGACTGGCTGGAATGGCAGCTGTCAAGTCATCCAATCAGTTCATGAAAATTCTCTAACTGTCAAGAAGTGTCGAGACTATCTGTCTTTAAGTGTCGACACTTATAGACCAAGTGTCGACACATGTTGTCTAAGTGTCGACACTAGTCTACAAGGTGTCGACACAACTCCCTGTATTGTTGATTCTTTATCTCGACACTACTTCCTCTTCATGTGTCGACACTGAGATTGAGTGTCGACACAAGTACTTGTACTTCAGTGTCTTTGCTGAATTCTTCTAAGTGTCGACACAACACCTTTGTGTCGACACATCTTCATGTGTTGAATCTGTCAAGTGTCGACACTGCTTCTTGGTGTCGACACATGTCTTCAGTGTTGATACTTGTTGAGTGTCGACACAGCTCCTTGTGTCGACACATTCTTCTTCTTGTTGAGACTTCAGCTGAGTGTCGACACATTCCCATAGTGTCGACACTTGTACTTAAAATAATTTGTTGAAATTTGCTGTTCTTTGCTAAGTGTCGACACAGCTCCTTGTGTCGACACTTTCTTCAAGTGTTGAGTCTTCAGCTAAGTGTCGACACATTGTTATGTGTGTCGACACTTACTTCAAGTGTTGACTCCTCTGCTGTGTGTCGACACATTGTTCTGGGTGTCGACACTTGTACTTAGTCTCTACAGACTTTTGCTGAGTGTCGACACAACCTCCAAGTGTCGACACTTTCTAATGTAGACACAGCTTCACTGGGTGTCGACACAACTGTTAAGTGTCGACACAGCTTTACTGGCTTTTCTTTATTGTGTGTCGACACAGCTCCTTGTGTCGACACTTTCTATCTGGTGTCGACTCAGCATCCCTGGTGTCGACACAATAACTCCAAGTGTCGACACTGCTTGCCTTGGTGTCGACACAAGTCTTCTTAAGTGTCGACACTTTCCCTCTGGGTGTCGACACATGGACTTAGAAACTTTTTCATCATTTCCTGCAAATACTTAACCTGCACATGTAACTCAAAATACATCAAATACATTTTGATGTATATCATTGAGTTGGGTGAGGCTTCTTCAAATCAGGTACATTTAGACAAATGTACCCAACAATCTCCCCATATTTGGAGAAGTCATAACCATTATTCAATGATATACACCATTCATAATAAAATTACAAAATGATGTAAAACAAGATTATATATAGCAGGGTAAACATAAACATGTATTAATCACACATGTATACAAATATAACATCACAGAACAAATATGAAATAGACATAGACATCATCACAGAACAAATATGAAATAGATTTAACAGATAACACATTGTTCTAATATCTGTCATATTCATTTTCAGAAGTTCACAAAATGTTTTACATCTAAAAGATTACAAAGTAAACTCCAAGAAAATTCTAATTCTATTTCAGTTCTGGCTCCTTAATCATTATTCCTTTGCCAACTTGAACTTTAGCTTGAACAGGAGCATCAGCAACTTCAGCATCAGCAGGCTTCTTGCCTTTCAAGTCTTTCTTCTTAAGCTCTTCTGCTTTAATCTTTTATCTTTCAAAGTAATGGTATGGCTTTGGAAAGTACTTGCTAGGCTCCTGAGCTGTAGGAGGTAGCTTTCCCATCTTGGCCTTCCTTCTGTATTGGACAATTGCCTCCTGTCTAGATTCATGTTTCCTCCATTCAGTTTCAGAAAACCATTTGTTCCTGTCTTGAATGTTATCCTTGGCAGCTTTCCAGGTAGTTAATATAATGTTTCTAGAGGTAGGGCTCCATTGCTCAAAATCTGGTCTTTGTTCAGCTTGTTCCCTAAACCTCTTCTTAGATAATCTGGTTTCCTCTTGAGCTTGCTCCTTCAAGATGGCTTCCTGTAAAGCTTCAGAGACAGGCTGAACAACTTTTTCAATAATAACATTGTCCTTGCCCCCAGGTGGGCTATACATACACTGTACATCAGCATGTATCATGTCAAAATCTGGAGGAGGGTAGATGACTTGAGCCACTTCAGCTTGCTCCCCTCCAAGATAGGAAGGATGAATTCCAGATTCTGCTACATTATCATCATCACAAAGAGGAGGATAACCCAGAGTAGCTCTGATGGAATTAGATATCCACTTTGCATGATCAGAGCTTGCCTTGACTAACACTCTCTCCCCCTTTATGACTTCTCTTTCAATATGATCCCTTAAGTCATCTTTTTGAAATCTCACTTGAACATTGAGATAATTAACTCCATCCCTATAGAAAGGTCTTAACCTTTGGAGTTTTTCAGAGAGGATCTTCTGAGATTCTTGAATGGCAGTCTTAACAGCAGTGAGTTCTTCCTGGAAGACTTTGTCAAATTCTGCCTTTGCTATAGCTGGAGTCTGTCCTGCAGCTAGATTCTTCAGTTCTGTGACTATTGCATTGTGGGATTCAGTAAGGTTGTCATTCATTCTTAGCTGATTTTCAAGAACATAACCTTACTTCACAGCTATGTCATCCACTTGTGCTTTTATCTTCTCCTGGTGTGTGGCCAAGTACACCACTGCATTCCCCCCTTTGTGGAAGCAGTCTGTCATCTCCTTCTTATTTTGGTTCATTTCAAACCTTATAGATTTTATGTCCTGGGCTAGATCAAACTGTAGTGATTTGTGCCCTTCATCAACATAAGTCTCTATTGCTTTTCTATGCTCATCCAGCTTGATCTGCATAGCAACCATCAGTGCATTATGATCAAAAGCTGGGGTTGGTTGTACTATAGACTGTGGAGCAACAGTTTGGAGAGCCTTTTTGTAACTTTGGCTCCTTCTTTTGAAGACATAAATTTTCTTTTTCCTTGCCCTTGCTGCTTCCTCATCTTCTGAAGCTGAGGAGCTGGCAATGTCTACCCTCTCCTTAGGGCTTGGGGGCCTCTCAGTGTGCACATCTTGTGCCTTTTCAGTTGCTTGCCTTGCAGGCTCTTCAACAAATAATACTTGCTCCCCCTCAATTGGAGCATTCTCCTTCTCAGCAGCATCAGTGTCCTTTCCAAAGTCTTCTTGATCTAGATTTAAGAAAAGATCTTCCATGGTGTATTCTTGTGGAGACTGAGCAGGAGAAATTCTGGTCTCTTCAACCACTGGATCAGGAACTATTGGAGCTGCAACAGATGTGTCTTCCATGACAGCATCTGTGACTTGATTATCCAGCTGAGTTTGCTGATGAACATCAGACAAATCACTATCTTCTATAGGAAAAACTAAAGTATTGAGTTCAGTGATTACCTCTAGGATAATGCTGGTTGCTTGTTCACTTTCCAGTGTAGTGGGTTCATCTACAACTGGAAGCTCCCCCTGGCTTTGATCCTTGTGGATGGGGCTAGCTTGAGGTAGCTCCCCCTGGATCTCAGCATCATCTTGAGGAGCTGGAGACTTCACAACAGGCTCTTCCTCATTCTCATCTGGAGTGAAGACAACCTGTTCTTCACTATCTGAGCTGCTAGTGGACTCTTGAGCCACTGGGGCAATTTTCCTTTTCTTCTTTAGGGGAATCTCCGTCTCAGTAACTATCTTCTCAGGGGTTGGCATCTCCTTAGTCAACACCCTGTCGCATCTAGAGAATATTCTTAAATCCATCTTCCTCATATGGTTTATCTTGCTTCCAGCAGCCTGATGCATAACCTCTGGTATGGTACCAGCTAGGTATAGACTTAAAATTCTACCCAGGTTGGGCTTCTTCAAGCTTTCTTTAATCTTCTCATAAACTACCATAGACCAGTCAATTTTTAGAGTGAAGATTATCCTTTTCATTATACTAAACATATGGGCAGACACTCTGTCATGCCCTCCTGGCTTGCTGAGTATGACTTTGCCAACAATCTCTGAGAGGAATTTCCCTTGATTGTTCATTCCCTTCCTGAGAAATACTGATCCAAGCTTCATCTTAGGATCCAGTCCACACCAGGTTAGAGCTTCCCTGGTCTTTGTAGCTGTAACCTCATCTTCCTCTTTAATTCTTGGTAGCTGTAGAATCTTCCTCAGACTTTTAGGGGTTACCTTAACCTTTGCTCCATGAACTCTGGATTTGATTTTGTATCCAGATTCGTCCACTTCAGCTCCATTGAGGAATTTAAGTACCTCTTTCTTCAATATCTTAGTAGGTTCTGAAACAAGATAATCCAATCCTGAATCGGCAACTAGGGTTACGACAGTCTGGATTTCTTGATCGGCATCCTCAAAAGCACCGCGCACCAGCTCGTATCCTTCGTTGACATTCTCCTCTAGCTTAGGCGCCATTAGGGTTTGTAGAATTTGTCTTGAGAGAAGATAGGTGTCGACACAGAAGTTTGGTCTCGAAACTTTGAAAGCGTGTCGACAAACTAAGGCAAAACCCTATTTATACCTTTCTACTTTTGAAGATGAAAAGGCGGGCAGTCAACTTAAATTGTGTCGACACTGGCAATAAGTGTCGACACTGACTTATAATGTCTCGACACATAAGTGTCGACACAAGTTTAGTCAACAGATATTATGTGTCGACACTTGTTTATGTGTCGACACCACTTAACTCGACATTTAGTCGAGACTTTACTTAGAAAATACTGAGTAAACACTAAGTGTCGACACCACCTTGGTTGTGTCGACACCTACTTGTCATGTGTCGACACTAATATACTGAAGTGTGGACACCAATTTCCTAGATGTGTCGACACCTTTTCCCTGAAGTGTCGACACCACTAGTCTGTGTCGACACAGAAATCTCTATGTGTCGAAACCTTTTTACTTAGCCAATTTCAATTCTGTAAACTTACTCTAAGTTTATCATTCCTAGTTCAATTTTAAATCTATTGAACTTAGCTTCTTCTAGGGGCTTAGTATACATATCAGCTAGTTGTTCATTTGTTTTAATATATTCAAGTAAAATATCTTCTCTTTCTACATGCTCCCTAAGAAAATGATATTTAATTTCAATATGTTTTGTTCTACTATGGGATACATGATTATTAGCTATTGAAATAACACTAGTAGAATCACAAAAGAGTGGAGTTCTACTTACCTGAAATCTATAGTCCTCTAACTGATGTTGTATCCAAAGAAGTTGAGCACAGCAACTTCCTGCAGCCACATACTCTGACTCTGCAGTGGAGATAGCCACACTTGTTTGCTTTTTGCTACTCCATGAAATTTGTCTCCCACCTAGGAATTGACAGGTTCCAGTAGTGCTTTTTCTATCTTCTTTGCATCCTGCAAAGTCTGCATATGAATAACCTGTTAGTTCAAAATCCCCATTCCTAGGGTACCAGAGGCCTAGATAAGGAGTGACCTTAAGATATCTCAATATCCTTTTGACTGCAGTCAAATGAGACTCTTTAGGGCAGGCTTGATACCTAGCACAGACACATGTAGCATACATGATATCTGTTCTACTTGTAGTCAAGTATAATAGGGAGCCAACTATCCCTCTATACAAGGTTTCATCTACAGGCTTCCCTGCATCATCCTTGCTAAGAGACATACTTGACCCCATAGGAGTCTTCATGGTGCTGGATAAATCCATACCATACTTTCTTATGAGTTCTAGGGTGAACTTGGACTGGCCTATGGATAAACCACTCTCAGTCTGTCTTACTTGGAGACCCAAGAAAAACTTCAGCTCTCCCATACTACTCATCTCAAATTGACTTTGCATTAGCTTTGCAAACTTTTTGCAAAGGCTACTTTCAGTAGACCCAAATATAATGTCATCTACATATATTTGGACTAGTATAACTTTGCCTCTAGATTCCCTAAGGAATAGAGTCTTATCTATTTTCCCCCTTGAGAACTTGTTCTTAATGAGGAAACTAGATAGGGTTTCATACCAAGCTCTAGGGGCTTGCTTTAACCCATATAAAGCTTTCCTAAGTCTATAGACATGATTAGGTAAAGTAGAATCAACAAAACCTGAGGGTTGTTCCACATAGACTTCTTCTTTAAGATTACCATTTAGAAATGCTGACTTGACATCCATTTGGTAAACCTTGAATCCTTGAAAAGTTGCATAGGCCAGGAACATCCTTATGGCATCCAGTCTGGCTACTGGAGCAAAGGTTTGATCAAAATCAATACCTTCTTCCTGCCTATATCCTTTTGCAACTAATCTTGCTTTGTTCTTAATGATGACACCTTGTTCATCCATCTTATTCCTGTAGATCCACTTGGTTCCTATTATATTGTGGTCTTTAGGTTTAGGAACAAGTTCCCAGACCTTGCACCTTTTGAACTGATTAAGCTCTTCTTGCATTGCTTCAGTCCATTGTGGATCTAGTATTGCTTCTTCAAACTTCTTAGGTTCAACTTGGGATAGAAAGTTGGAGTTGACTGCTGCATTCAGGTTTCTGCTCCTTGTTTGTACCCCTTGTCTTGGATCTCCAATAATCTGCTCTACTGGATGATCTCTAAGATGCCTATTGGCTTGAGGCATCCTGACTTCTGGTTGAACCACTTCAGTTTCATCATCTTGCTATACTCCTTGTACTTCTTCTGTATTTGGTACATGTAGTTCTCCCCCTGAACAACAGCCACTGTCTTCTACTTGCTGTCTTGCAGTAGATTCTTCTTCTAGAGTGAGCTTGTCCATCTTCTTTGTTAAACCTGTGGGGCTGCATACACTACTAGACAACTCATTGTTAATAAGTTTAGTCTCATCAAATACTACATGTACAGTTTCTTCTACAACTTGTGTAGACAAGTTGTAGACTCTATAAGCCTTACTATTGTTGCTGTACCCAACAAAAATTCCCTCTTGGGACTTGGCAGCAAACTTAGTCAAGTAAGACTTTCCATTATTAAGTATGAAGCATTTGCAACCAAAGATCCTGAAGTAGGATAGGTTTGGTTTCCTGCCTTTCACAACTTCATATGGGGTCTTGTTTAGGCTTTTAGTGATGGTAGCCCTATTTATAACATGGCATGCAGTGTTAACTACTTCAGCCCAGAAATATTCTGGCAGTGATGTATCACTTAATAGGGTCCTATCAGCCTCTATCAAGGTCCTATTCTTCCTCTCAGCAATGCCATTTTGCTGAGGTGTTCTAGGTGAAGAAAACTCTTGAAATATCCCAAAGTCTTCACATAGTTTTGTCATGCTATCAGACTGAAATTCAGTACCATGGTCACTTCTAATCTTGACCACTGCACTGTTTAGTTCATTCTGAATTTGCTTGACAAAGCTATAGAAGACACTAGGTGTTTCAGATTTCTGTCTTAAGAAGAACACCCAGGAAAACCTTGAGTAGTCATCTACAACTACAAAGGTATAGACCTTCCTACCTAGGCTGTGAACTGGCATTGGACCAAAGAGATCCATATGCAAGAGGTATAAGCACCTCACAGCATCTTTGTTTTCTATGCTTCTAAAGGTGGATCTGGTCTGCTTGCCCTTTTGACAAGCTGAGCAAATACCATCTTTAACACACTTAACTTGAGGACCATTCCTCACTAACTCTTTGCTAAAGAGTTTGCCAATTGTCTTGTAGTTAAGATGAGCTAGCCTCTTGTGCCATTTGACACAATGAGAGACTGTCTCATCAGCTACAAGACACACTTGAGAACCATTGGTCTCACACATAATGTCTAGGCAGTAGACATTCCTCTTTCTATAACCAATCAAAATGATCTCTTGATCAGTTGACCACTTGATATGACAACCATTTTTAACAAATGAGATGTCATACCCTACATCACTTAATTGACTTATACTTATTAGGTTGTGTTTTAACCCTTTAACATAAGCCACTTGAGTAATGGTAACCAAGTTGCTAGAAATGTTACCAAACCCTTTGATGATTTCGTTTTCAGAATCACCAAAGGTAACCTTTGGACCATCTTTGATTGGAATGTAGTCCCTTAGTAGTCCCCTTGTTCCAGTCATATGTCTGGAACATCCACTGTCCAAGTACCATATTGGGGCATGGCAACTTGGACTCACCTGCAAAACAGATTAATGAACCTTAGAACCCAAAGTATTCTTGGGTCCTTGGTACTTGTTAGTTTGCAACCTGACAAAGCTACCTACTGGTTTTCCAATAGGCAGTTTGCTACTCACTTTGGCACTAGCATTGTGCCAACAGTCCATTGCAAAGTGGCCAACCTTGCCACAACACCAACATTCAAACTTATTGTACCTTTGCTTTGGTACAGTCTTAGCTGTCTTATCCACAGCTGACTTGTTGAATGTTGGGGCTTTGACCTTGTACTTGGACTTGGACTGCTCAGTCCTTGCAGGTTTAATAAAACCCAGTCCAGCCTTGCCTTTGTGATGAACAAATTCATCAATTAAAGGTAGCACTGACTTAGGTTTAGAAAACCTAGCAACCAAGTCTTTCTCCTTCTGAAGATTAATCTCCAGACTCTTGATTTGATCATTCTTAAATGATATAGTTCCCATTTGAATCACAGTTATATGCTTCAGTCTGGCTATCTCATTAAGCTTTTGATCAAATGACTTCTCAACCTCAGTTGCAGCAGCTTTAAGATCAGCAATTTCCTTTGCCTGACTTTTGGCTAGGAACTTGCTCTTCTTGTAAGCTTGCAACAGAACCTTGTATTCATCTATCAACTGATGAATATCTGCTTCAAACTCAGATGCACTCTCATCACTTGATGATGATGAATCTGAATCTGTACTGGCACAAGAAATTGAACTTAGAGTTGAACATTGTACCTTACTTGGTCCTGGCTGTTCCAGGATTTTGTCACCTTCTGTCAATGCCATTAGCCCTTGACATTGACTGTCTTCTTGTTCATATATAGACTCCAAAATCTGCATGAACTCTTCTTCTTCTTCTTTAGCAAACAGCCCTATGTATGCCTCAGCATCTGACTCAGTTTCTGAAGAAGAGATATCTGACAAAGTCTTCTCCTTTTTGGCAACAAATGACTTTTCTTTCTTGCCTTTAAAATGAGTCTTCTTCCTGTCACTAGACTCCTTTCTCTTTTCTGGACAATCTGCAACAACATGGCCTTGTCTGTTGCAGCAATAGCACACTATTTTTGAAACAGTTGCCTTGCTAGATTTAGTCCTCTTCCTGTCCTTCTTTGAAGCCTTTTTGTTCTGATAGAAGTCTTCTTTTCCCTGTGAAGTAGAGGGACTTGTCCTCCACTGTTTCTTCTTCAAGAACTTCTGAAAATGTCTAGTGAAGGCAGCAAAGTCTTCATCACTTTCACTGCTTTCAGACTTTGTGCTGACAGACTCATCTGACTCTGATTCAACTACCTTTGGAGGTGGAGTTGGTGACTTATTCCTGTACTTTCTGGGGGCTTCTGTCTTGAAAGCTACAGTTCTTTCCTTATGTTCATTTCTTGTTGATTTCTCCTCCTCTTTCCTCACTATCAACTGCATTTCATATGACAGCAATTTGCCAAACAGTGTAGGTGGAGGAATTTCTCCCAACTTAGCCATTTCTCTAATGGCACAGATCTTGGTGTCCCAATCTTTAGTTAGGCACCTTAGAAACTTGTCATTTAGTTCATAATTACTGAACTCTCTTCCATAATACATGAGTTCATTCACTATCCTATAGAACTTCTTATAGCACTCAGTTATGCTATCACCCTTTCCTTGTCTAAAACTTTCATACTCTTGATTTAGCAAGGATTTTCTATCTTGCCTAACTTCTTCAGATCCTTCCATATACACAATAAGGGTATCCCACATCTCTTTGGCTGTCTTACAGTGTATAAGATTCTGAAAAGTTGCATCATCTATGGTACTTACTATAATGTTTTGAGCCCTTTTGTCCATGGTGGCTAGGACAATCTCATCCTTTGTCATTTCAGAGAAATCCTTTGGTGTTCTCTGATTAGCATCTAGAACTAATATCTTCATGGGCACATATGACCCCTCTTTTACTGTGATGTAAATTCTAGGGTCTGAGGCTTCCATAAACAGCCTTACCCTTTCCTTCCAGATCCCAAATATCTCTTTCCTTCATAGAGGTAATTTCATGGATCCCAATTCCTTGTGATTCTCAGAGGAACCCATGGTTCTTGAGTTTCTTGAATCTGTAATTTGACCTAGACTGAATCTGCCACACAGGATCTCCTCAGACTGTTAGTCCTTTTTGAGGAACCTCCCTCTGATACCACTTGAAAGATATAGTACCTAAACACCTAGAGGGGGGGTGAATAGGTGACCAAATTCTTTTTAACTTTTTATGGCAGCAATCAGTTAATATTACAGAATTCTAACTATTTTATCACAGCAATCACACAGCATACACAGCAAATCACAATCACAGCAGACACAGAGTTTTATAGTGGTTCCCCAAGTTTTGGGTACATCCACTTTCCCCCTTCGCCTATCTAGCAGTGTACTAGATTCGGCCAAACTTCTCCACTATCTCAGAACCCAATCTGGTTCCTACACCTCAGGCCCAAGGCCCTACAACTCAACTTTTCCACAAAGCCTACACTCAGCCACAAAGGCCTACACTCAGCCACCAAGGCCTACACTCAGCCACCAAGGCCTACACTCAGAGATTCCAATCTCCTACAATCAGGCTCCCAAAGCCCTACACTCAGCCTTTATAATTACAGGCTTACAAAACCTCAGATCCAAAGGATCCTACAAGATAAAAATGATTATACAATTGTTAACTCAGCAACCCAAAGACATGAGAGGGGAGTTGTGAGTTTATTGATAAGTTCTTGGAAGAACTCAGCTGGAATCAATCTGACTTAGCTTTCTTCAAAGCTTCTTGAAAGTAGAACTCAATAAGACTGACTCCTTCTACAGTTGATCCTTGATCTCTGCTTCTTAAGATCCAGAATAAATCTGAACCCTTCTTCTCAGCCTAGTTCCAATGGCTGATTTCTTGGATGGAGCTCTCTCTCTCCAACTTCTTAGATCTGCACTTGATTCTTCAAGGAATAGCTAGATCTTCTTTGTTGAATACTTGATCAATGATTTGAACTTTGACAACTTCAACAACTTTCTCAACAACAATTTCTGTAGACTGTATAAGCCTATTTATAGGCCTTCTTCATGGTAACCGGCTGGTCCGGTCCATAACTGAATTCTGACAACTTTGACAGGTGCTGTAGACCGGCTGGAATGGCAGCTGTCAAGTCATCCAGTCAGTTCTTGAAAATTCTCTAACTGTCAAGAAGTGTCGAGACTATCTGTCTTTAAGTGTCGACACTTATAGACCAAGTGTCGACACATGTTGTCTAAGTATCGACACTAGTCTACAAGGTGTCGACACAACTCCTTGTGTTGTTGATTCTTTATCTCGACACTACTTCCTCTTCATATGTCGACACTGAGATTGAGTGTCGACACAAGTACTTGTACTTCAGTATCTTTGCTGAATTCTTCTAAGTGTCGACACAACACCTTTGTGTCGACACATCTTCATGTGTTGAATCTGTCAAGTGTGGACACTGCTTCTTGGTGTCGACACATGTCTTCAGTGTTGATATTTGTTGAGTGTCGACACAGCTCCTTGTGTCGACACATTCTTCTTCTTGTTGAGACTTCAGCTGAGTGTCGACACATTCCCATAGTGTAGACACTTGTACTTAGAATAATTTGTTGAACTTTGCTGTTCTTTGCTAAGTGTCGACACAGCTCCTTGTGTCGACACTTTCTTCAAGTGTTGAGTCTTCAGCTAAGTGTCGACACATTGTTCTGGGTGTCGACACTTACTTCAAGTGTTGACTCTTCTGCTGTGTGTCGACACATTGTTCTGGGTGTCGACACTTGTACTTAGTCTCTGCAGACTTTTGCTGAGTGTCGACACAGCCTCCAAGTGTCGACACTTTCTGATGTAGACACAGCTTCACTGGGTGTCGACACAACTGTTAAGTGTCGACACAGCTTTACTGGCTTTTCTTCATTGAGTGTCGACACAGCTCCTTGTGTCGACACTTTCTGTCTGGTGTCGACTCAGCATCCCTGGTGTCGACACAATGACTCCAAGTGTCGACACTGCTTGCCTTGGTGTCGACACAAGTCTTCTTAAGTGTCGACACTTTCCCTCTGGGTGTCGACACATGGACTTAGAAACTTTTTCATCATTTCCTGCAAATACTTAACCTGCACATGTAACTCAAAATACATCAAATACATTTTGATGTATATCATTGAGTTGGTTGAGGCTTCTTCAAATCAGGTACATTTAGACCAATGTACCCAACAATATGCTTTGCTATGTACACTATACCCTACAAAGATTCCTTCATAGGATTTCTCTGAGAACTTAGTTAGATATGTTTTCCCATTATCCAATACATAGCACTAACTACCAAAAATTTTGAAGTACGACAGATTTGGTTTTCTGCCTTCACTAGTTCATAGGTAGTCTTACTGTGATTCATGTTGATCAATTCTCTATTCTAAATATATTATGTTATGTTTATAGCCTCAGCCCAGAAAAATTCTGGGAGAGATGTACACTCAGCATTGTTCTAGCTGTATCAATGAGAGTTCTATTTTTCCTCTCAGCAACCTATTTAGTGTGGTGTTCTTTTAGAGGAGAATACGTGAAAGATCCCTAGTTCCATATAGAAATTTGTCATCTTTTCAGATTAAAATTTTGTACCATGGTCACTTCAAAGCTTGACCACAACACATCTCATATCATTCTGAACTTGTTTGACAAAATCAGCAAGGATGTCTAGTGTTTCAGACTTTCTCCTTAGGAATAATACCGAAGCAAACCTAGAGTGATCATCCATAATCACATAGGTATAGGACTTCCTACCCAAACTAAGAACATGCATAGGACCAAATAGATCCACATGAAGTAAGTACAGACACCTCTCAGTGTCTTTGGACTGAATGCTTTTAAAGGAGACTTTTGTTTATTTGTATTTTTGATATGTTAGACATAGGCCTTCTTTGGAGCATTTGAGCTGTGGAATGTTTCTAACTAAGTCCATATAGAATAGCTTGCTCATAGCTTTGTAGTTTAAGTGAGCCAGCCTCATGTGCCATTACATACACATGAGTCTTTCTCACTAGCTACTAGATATAAGGTGATTTCTTATTTACACTTAAGAAATTTAGAAAATAAATGTTTCCTCTCCTAATGCCTGACAAGATGATCTCTTGATCACTTGGATTCCTTATCAGACACTTGTCATTGTGGAAAACAATTTCATAACTTATATCACAAAGCTAACTTATGCTTATCAGATTGTGGTTCAATCCTTCCACATAGGACACTTTTGTGATGGTAACTAGTTCACTAAAAATGTTACCATATCTCTTGGTGAGTCTTTTATCTGATCCTACAAATATGACTTTTGGTCCATTCCTAACTGGAGTGTAATCCCTTAGTAGACCCCTTGTTCCAGTCATGTGCCTGGAACAACCATTATCCAAGTACCACATTGGACTTCCTATGGTACTTGGTTCCACCTGTAAACACAGAATTAATTGACCATAGGCACCCAAATAGTTTTGGTGTCTTGTTTCCTGTTAGTCCTTGCTGTGTGGAACACAGTAGACTTTCTAAACAAAACTTGTTGAGTCTTATATGAAGGTGTTGTTAGATTATACCAACAATGTTGGGCAAAATGCTCAACCATTCCAAAGCACCAACACTAAAATTGGTTGTATCTTTTCTTTGGTTGCACATTTGAAGTTGTTGTTTTGTGCAACTTAGACTTGACATCCAACTTCCAAGGTAGTGGTGCAAAATTTACACCCTTACCATTAAAGTTTTATTGTGGTGCACTGGGACTAGCTCCAAAAATTTCTTGGCTTCTTGGATTGATCACCCTTTGTGGTGGTTTTGGCCTTTATTGCCTTTAGATGTCTGTCCCTCCCACCAAGGCTCTTTATTCACAATGCTGGCATTTCACTCAGAACTCATGTGTCTAGGAACACATAATCCATTCCATCTTTTAGAAGTCAGATGCTTGGGAGATAGCTTAACTGGACCCATTGGGGCTTTACCCTTAGGTTCAGACTTCTTAAAAACCTTTTTGTTTTTTCATACCCTACACCACTTCTAAATGGTGCAGAAAAGGTGTCTATGATAGGTAGCACTGACTTGGGTTTTCAGAAATGAGTCAGGAGTTGTCTTTCTTGGGTAATCTTTGCTTCCAGGAGCTTGATAGTATTGAACTGTTCTGCTATTACTTCTGCCTAGCTATCTAGATTATTAGTTAGATTTATAAGCTTCTGTTATTATTGGTCCAACTTTATATTGGCCCTTTCCAACAGAAAAGATACTCCCCTCAAAGATTCTAATTCTCTAGCCTGATCCTTAACAAGCTTTTTACTTGCAATCAAGGACTTTAATAACTTCCCATATTTGTTGATAATGCTGTTGAAATCATCTTCAGTGTCTGAATCATGTTCTCTACTATTAGATGAGTGTGAACATGATTCATTTTCTGATGCAGAAAAAGAATCTATGGCAAAACTAGGAGATATTGGTTTACCTTTGCAGGACTTGAACAGTCCTGATCTCCTTCTCCTAATTGGGTCTCCTCAACAGCCATCGGGCCCATAAGAGCCTCCTCCTTTTCTCATTTTGATGAATCAGACTCATTATCAGACAGTGTAGACTATTTTTTTGCCAAGAGGCTTTTGTCAGCCATCTTGTGTTGTCCAGTCTTCCAATTCTCTGACTATTCTCCTTTCTTTTTGTTGGACAATCAGCTATGACATGCGCTTACCTGTTGCAACAATAACAAACAATATTAGTCTTAAAATATTTATTCTGTGAAGATCCATACCTATCCCCAGATTTCTTCTTCCTGGGTTTCTCTGGATGTTTGGTCTTCTTGAGAGAAGAGTCTCCAGCTGGAGCCTTCCAGCTACCCTGCCTTCTTCTCCTCAACATCTTCTTGAACTATCTAGAGAAGAGAGACAGTTCCTCCTCAGTCAGGTCTCATCCTAATGAGGATGATTCTGTACACTCAGAGACTTTATCTTGTCTCTTTGAGTGTGTTGACTTTTCTCTGACCTTCCTGGAAGTCTCAGCCTTTAGGAGCAAGGACTTTTCTCTGACCTTCCTGGAAGTCTCAGCCTTTAGGAGCAAGGACTTTTCTCTGCTATATGCTCTAGCTGAATCTTCTTCAGTCTTCTTGAGATTGAGTTGTAAATCATGGGATAGCAGTTTACCAAATAGAGCATGGGGCTCTATATTGGCTAAATTGCCCATTTCTCCTATTGCACAGATCTTGTTGTCCAATTACTTGTTCAGGGACCTCAAGAACTTGTCATTGAGTTCATAGTTAGTGAAGCTCCTTCCATAAGTCCTCAAGTTGTTTACAATTCTGAAGAACTTTTCAAAACATTCAGCCACTACGACTTTCTTATCCTGTCTGAAGGCTTCATACTATTGGTTTAGTAGAGATTTTCTATCATCTCTGACCTCATCATTTCCTTCCATATAGACAATCAGTGACTCCCATATTTCTTTAAATGTTTTACAATGAATCGGGTTTTGAAAAGTGGAATCATCTATTGCACTGACTATAATATTCTGAACCCTCATGTCCATAAAGGCCAGAATGATTTCATCCTTATCCATCTCCATGTAGTTTTTTGGTGTCTTGATGTTTGCATCAAGAACTAGCACTTTCATGGGAATGAAAGGTCCTTCAATCACTATGATGTATATTCTTGGATCTCCTGCCTCCATGAATAATGTGGCTCTCCCCTTATAAATTCCAAAATTTTCTTTGGAGCAGACTGGGAGCTTGATGGAATTGTTTTCCCTTTAAGCCATGACTTAATTATCATTCTCTACAATACTTTGGATTCTCACTAGGCTGTTATACCTTCTCAGTGAACCTCCCTCTGATACCAAGTTTAAATGTTTGTTTTAGGATTGAGAATGACCTAGAGGGGGGGGGGGGGGGTGAATAGGTCCAATTCAAATTTTGGCAATTTTTTGGATTCTGAGAATTAATTTTCTACGTTTATTTCCCCAGTCAAATGAAACAAGAAAACTATTCAGTAATTAAAACATTCACAGCACGGCAATCACAACACAGTACACATGGTTTTATAGTGGTTCCCCAATTTATGGGTACATCCACTTTCCCCCTTCACCAATCTAGCAATGAACTTGATTTGGCCAAACTAATCCTTCTTTCTTTACTCAGATCCTCAGATCTTACAGCACAGATCCCAGCTGGCTCCTACAACTCAGACTTTATAAGTCTTATCACTCAGATCAAAAAGATCCTACACCTCAAGTTCTTTCCAAGAACTCTACCTCAGAATATATCCACACTCCTACTCCTCAGGCAAATCCTGCACTACAACTCAGAACTATCAATTCCTACAACTTAGAGAAATACCCACTTCTCCTACCTCAGGCACTCAACCTTACCTCAGCCTTTATAACACTGGATTACGAATCACAAAAATTAATTATCCTACACTCAGATCTACAATTAGATCTTACAAGATTAATAATGGTAAAAATAAATGAATTCTAAATTTGTCACCCAGCAAGAGAGAAACGGGTGACTGCTTATGAAATTGAACTTGAAAAATTAACTTCCCATGATCCTTGTTGTAATGGATTTGATCCGACCATTCTTAGCTTTTCAAAGCTTCTTGAAGATGAAATTAGGGTAGATCTAGGATGGAGAAAGTTGAAGTCGATTCTTGATCTGGCTTCTCTCAACCTTTTGATTTATAGCATATTACTTTTTAGATCTGGCTTCTCAATTTTTTTCTTTATCTATTTTTGTAGAGTAGATCCTTTTATATATGCTCTGTCAAAGATAACTAGAGGACAGAGGAATATCGATCACCAGAGGAAATCACAGAGAGTATGTCTGAGTTCTCCAAATAACCACAGGTGTGGGCATACTGATCATCAATATCAGTGACCACTAGCACACTGACTGTCGCATAGTCTATAGTAGGAATGTAGATCCAGGCACTCAAATGCATTTAGAGAAACTACGACAAGGGGGTTGGGGGCTTGATGAAGCCATAAGATGAAAAAAACATGAAATTCTTCAGTCAAAAATTGAAAAAAAAAACAAAAATCAGTTTCTGGATCCTACCGTGGAGCAGTAATCTGTTACCGCTGTGCTGTAGCATGACGGACTGCAACCCGTCTTCCTCCGTCAGATATTCCCCAAAACTCCATTTTTCACAATTTCAACTCAAAAACGGGTAGATGAGAGAAATCTAAGCTCATGCAAAGTAGATCGGTGAAAACAAACGAGATTCGAGGAGGAAAATCACAAATCAAACATGGAAAATGGTTGAAATCTCCCCAAACTTTGTTTCAATTTCGGATCTCACAAAAAATCAATTTTTAAGAAAATTATTCACTTGAAAAATGTTAAGGGAGCGAGATCCAAGTCTACACAAGAGATATCCGTGAAAAAGTTCATGATCCGTGGAGAAAATTTACAAATCAAACATGAAAATCATCTTTAAACTGTCACGGATCATGTCCAAAACAACTTTAAATCTACAACCTACACTTAGAAAACTCATTGCACTAGAAATTAAAGGGAAAAAGTAGAAGAGCATACACAGATCTCGGAAGTACCAGCGAAACACTATAGCCAGAGGAGTGAGAGCAAGCGAGCAAAAGTGATGAACTGGGTTAGAATGCGTCATATATATCCTAAAGCTACCACGATGAGGTAACTATATCACCAGCGGTAGCAATCTTTTTCATACTGTCTCTTAGCAATCAGCCGTGGTGTCTTCACTATTTTGTTAATATAAACGTCAACATAAGACTCACTATGATATGTCTCATAATAGCAGGGCCGTAGGTGTGTCATCATTAGGATCTCTAACCTGCAATCCATGAATTGTCCTTAACTGGGGATGGGTTCTAGTAGGTCCTTGTATGATGCTAGGGGGAAAGAGTGTTCGGTTGCGAGGATTCTTGTGCGGGCATTAGGGATTAACACCCCACCCTACGGCACTTGTGCAACTCCTCAGGTCCATCTGTCACTTAGTATAGGGCTAGAGTGATGACACATTGCTTGGATTAATTGTGTCTTGATCATTCTCATCGTTGTTCTTTCAGAGCACCAACATTATTTCATGCCTCATAGTAATTAGTCTCATTAATAATACTCTATCATACTGTCCTATGTAGTTTTGAATTTGTCTTAGTTTCTTTTGTTTGATTTGATTATTCGTTTTCTTCAATAAAATATATATTCCTTTTATTGATATGCGTACTTTGTTTATTTTTGCTAAATTAGAAAATTTAATATATATATATATATATAATATTTATAAAACCTAAAAAAAACAAATATGGATTGTTCACTCTTAGACCACACATGGCTAGAACTTAGAGCATAATGTGTATGTACAATGTTTGAGTTAGCTATGTTAATCCATGTGACAATTATCTACCTATGTCATGTTGTGTCGAATCAATAGGTGCTTAGTGACTCAGTGCGACTTGATATGTTAGTGTTCGTTGAAAATGCCTCTAGGTATGTGTGAAGATTTATGTAGCAAAATGACTTTACACTGGTCACAGATCCCTAGACGGAGAACTCAAGTAGAAATAATATGCGTACATGCTATAACTCGTGATATTGTGTCTACCACATTAGAAATAACTTGAATAATCAATGTCACGATACATATGCATTTTTATAAAGGGTAGAACTTTAAGTCTAATCTCTAGTGGTCAAGTCCTGTGTATACAAGTTAAAGTGTATATATCTATGCGAGTAGATTTCGATTGATTTGGGATCCTTGAACTCTAAAAGTAAATTAATAGCCCAACGTGTCTAAATAAAAAATAAATGCTATCAAGCCTTGTGTCAAGGATACCCCCCAAGCACTACTCACTCCTCCTGATAAGTCTTTATGAGCACTGTGAGGATGAGCATCTTGGTCCAAAAAATCATTTCATTCTTGTGTACTGACTAGAAACTTAAGCTTAGTGCCCAATAGTTTTAGCCTTGGTATAACGTAGATAGCAACGTGACGTGATTTTTAACTTTATTCCTCTTGCGATAGCATATTTAATTACTGACATAAACATGTAATGAATGTTAATTCTACTTGATGTTTGTCTTTTGATGCTACACGTGCACGTGTCATTACTTTATCTAATGCTTCCATGCATGAGAATTGGACTGACACAACCTTATATATCTATAACACGTAAGTTCTAGCACACGATTTCTATTCATGACATACACAATGTTCCTCTGTATTATTTCTATATCTCTTTTAGCATTGTACTCTCCATCATTATGTACTTAGATTATCTGTGTTGTCCAATCCCTTATAACTTTGAGACTTCTTCAAGCATATTTATGTGTGCACAACATTCATTAGTTTGACCTCTATGCTTAATATTCTCTGATTTCATGTTTGGTCACCTCTATTGTTTTCACCTCTTGTTTCAATTTCTCTAACGTGCATTGTTTGCTTTCCTTCTTATGCTCATTATATACTGCATGAACATGATTCACTTTTGGTCTAGCCCATCCCCTTTCGCTAATATTAAAGGGGGAGAATAGATGGTTTATGAGTCATGAGTAAGGGTTGATCACATGTAGGGAGAGATCATTTTGCTGTGTGCACGTAGATAGGGGGAGTGCGTAGAACACATATATAGGGGGAGTGCGTGTGTAGCGAAAGCTATATAGAAACTGAAACCTGAGCTTTAAAGATTATCTCGTATATATACATTGTATCATGCACTTATTGTTATATCTCATGAAATGGATTTGATATTATCAAAATGGGGAGTTGGTTGGAGCCGACGGTTCATATATCCACAATTTGATCATATAAATTCCAATGTTGTATTTGATTACATCTTGTGTTTGGTAGAGTTTGCAGGTTTACAGGTTCAAGCGATGCAGGAAGGTCTCCTATGGCACTTACTGTCAAGCGTTAGTAGTTACCGTCGAGCGGTAGTAGTTACCGTCAGGCGGTAGCATGAATTATTTAGCCAGGCGGAAGGGAACTTACTGCGTCGGCACTAACTTTGAACCGCGCTGCGATAGCATACACAATGATCATCAAGACTGATTGATTTTTTGAGACAACTGGCCTACCGACGGGCACTATCTTGATACCGCGCTTCTTTAGCCCACTCAATGATCATCTAGCCTGATTTATTTGTCGAGACAATTGGTCTACTGTCGGGCGCTATCTTGATACTGTGTCATGTTAGCCCACTTAACGATCGTCGAGATGAAAGCATCGAGATGATTGGACTACCGCAAGGCACTAAATACCTACCCCGTCACACTAGCATTGAAAAAAAGGAAAATATTCAATTTTAATATTTTTCCAAATTTGGAGGACAACTGTCAACATCAAGTGAGTGAACCTACCGTCGGGCGCTAGTCTTACCACTGGCGGTATACGTTTTTTACAAAGACATATAAAAAAGAGCCTCATTTCTGTGTTCCTAACCAAGACAAAAAGAGACTCAGATCTGCAACTCCTAGGGTCCGCCCGCCTCTCTGTGGTCTGCTTCGCTTTCTCTGTCAAAGGAAAAGAAGACCACCTCCCTCCAGTTCCTGCACAAAGAAATCCGACATGCGAAGAACAACAAAGCCTACGAAGAGTTGATCGATTCCAAGCCCACAAAGATTTCTAGCACCGATCACAGATTACTCAACGGAGGAGTCATGTTGAGGGATATTTGAACTTTAATCTTTTTATATTCTTGTGTACTTTTCTCTTCTTTGTATTCTTGTGGTGAGGAAAATCAATCGGTGAAGGTCGTCGGGATCTGAGAAGGACTCAGTGAGATCGTCCCGGGGAAGGAACGTCTTGATCGGGGGATCTAGAGGGTCTCTAAGACACATACTTGTGTGAGGGTGAAGAGCCGGCTCGAAGACCTTTCTTAGAGAGAAAGGGAGAGAGCCAACCGGTCCGTGGAGCTGGTCGGTATTGGAAACCAAAAGTTATTTTTCATTCACCACCTCTGATCTCCGACGTCACGAAGATTACGTTTTTGTAATCTTTAAAAATATTTGTTGATTTAACTTTGGAATGAAATTCATTTTCTGTGTCTTTACTTGCATATAATGTAGTGATTGATAGTATGTGAGTTTCTGAAGGGTGCATAGATCTCCAAGGGTGAATCTGCCCAGAAAAATGAGTTTTGTAAAATATCGTCGTGTGTTAGCTACCTAACGACATACGGTAGCTTCCTAAACTAGTATTTCTGGTTAAAAATATTTCGAACTTCTTGTAATCGTCATTTAACCTAATTCACCCCCTCTAGGGTTGGCCACTAGATCCAACAAGTGGTATCAGAGAGAGGTTATTCCAAAATAGTTTCACCACCAGGAATAATGGACAACCCTATTCGTGAATTGACTAGTAGGGATGGAAATTGGTACACTGAAAAATCACTAGCACCACCACTATTTTTAGGTAAACACTATGAAGGTTGGAAAGTGTTGATGAGAAAATTCCTCATAAGTCTAGAAATAGAGGTGTGGAACATGATGTGTATTAATCCCAAGTAACTTAACCAGGCCCAAGTGCCATATAAACATTAAAGCTATGGATAGTTTATTTTGTGGGCTTGGTCAAGAAATATTTAAACTCATCTATGCTTTTCCCAATACCTACGACATATGGAAATTTCTTGAGTCTACTTATAGTCCTCTTTCTATAGTTGATGGGACTGAACAGTTTCTCATGGATCAGAATGAAGAACCAAATTGAGATCTGCTCCTGGAGAAAGGCATGAAAATCATTTCACATGAACAGGAAGTTGAAATCTTAACTATGGATGAGGCAACTCATGAAGAAGACATAGAAACTCTATGCTCCAATCTTGCCCTATCCAAGAGAACTATAAGAAATTTAAACTCCCCTCGTGTATGCAATTCTATTTTTACATTGAATATGATAGATGTAGCTAGACGTAGAATTAAGAAACTGAAAATTACTAACTCAAAACTGCGTTTAGAGAATAACCGTTTAAAAGCAAGTGTAAATGTAGAATATACTGTTGTCGTGCCTAATTCTTCTGCATGCTCTTTAGATAACACCTCTACACCTAATATAGACTGTAATAAATTAAATAAAAAATATAAGGGTGTTGAAAAAGTGTCTCTCTCTGTAAAAGAACAAACTGAGAAACACATTCATCTGTCAAAAGGGGTTGTGGTAGATGCAATGATTATAAAAATGAAATTAAGGAGATGAATGATACTCTTGACGAATTCAGGAGTAATTATGAAGCCCATATTGAATCTGTCATCTTCACTCCTAAAAATAGCACACTAATGTACAGTAGAGCTTGACAGAATCTCAAAATTAAAAATAAAGAATTAATTGCAAAAATTAACATGCTTAAGGAAATAATGCTTAAACACTCGCCAAGCCCAACTCCTAAGTTGCACGTAAAACCTAAAAGCATGTTGAACATGAACCACCATCTAGATGCTGAATTAACCAAAGGGAGCAGAAAATCTCAAGCTAGAGCAGGCAAAACTCTTAACTATAAAAAACAATTTCACCCTAAACAACAAATTACTCCCCACTCAAAGACAAGTGAATGTAGATTTCCGGTAATCAACTACTATGTGATGAGTGCTTATGTGAAACCAAAAGATCAACATTTATGAACCAAAAGATCAACATTTATAAACCAAAAGATCAACATTTATAAACCAAAAGATCAACATTTATAAACCAAAAGATCAACAATTATAGACCAAAAGATCAACATTTATAAACCAAAAGATCAACATTTATAAACCAAAAGATCAACATTTATCAACCACAAGATGGTAACTTGGTGAAATACTTCAACATTTATAAACCTCCAACGAAATACTACTAATGTAAAGATCATCACATAAAGACTCGTAGAAAGCTAAATAAAAATCTGCAATATAAACGCAAACTTAAACTGAAGTATGAATGGAGGCCCATAGTTAAAAATGACAAACCTACATTACTCGCCAGGGCATACTCATCAGTATCATCCCCAGGTATATTACGCAGTGTTTGGGTACTCAAGGGAACCGCCCCACTATGTCGCACTTGGATACCTCAGCCACATATCCCATAACATCAATAATATGCATGAAATAAGTTCTAAAATGAACTACACTATATCTTACATCACCATATGCCTTCTATTTTTTTCTTTTTCCTTTTTTTGTTTTTTAGGAAGAATGCTTATTTCAGTACGTATTAGGTTTTTGCTCTACGATTTTTTTCCAGCACGATAGGAAGTCTCAAAAATAAGAATGATAGAGAATCAGGTTAAGCAGGGGGTTAACACAAAACTAATTTAATGAAGTAAAACTAATCTCAAAATGGAAATAAACTACTGGCACATGCGTTCAACATGTTTATATTACAATATAACAAATATATATATATATATATATATATATATATATATATATATATATATATATATATATATATATATATATATATATATATATATATCTCATGCTAGTGATAGATGCCCTTAGAAGTATAGTAGCCAGGAAATTCAGGAGTCTAAGTATCGTAGACACAAGCCTATTAGCTACCAACCCATGGAGCCATTGCCGCAATACTTCTATTCCGCTTCAGCACTCGTTGCACCGCTGAAGCCGACAAAACTGTGCCTTTTTTGTCGAAGCTGGGATCATGAATTGAAGGATTACGCTGCTTACCTAACTGAGCTAGAAGTGGATGACGAGCCGGATCTTCAGATTGTCTCCACTTCAACCTTGGGCAGCACCCCTACCGTATCGGGTTGTGCACCATTGCCATCTCTATGTTATGGAGAAGGCCTCCCAGGTATGTGCATCGAGACAAGTGTTTATCCCCATTCCGACACGAATATTTATACTCCTGAAGTGCATACATCACCTAGCATAGAGTCTATTAGTTGCAAAAAGCCAGCGCTCGACGTCCTATCGAGCTCCGTGCCTTCACATTCTTCTCTGCATAGCATTCTTTCATTTTATGACAGTACTGTTGAGGTTGATTCGCAGGTGGAAATTAGCGTTTCCAGCATTCTATTAGATCCAGTCGAGGAGGACGACTCCGTGGCTGAGGTTGCGACCTCTACCCCATGTAAGGATGCCTGATGGGCAGACAAGGCAGATACAGCTCTAGAACATTCTTGCATCAGCCTAGACAGCCATGTTGATGCACCCACAATTCCACCGACAGGGGATGACTCCGGGACCATCCCCAAGAATGAGGTCCCTTTATGTTATTCTTCTAGTTTATTTCTTGACCCCGCTCTCGTGTCTACTTCCCTGCAGGACCACATCGTGGAACCGGTCCAATCAGTGCAAAGGCCTGTAATGCGGCCTAGGAGTTATAGTGACCAGGTGCAGGTGGAGTTGGAGCCGACGAGCTTCCATAGTTACTTTCTGCCCATGCTTGACACACACGACAAGTATACGTATACATGTACTGGGGGCTTCTGTTATGTCTCCACTCCGGTACCCGCTACCGAAACGCGAACATGAACTGCTGCCTGAGCATTTCAAGTTTCATATGCCAATCAATTAGGAAATGCTCAGATTTTGAATAAGTCCTGTTGGGAGACAATAAACCCAACAGTTATCTAAGGTAGTGTTTATTTTGTTTTAAATATATGTATATATTTTTGGCACCGTTGTTTTTGTCTCTATTTTAGGATTGTTGTTACATTTATCTGTCGAAAGTGTGTCGTAGCCCAGCTGCGTGATGAGCTCTCTGTTGCACCACGTGTTCAGCAGTGTGAAATTGACTGAAAAACCGGGCGTGCGAAAACTTTCACTGCGCACGACCACTGGTCGTGCGAACTACTTATCATCGCACGACCACTGGTCGTGTGCCAGCTCAGTTTCTTTAAATTTCAGTCGGTCGTCCAATGTGCGTGCACCCTAATCTCTCGCTTGGTCCGCTACTCGTGCGTTGTTCATCGCTCTTCCCATTCTGATTCCTCTCCGGTGATCCGGCCCTTGCTCCTCCGGTAGGCCCCCGCAATCTCAGATCTCTATTCCTCTTTGTGTTGTAATGGAGCCTGGATGCCGCCAAGTGGTAAAGGCCTACCCGCACTCCGTTCGTGCTTCGGCAACCCCTGCTCAGATCTTGGGGAGAATGGGAACCTTCTCGAAGGCAGAGCATACTCAACGTTACAATTCCTTGAAGGACAAGCCCTTCCTCTCTCAGAAGCTTGTTGACTGGAACGAGCTGCGTTCAATTGGGGATGATGGTGCATTGGCAGAGGTCGTGCTCATCCTCTACTCCTTCGATTTTGGAGCAAGTTGTTCGAGTATGACGATCTTGGATACCGGGAACTGACGTTGGAGTTACTTTCCACATTCACTTGGGAGACTACGACGGACAACCACTATTTGCCCACTTGTTCGTTCCAGATGATGGGAAACGTCTTCACTGTCACATTGTCGGAGCTTGCCATTCATGCCGGCATCTATACCGAGGTGGAGGCATCCCAGATTAACTTCCCCCAGTTATGCTTTGATTTTCCAAAGGGTGTGACTCTGTGTGCCACTTGGCGTTCTCTGACCGGAGGAAACGAGGAGTACGTCGCCCGCCGTGCCAAATCGACGAAGATTGTCTCCCCCGCTCTAAGTTATATGCAGCATTTGCTTAGTCAGTCACTCACCGTAAGGGCCATGAGCAAGAATGTGGTGTGGCGGCAGGATTTGATTTCCCTGTTTAGTATGCAGCAACAGTACCCCATCCATCTGGGGTACATGCTGGCCTATTTCTTCCACCACGAAGCCACTTATGGCCTCGCGGGTGCGATCGAGGGTGCTTACTACATTACCCACATAGCTAAAAGTTTGGGAGTTTAGAGCCAGCTACCTCCGATGGAGCAAGGTCACTGCCCCTTCCAGGATCTCCAGGGCCAACTTGGTGAGTTTTCATTTGCTGCGAGTGGTTGGGAGAAAAGTTTGTTGGAAGTTTGTCATCAGCATGCCTGGTGATACGCCTGAGGGTAGAGATGACGAGGCAGATGAAGGAGAGCCGGGTGAATCTTCCACTATGGGTAGGCAAAGTGCGGGAGTGCCACTGCATCAGAGTCAGCAGGAACTAAGACCTCCAGTAAAGCATGAGGGTCAATCTAGCCGCCAGTTCTGCCCAGCTCAGGAGCGGGGCTTCCTATATTTGTCTGAGCACCTTGCTGATCTGGAAGCTTCAGAAGTTTGGATGCAGGACTTTATTTATCAGCAAGTGGTGAGAGACGGGTTGGACATTTGACCACCACCTACTCTTATAACTCCGTCAGTGCCTGCTCCTCATCCATCTCCCATCGAGATTCATGACAGCGATAGTGAGGGGGAGTGAGTAGAGTTCACCATGGAGCTAGTCTACCACGCCTTCTATTCTTATTTCCTGTTTTTTTTTAAAATTGGAGAAATTTTTGTACTTTATTTAGCAGGGTTAGACATGAGACAATTATATTTTTGTGGGTGCCCATCTGGGTGCCGAATGTTTTTTTATATACTATATGATCTGCTAATTAAGGTATTTGGTCCATCTTAAGGACGGTAAACAAAGGACTTTCGGGAGACAACCCATGTTGGACCATTTGGTCCTGTGCTGTGTTTTGAGTTCTTTTTCTATATATATATATATACATATATCCATATTTTGTTTTGCATATGCATTTCAATCGCAAGTGCAGGAATTTTTGAGGTGCGGCAACTTGGCCGCACTTGGATATCTCATCGCACGACCGGTATGCTCAATTTTCAGCATGGGTACATCTTCCCCTAGCCTTTTATTTCTATTTACATGTTTTACTTTTTCGTATCGTCATATTCTAGTCTGGGGGTGGAGTTGCCTGTGATCACTACACAACATTGTTTATTGCATACTAGTTTGCATTTAGTTATTTCATGATCACTAATTGCACACACTAAATCACCCACATGAGTGCGCACGTAACCATGTGTGCTGCTCGGGGAAAATGTATTACTTTTTTGTAAACTCTAAAATGTGGTGCTAACTTAGGATTTTGGGATATAGTAGTTCGAAACTCATGCAGTGCTCCTAATCGAGTACTCCTGATTTGCATAGAAATTGTATAAGATTACTTTTTATTTATGCTCGTAGACTTAAATTTATTCTGCAAACGTAAATTTTGTTTGTGCTACTTAAAATTATAGAATCTGGAGTAATCGAACAGTAGTGTAGAGATGAGTGTAGCCGCAACTAGACTCGTATTGCTCGAGTCGGGGGGAAGGATCGTCTTTTTCGGGGACTGAGAACTTGACCGAGGCTACTCTTGAAGCATTGGTGCCCGATTAGTCGAGTGTGAGAGTGAGGTTGGCCAACATTTTGGCTAGTTTGAGCCTTTTTATACCTAGTCCTAGTAGCTGACACTTGCAATCCAAATTTGCGCCTACCCTCCTTTTGTTTCAGCTCCACCTATATTCACCAAAGCCTAAAAGCCAACCCTTTTATCGCAACCAAAACCCTGAGCTTGATCGATTTCAAAATTTGATATGTTGTGATATTTGGGATTCATGTGATGTGGAGATGAATTCATGATTTGCTATTTTTTTTATTTGGGGATTGCTAAATGAAAAGGAAGAAAAATGAAAAAGAAAAAGATGAATAAAAAAAAGAAAAAAAAAAGAGAAAATTTAAAATTATTACAAGGAGAATTGCAATCCCCATCTTGTGTGTTAGCTTTTGGTCGGGATAGGTCATGTGCATACCCGGTTTTCAAGTCAAGTCTGGGGGTGTGTCACACATGCATTTCTTAGTGGCTGTTTGGGTTTAGCTCTTGTTCGCTCGCTTTGGTTGCATGCAGCCTCCTTGTTTATCATTGACTACCATGTTGGATCCCTAGTTGATTTGGGCTAGGTCCACTAACTTAGGATGTGACCCATAATGTATAGTCTGGGTCAAGTTTATGTCTTAGAGTCTAGGACAGTCCTCTATCTCAACTTCAGATGGACCAGCTTTCCTTAAGAGCATCAGGAACTCCAGATCTATCAGTTTTTCAGACTAAGTGAAATGAGTTCGACGTTCGTCGAACTCAGCTCGACGAAGGGAGTTCTGCGCTCGACGATCGTGAGACAATTCGTAGTGCTGAGCTCGATGAACTATGATCTTTGTTCGATGAACACCGGGATTCTACTTCAAGCATTATCAGGACTACTTCAAAATTTCTCTAAGTCCAACTTCAAGATTTGGTCGACGAATTACTTTCTGAGCTCGACGAACTTGGACCTCAAGTTCTCAGATTCTCAGGTCGACGACTTCAGTTCTCAGCTCGACGAATTTAGTTCTCTGCTCAACGAATAAAGATTGTCTGATATTGTAAATTGTCTGTTCAATGAATGAAGACTGTCAGCTCGACGAACTCAGCTCAGCTCGACGAACTCAGCTCAGCTCGACGAACTCAGTTCAGCTCGACGAACTCAGCTTAGCTCGACGAACTCAGGCTCAGCTCGACGAACTCAAAACTCAGTTCGACGAATTATGTTCTTCGGTCGACGATTCCAGACTAGGTCTTCTTCCGTTCCCGTCTCATTCCATGGCGCTAATTACTGAACATTTAATGGAAGTTCTTCCCAGAATACTACCGTTAGAATACGAAGTTATTCCTGGATTATTACATGCCATTTTCCCATGGAAACAGTTGGGGAAATAATTAATTGCTGCTTCTTTTCCAGGCCGTCTGCCATTACTGCTCTATATTCAAAATTCGAAGGTTTCTTATGAGACATTGAGATATACAGAAACAGTGAGTAATACAGTGATACACAATAACAAAAAGACAGACAGTGATTCAGACAACACAGAAAAAAAAGAATTCATTCTTGGCCCAGAGAGAAACTGATCAAGAAGAAGAAGAAGAACACTACATCAATATCAAGAGTCTTCTTCATCTGCTTTTACTCAGGATAACTTCAAAGACAATACATTCATATCAGTCACAAGAAGTTCCTGGAGACTTTCTTTGGACCAGTAAATCTAGGTCTTTAAAGACCTATCACCCTGAAGCAGTGCTCCAGCATTCTTCCTGATTCATTCTTCATCTCAGGGGGAGCAAAGCTGCTAAACAACAATCCACAAGTCTTCTCATTTGACTTAAGAAAGAGAAGACCTCATCACCCTCTCACTCCACCTCTGTACAGGGTTTTAATTCCCTTCAAAATTATTCTGGTTGCAAGTCTCCCTCCAAAAGACTTGAGGGTTTGGTTTTTGGGAACCTGATCAAAACCCCATTGGTGCGAGGACGCCCGATCAACCCCTTTCTGCAGTGGATTCCTACTAGGGTGGTAGAAGAGTGGACTACCCAGATTTGGGGAACCACTATAAAATTCTTGTGTCGTCTTGTTGCTTTCTTTTCTTTTTGTTTTCTGGCCTTGCTCTGTGAATGTGCTGTGATTAAATAGTTGCGGCATCTTGGTTTATTGTATTTGCTTTCCTGAACGCACACACCTAAAATACAACAACAGTTGTAAAAGTTTTAAAATCACCAACATACTCTATCCCCCCCCTCTAGAGTATATCTGATCTAACTAACACCTTCGGGTGGTATCAAGCATACCTCCTGAACTTTCAATTGGTATCAAAGCGAGGTTTGTTAAATTACCATACCTTACAGGTTGGTTAACATACCATACCTGATTGGTTGTACAGTCTAACACCTGAACCCAAAGATCCCTTAGTTAGATTTGTTTGTTTTTATTCTGTTATTGGACTTATCCTTCTCACAGACATGGCCCAAAACAAGGATTATACAAGCATCAGACCTCCAGTGTGCAATCTTAATAAGTTTGCCATCTGGAAGGCAAGAATTAGATTATATATGAACTCCATTGATGAGGATATTTTTTTATCATTTCAACAGGTGTTCCTCCAGCTCCTGCAACTTTTGCCAGCACATCAACTAATCTGAGTGCAGTACCACCTCCAGACAATACTGAAGCCTATAAGAAAGCCAAGATGGCTGATGCAAAGGCTATGGATATTCTGGCCCAAACAATGTCAGATGACATATTTCAGAAGGTGGCTGAGTGCACCTCAGCCAAGGCTATTTGGGACTCTCTCAACCAAATGGTAGCAGGCTCAGCTGATGAAAGAATGGATAGGAGATCCAGTCTCATTTCTCTCTATGAGAATTTCAAAAAGGATGAGACAGAATCTGTGGCTGAGATGTACAATAGATTAAGTTCAATCATCAGTGAACTCAAGACTCTTGACAAGGACATCACCTTAACTGAGGTGAATGACAAGATACTGATGTGTTTCCCCAGTTCATGGGATTCCAGAATCTGGCCAATCAAAGAAGCCAGAAGCCTCAATGAGATTTCAACAGAATCTCTGTTAGGCAAGCTGAAGTCATATGAGCAGCTTGTCAAATCAAGAGAGGCAGCAGAACAGAAGGCAACTATCCCAGTTAGGAAGGAGCACAGCTTGGCCTTCAAAGCTTCTGAAGACAATGAAACATCTACATCCAATGAAGAGTTAATGAGTGTTTTTGCCAAAAGATTCTACAAAATGGCAAGAAAGGACTTTAGAAGAAAATCATCCAGGCAGTATGATAAGCCCAAATATGACAAGAGACCAACTAAGGAGGTTGTGTGTTTTGGATGCAGAAAGCCTGAGCACTATATTTCAGAATGCCCAGAGAATCAGAAAAAGGACAAGGGCAGGGACAAGGATTCCAGAAGAAAACAAAGCAGCAGACCCTCCTCCAACAAATATAAAAGGAAAGATAAAGGATTTGTTGCTGAGTCCTGGAGTGACACAGAAGAGGAAACATCCTCCTCCAGCTCCAGTCAAGAAGAGGAAGAAGCCAGATCCAAGGAGGTGTGCCTAATGGCAATAGATGCCTCCAGAAGCAACTGTGGATCAGAAGAGGATTCTGAAGATGAAGGTACTTCAGACTCAGAGGCTGATTAAGTGATTTCTAGTTTTGATTTCAATTCTGACTTATTTAAAGTAGAATTTAAAACTATGTGCATGGATCTAATAAACTCGGAGAAAGAAATAAAAACCTTGAGCACTAGACTAGAAAACCTTGAACCTGTCAGCACAGAAAACAGAAAACTAACTGATCAATTGACACTAGCTAATGAACAGATAATCAAGTTAAAATCTGAATTATGTGAGGCAAAACAACTTGAGCAATCTCTCAATGGGAGAAGCATCAAGATGATGGATATCACAAGCACAGTAAATGCCAGATTAAATGGCAGGCTAGGCTTGGGTGCTTCATCAAGTTTACCCCCCATGATAATGAAGAATATACTCTCTACTCCCATAAAGTTTATCACTGCTAAGGGTAAAGAGAAACTAATTGAAAAACCCATGTCAGAAAACAAGTCAAATCCCCTAGACAATAGAAACAGAAAACAGAAGAAAGCTGTTAAAAACCAAGTTCAGCAGAATTCGTCGGACTCAGATCGACGAAATCCTGCAAGTTCGTCGAACCCCGATCGACGAACGCTGAACGTGTTGGGTACATTGGTTCTAATGTACCTGATTTGAAGAAGCCTCATCCTACTCAATGATATACATCAAAATGTATTTGATCTATGTTGAGTTTACTTGTGCAGGTTAAGTATTTGCAGGAAAGATGAAAAAGTTTCTAAGTACATGTGTCGACACCCAGGAGCAAAGTGTCGACACTTCAGAAGACTTGTGTCGACACCCAGGCAAGCAGTGTCGACACTTGGAGTCATTGTGTCGACACCAGGGATGCAGAGTCGACACCAGACAGAAAGTGTCGACACAAAGAGCTGTGTCGACACTCAATGAAGAAAAGTCCAGTGAAGAAGTGTCGACACTTAGCAGTTATGTTGACACCCAGTGAAACTGTGTCTACATCAGAAAGTGTCGACACTTGGAGGTTGTGTTGACACTCAGCAAAAGTCAGCAGAGTCTAAGTATAAGTGTCGACACAAGAAAGAATGTGTCGACACTCAGCCGAAGACTCATCACTTGAAGAAAGTGTCGACACAAGAAAGAATGTGTCGACACTCGGCAGAAGACTCAACACTTGATGAAAGTGTCGACACAAGGAGCTGTGTCGACACTTAGCAAAGTTCAACAAAATTCTAAGTACAAGTGTCGACACTAAGGAGATGTGTCGACACTCAGCCAGAGTCTCAACAGAAGAAGAATGTGTCGACACAAGGAGCTGTGTCGACACTCAGCAAGTATCAACACAGAAGACAAGTGTCGACACCAAGAAGAAATGTCGACACTGAACAAGTTCAACACATGAAGATGTGTCGACACAAAGGAGTTGTGTCGACACTTACAAGAATTCAGCAATATACTGAAGAACAAAGTGTGGTGTCGACACTCAATATATGTGTCGACACATGAAGAAGAAGCTGTGTCGAGAAGTGAATTCTACAACACAAGGAGTTGTGTCGACACCTTGAAGGCTAGTGTCAACACTTAGTCAACTTGTGTCGACACTTAGTCTATAAGTGTCGACACTTAAAGACAGACAGTCTCGACACTTTCAGACAGTTACAGATTTTTCAAGAACTGACTGGATGACTTGACAGCTGCCATTCCAGCCGGTCTACTGCACCTGTCAGTGTAGGCCTGATGTGGCTGAGTGTAGGCTTTGTGAAAAAGCTAAGTGTAGGTCTTTGGAGAAGACTGAGTTGTAGGGCCTTGGGCCTGTGCTGTAGGAACCTGTTTTGGGTTCTGAGTGTAAGATCTGAGGATCTGAGATAGTGGAGGAGTTTGGCCGAATCTAGTATACTGCTAGATAGGCGAAGGGGGAAAGTGGATGTACCCAAATCTTGGGGAACCACTATAAATTTGTGTGTTCACTGTGTGCTGGATCTATTGCTGTGATTGCTGGTTAATTGCTGTGTTAAAGTAATTATAATGCTGTGATAAACTCTGAATTCTGCCTAAAAAGTTAAAAATATTAAGTCACCTATTCACCCCCCCCCCCCCTCTAGGTGATTAGGTACAATATCTTTCAAGTGGTATCAGAGTCAGGTTACTCACAAAGGGACATAACTGTCTGAGTAGATCCTGTTGGCAGCTTCAGTCTAAGTCAAATTGCAGAATCAAGAAAATCAAGAACCATGGGTTCCACTGAGAATCATAAGGAATTGGGATCCATGAAGCTACCCATTTGCATAAAAGAAATATTTGGCATATGGAAGGAAAGAGTGAGACTGTTTATGGAGGCCTCAGACCCTAGAATATATATCACAGTGAAAGAAGGGCCTTATGTGCCCATGAAAGTTTCAGTTCTTGATGCAAATCAGAGAACACCT
Source organism: Platanthera guangdongensis (assembly GCA_039583875.1). Classification (NCBI taxonomy): domain Eukaryota; kingdom Viridiplantae; phylum Streptophyta; class Magnoliopsida; order Asparagales; family Orchidaceae; genus Platanthera; species Platanthera guangdongensis. The sequence goes on from CM077163.1 coordinate 29,912,512, forward strand.
AAGGATTTCTCTGAAATGACAAAGGATGAGATAATTCTAGCCACAATGGACAAGATGGCTCAGAATATCATTGTGAGTGCTATAGATGATGCTACCTTTCAGAATTTGATACATTGTAAGACATCCAAGGAGATGTGGGATACTCTTATTGTGTACATGGAGGGTTCTGAAGAAGTGAGGCAGGACAGAAAATCCTTATTAAACCAAAAATATGAAAGCTTCAGGCAAGGTAGATCTTATAGCATAACTGAATGCTATAAGAAGTTCTATAGAGTTGTGAATGAGCTAATGTCCTATGGCAGAGAGTTCAGTAATTATTAGCTTAATGATAAGTTTCTAAGGTCCCTTACAAAAGATTGGGACACCAAGATCTGTGCCATAAGTGAAATGGCAAAGTTAGCAGAAATTCCTCCACCAACACTGTTTGGAAAACTGCTGTCCTATGAAATGCAATTGATGGTAAGGAAAGAAGAGGAGAAGACTACAAGAAGTGAACATAAAGAAAGAACAGTGACATTTAAAATAGAAGCCCCCAGAAAATACAGAAGTAAGTCACCAACTCCACCTCCTAAAGTAGCTGAAACTGAGTCAGATGAGTCAGCAAGCAGAAAGTCCGAAAGAAGTGAAAGTGATGAGGACTTTGCAGCCTTCACAAGACATTTTCAGAAGTTCTTAAAGAAGAAACAGTGGAGGACAAAGCCATCTACTTCATAGGTTACAGAAGACTATTATCAGAACAAAAAGTCATCAAAGAAAGACAGGAAAAAGACCAAGTCTAGCAAAGCAACTCTTTCAAAAATTGTTTGTTATTGCTGTAATAAACAAGGACATGTTATTGCAGACTGTCCAGAGAAAAGGAAGGAGTCTAATGATAAGAAGAAGACTAAATTCAATGGCAAGAAGGAAAGATCTTTTGTTGCCAAAAAGGATAAGAGCCTGTTAGACATATCTTCATCGGAAACTGAGTCAGATGCTGAAGCATACATAGAACTGTTTGCTGAGGAAGAAGAAGAAGAGTTCATCCAGATCATGAACTCTATATATGAACAAGAGGACAGTCAGTGCCAAGGACTGATGGCATTGACAGAAAGTGACAAAATCCATGAGCAGCCTGGACCTAGTAAGGTATAAAATTGTTCTTTCAGTTCAATTTCTTGTGCTAGTTCAGAATCAGATTCATCATCATCAAGTGATGAGAGTGCATCTGAGTCTGAAGAGGCTATTCATCAATTGATAGATGAATGTAAAGTTCTGTTGCAAGCTTTTAAGAAGAGCAAGTCCCTAGCCAAGAGTCAGGCAAAGGAAATTGCTAATATCAAAGTTGCTGCAACTGATTTTGAGAAAATGTTTGATCAAAAGCTAAATGAAATAGCCAGACTGAAGCACATAACTGTGATTCAGATGGGGACTATATCATTTAAGAATTATCAAATCAAAAGTCTGGAGATTAGTCTTCAGAAGGAGAGAGATTTAGTTGCTAGGTTTTCTAAACCAAAGTCTGTTCTACCCTTAATTGATGAATTTGTTCATCAAAAAGGTAAAGCTGGACTGGGGTTTACTAAACCTGCAAGGACTGTTCAGTCCAAGTCCAAGGGCAAAGCCCCAGCTCTCAACAAGCCAGCTGTAGATAAAACAGCTAAGAATATACCTAAGCAAAGGTACAATAGGTTTGAGTGTTGGTGCTGTGGCAAGGTAGGCCACTTTGCCATGGACTGTTGGCACAATGCAAGTGCCAAAGTGAGTAGCAAACTGCCTGTTGGAAAACCTACAGGTAGCTTTGTTAGGAAGCAAACTAACCAGTACCAAGGACCCAAGAATTCTTTGGGTTCTAAGGTTCACTAATCTGTTTTGCAGGTAAGTCCAAGTGGCCATGCCCCAATATGGTACTTGAACAGTGGATGTTCCAGACACATGACTGTAACAAGGGGATTGCTAAAGGACTACACACCCGTCAAGGATGGTTCAAAAGTCACCTTTGGTGGTTCTGAAAAAGGGATCATCTAGTGTTTTGGTAACATTTCTAGCACCCATATAACTATTACTCAAGTGGCTTATGTCAAAGGTTTGAAACATAACCTTATTAGTATAAGTCAATTGAGTGATGTAGGATATGACATCTCATTTGTCAAAGATGGTTGTCATGTCAGGAGGTCAAATGATCAAGAGATCATTTTGACAGGTTATAGAAAAAGGAATGTCTACTGTCTAGACATTATGTGTGAGAATAATGGTTCTCCAGTGTGTCTTGTAGTTGATGAGAAAGTCTCTCATTGTGTCAAATGGCACAAGAGGCTAGCCCATCTCAACTACAAGACATTTGGCAAACTCTATAGTAAAGAGTTAGTGAGGAATGGTCCTCAAGTTAAGTGTATTAAAGATGGAATATGCTCAGCTTGTCAAAAGGGCAAGCAGACTAGATCCACCTTTAGTAGCATTGAAATCAAAGATGCTGTGAGGTGCTTATAACTCTTGCATATGGATCTCTTTGGTCCTATGCCAGTTCACAGCCTTGGTAGGAAGGTCTATACCTTTGTGGTAGTAGATGATTACTCAAGGTTTTCCTGGGTGTTCTTTCTTAGACAGAAATCTGAAACACCTAGTATCTTCTATAGCTTTGTCAAACAAATTCAGAATGAACTAAACAGTACAGTGGTCAAGATAAGAAGTGACCATGGTACTGAATTTCAGTCTGATAGTATGGCAAAACTATCTGATGAATTTGGGATATTTCAGGAGTTTTCTTCACCAAGAACACCTCAGCAAAATGGCATTGCTGAGAGGAAGAATAGAACCTTGATTGAGGCTGGTAGGACCCTATTAAGTGATACATCACTACCAGAATACTTCTGGGCTGAGGCAGTAAATACTGCATGCCATGTAATTAATAGGGCTACCATTACTAAAAGCCACAACAAGACCCCCTATGAGATTATGAAAGGCAGAAAACCAAACCTATCCTACTTCAGGATCTTTGGTTGTAAGTGCTTTATACTTAACAATGGAAAGTCTTACTTGACTAAGTTTGCTGCCAAGTCCCAAGAGGGAATTTTTGTTGGGTACAACAAACACAGTAAGGCTTATAGAGTATACAACTTGTCTACACAAGTTGTAGAAGAGTCTGTACATGTAGTATTTGATGAAACTAGACTTATTAATAATGAGTTGTCTAGTAGTATTTGTAGCCCCACAGGTGTGACTGAGAAGATGAACAAGCTCACTATAGAAGAAAGACCTACTGCAAGACAGCAAGTAGCAGATAGTGGCTGCTGTCCAGGGGGAGTACTAATGAAGAAGAAGTCCAAGGAGTACAACAAGATTAAGAAGTTGAAGAAGTTCAACCTGAAGCCAGGATACCTCCAGCTAATAGGCATCTAAGAGATCATCCAGTAGATCAAATCATTGGTGATCTAAGACAAGGGGTACAAACAAGGAGCAGAAATCTGAGTGCAGCAATCTACTCCAGTTTTCTATCCCAAGTAGAGCAAAAGAAGTTTGAAGAAGCCATCCTAGACCCTCATTGGATTGAGGCAATGCAAGAAGAGCTGAATCAGTTCAAGAGGTGCAAAGTCTGGGAGCTTGTTCCTAAACCAAAAGACCACAACATAATTGGGACAAGTGGATCTTTAGGAACAAGATGGATGAACATGGAGTCATACTTAAGAACAAAGCTAGATTGGTTGCTAAAGGATATAGGCAGGAAGAAGGTATTGACTTTGATCAAACCTTTGCTCCAGTAGCCAGACTGGAAGCCATAAGAATGTTCCTGGCCTATGCAACCTTTCAAGGATTTAAAGTTTATGAAATGGATGTAAAGTCAGCCTTTCTGAATGGTAATCTAAAGGAAGAAGTCTATGTGGAACAGCCATCAGGTTTTGTTGATTCAACTCAACCTAATCATGTTTATAGACTTAGGAAAGCATTATATGGGTTAAAACAAGCCCCTAGGGCTTGGTATGAAACCCTATCTAGTTTCCTCATTGAGAATAAGTTCATAAGGGGGAAAATAGACAAGACTCTATTCCTTAGGGAATCCAGAGGCAAAGTAATACTTGTCCAAATATATGTAGATGACATAATATTTGGGTCTACTGAAAATAGTCTTTGCAAAAAGTTTGCAAAACTAATGCAAGGACAATTTGAGATGAGTAGTATGGGGGAACTTAAGTTCTTCTTAGGTCTCCAAGTTAGACAGACTGAGAATGATTTATCCATATGCCAGTCTAAGTTCACCCTAGAACTCATAAGGAAGTATGGTATGGATTCATCCAGTACCATGAAGACTCCTATGGGGTCAAGTATGTCTCTTAGCAGGGATGATGCAGGGAAACCTGTAGATGAGTCTTTGTATAGAGGGATAGTTGGCTCCCTATTTTATTTGACTGCAAGTAGACCAGATATCATGTATGCTCATGTGTCTGTGTAAGGTATCAAGCATGCCCTAAGGAGTCTCATTTGACAGCAGTCAAAATAATACTGAGATATCTAAAGGGCACTCCATATCTAGGCCTTTGGTACCCTAGGAATGGAGACTTTGATCTAACAGGTTATTCAGATGCAGACTTTACAGGGTGCAAAGAAGACAGAAAAAGTACAACTGGAACCTGTCAATTCCTAGGTAGTAGACTGATTTCATGGAGTAGCAAGAAGCAAACAAGTGTGGCTATCTCCACAGCAGAATCAGAATATGTGGCTGCAGGAAGTTGCTGTGCTCAACTTCTATGGATACAACAACAGCTTGAGGATTATGGATTTCAGGTAAGTAGAACACCACTGTTTTGTGATTCTACAAGTGCTATATCAATTGCAAATAATCCTGTTTCCCATAGTAGAACTAAACATATTGAAATAAAATACCATTTTCTTAGGGAACATGTAGAAAAGGAAGATATTTCACTGGAATATGTAAATACTGATAATCAACTAGCTGATATGTATACTAAGCCCCTAGAAGAAACAAAGTTCAATAGGTTTAAAATTGAACTAGGTATGATAAACTTAGAATAAGTTTATAGAAATGACTAAGTAAAATAGTGTCGACACACATAGTTGTCTGTGTCAAGACAGAAAATTGGTGTCGACACTTCTAGGAAGTTGGTATCGATACTTCAGAAAATTAGTGTCGACACATGATAAGTAGGTGTCGACACATCCAGGGTGGTGTCGACACTTAGGCTTTACTCAGAATTATCTAAGTAAGGTCTCGACTAAATGTCGAGCTGAGTGGTGTCGACACATAAACAAGTGTCGAAACATATAATCTGTTGACTAAACTTGTGTCGACACATAGGTGTCGAGACATTATAAGTCAGTGTCGACACTTATCGACAGTGTCGACACAATTTAAGTTAGCTGACCGACCCCTTCATCTTCAAACCTAGAAAGGTATAAATAGATTTTCTCCATTGTCTGTCGACACGCTCACTAAAGTTTCAAGACCAAACTTGTGTGTCGACACATCTCTTCTCTCCAGTCAAATTTTTCAAACCCTAATAGCGCCAAAGCTCGAAGAGAACATGAACGAAGGCTATGAACTGGTGCGACAAGCGTTTGACGAAGCAGAACAGGAAATCAAAGATGTAGTAACCCTAGTTGCAGACTCAGGGTTAGAATTCCTTGTTTCTGAGCCGACTAAGTGTTGGAGTTACCATTGTGATCTAGAAGTGGTCAAACATGTAATCTCACTGCCAACGCGATATGAGCCTGTAGGGTCGCACATAAGAGATGTGGAGAAGTTGGATGATTGACTGTGATGGTAAAGGTTACCAATCACCGACCAGAATATGGTTGGGCAAATGTTGCTTTGAAGGATTGGTAAGAATCATCGACCGTCGGTCGACGAGTGTCGTCAACCCAAGTTCGGCGTGAGTCGATGAGTGTCCTCAACCCAAGTTCGTCGAGTATCGTCGACCGCGGCTCGACGATCGACGAGAGTCGTCGAGTATCGTCGACCGTGGCTCGACGATCGACGAGAATCGTCGATTATCATCGACTGCGGGTCGACGGTCGACGAGTATGGTTCATCCTGCGTTCGGCGAGAATCGTCGAGTATTGTACTCTGATTCTCGCCGATCCTAGGTGATACTCGCCGACTGATTCTCGCCGAATCTGCTTGATGATTCTCGCCGATCGTCGCCGATTCTCGCTGATTCTCGCCGATTGATTCTCACCGATTCTGGAACCCTAAATTCTGGGTGGTCTGCGGATAGCGATATTACTAAGTCTATTTATGCCTTTGGTATAAATACACACTTAGGGTTTTCGGGATTCTCTCTCTGACCAAAGATCTGTGCGTGATAATCGAATCGAAGCCGACGGAAGAGTTCCGACGTTCGTTCGCTCCGCCGATCCTGAATCCCGCCGACGGAAGGGTTCCGCCGTCGTGCTCGCTCCGTTGACCTCCTCCTCTCCGGCGATCGTCGCTGGTGTTGCTCTTCCTGGCGCGGACTTAGCAGTCCGTGGAGAAGCAAGGTGCGATCTTTCTCCTTCCCGATTTTCCGTCCGACGGAAAGATTGGTGTTCTCCCGCTCGTGTGGATTTCTGCAGAGACGTGGATATTATTCCATGTAGAACTCGCCACTAGCAAGAAGACGAAGCTTGGAGCATCTCTGTTGAGTTGCGACTCAACACCACCGAGGTAATTTTTGCCTAGTTGTTTATTAACTTCTTGATTCAATTACCATGGCCCGATCCCATCTCTTTTGGGTTTTCTTGATGTTTTTGTTCTTCCGCTGCATGCACAAGTGTTGTGCCATCCTCATGGAGAAACCCAACAGTGGTATCAGAGGGAGGTTTCGGCCATGATTGTTGTATTGGAAGTTTTGTTATTCCAGTGCGTGTAAACCTAGGGATTTAGAAGTGTTCTAAATGTCTAGATTTAGACTTGGTACCCCGCCAAGAACTTCTGGAATTTCGTGGAAATTTCTAATTGTTAGAAATTGTAGTCTCCTTAGCAGTAACCATCCCTCGAGTTTGTTTTGGATTTTGAATACAACATAGAGAGATGAGCTTGTCTACTGCTTTAAGTTGAGTTGTCTTTGCTTTTGTCCAATGCATGTAAATCTGAGGATTTGGAAGTTTCCGGATGTTCAGATTTAGCCCTTCCTTCTATCAATTGTTGATGGTGTCAGGTTGTGCACATAAGGGATGCATGTGGTTTTAGAAAAATTGCTTTTCTTTGGATGTGCACATTGATCAAATGTTGATCATGGTTAACTGTTAACCTATAATCAAAATCCCTTCATCAAATATTAAGTGTTCGGATGCCTTCCGATGGATGACACTCTTCCTGCCTCGATCGATGAAGTGTGGGCTTGCCAAAGCAAGGTGCATTAATCTATCTTGGTAAGGGTGCGAGCGGATAATTGTGATATCCCACTGTCGACATCGGGTCCAGCTTAACTAGGTGGCCTCAAAGGTTGAGTGCCTAGAGGCATAAGGTTGGCATGCACCATATGATGGATGCGAATAAGGAGTTATTCACCAACCATACAAGAATTGCATGAGGATGCAATTGGTAAGTGTTGCCTACCTAAATAACCGCATTGTGAGAGGAAAGCCAAAGCTGACTCATTGTGTTGGTGAAATACAGATCTTGTCCACTAAGAGAGTAGCTCGCATGAACTCTCTGAATTGTTAGTGAGGGCTATCATTTCGAATATAATAGTGGGAGTGTTTTAATTGAAGTCCAAATTAAAATAATTATATTTGAAATTTTGGTATTGATTTTATTCTGCATAAATTCTTATAGAATTCCATGGCAAGTGTCTCACACTCCACTTTGTCTCTGAGAGCCATCCTTGAGAAGGATAAGCTCATTGGGACTAATTACATGGACTGGTATAGGAACCTGAGAATTGTTCTCAGGCAAGAGCAAAAGCTCTATGTCTTGGAAGAAGAAGCGCCCGAGGTGCCGACCGGGAACTCTTCCCGTGCTGAGAAGGATACTTATAAGAAGTATACTGATGATGCTTTAGATGTCGAATGCCTTATGCTTGCCACTATGAACTCTGAGCTTCAGAAGCAACATGAGAACATGGGGTGCAAGGAGATTGACGAGCATCTCAAGAAAATGTTTCAAAGGCAGGCTCGTCAAGAGAGGTTCGACGTCACAAAAGCGTTGTTTCAGTGCAAGATGGGAGTTCGAGACTCAGTAGGAACTCACGTACTCAAGATGATTGGGTATATATAGAACCTTGAAAGGCTGGGTTTTCCTCTTGGTCAAGAGTTGCCCACAGATCTGATCCTGCAATCGTTGCCGGACAGTTATGAGCAGTTCATCTTGAACTACAACATGAATGAAATAGACAAGACACTGCCCGAACTCCTAGGCATGTTGAGAACTGCAGAAATCAATATGAAGAAGGCCAAGCCTGCCAACCCCATACTGATGGTGCATAAGGGCAAGGGCAAGGCCAAGGGCTCTAAGAACATGAAGGTGGGACCTAAGTCATATCTTGAGCCCAAGTCTTCTGCACTGATGAAAAAGAAAAGCACAGTGAAGGAAGGGAAATGCCACCACTGTGGCAAGGCTGGTCATTGGAGGAGGAACTGTCCTTCGTACATTGAAGGTCTGCAGAAATTGAAGGGAGGTATGACTTCCGCTTCAAATGTTTACGTTATAGAGATAATCCTTTCTGCTCCTTCATCTTGGGTATTGGATACCGGATGTGGTTCTCACATTTGTACAAATGTGCAGGAACTGGGAAGGAGAAGATTGCTGAGTAAAGGGGAGGTGGACCTCCGCGTCGGCAATGGAGCAAGAGTTGCTGCTGTAGCTGTAGGGGTTTACCGTCTTTCTTTGCCCAGTGGGCTTGTAATAGAACTAGATAATTGTTATTTTGTTCTGGCCATAACTAGAAACATTATATCTATTTCATGTTTGGACATGATTGGATTTTCTTTTGTAATTAAGAACAACTGTTGTTCTATATTTAAGAATGATGTTTGTTATGTTGTAGCCCAATTGTTTAATGGTCTTTATGTTTTGAACTTGGACCATCTGATCTGTAATGTAGAAAATAATAAAAGACTAAGAACAAATGACTCGAACCCTACATTTCTCTGGCATTGTCGTTTGGGCCATATCAACGAGAAGCGCATATCCAAGCTCCATAGAGATGGACTTTTGGACTCATTTGATTATGAATCATTTGAGCGATGTGAATCTTGTTTGTTAGGCAAGATGACTAAAGCTCCTTTCACTGGTTATACTGAGAGGGCTGAGGATCTCTTGGGTGTTGTACATAGTGATGTATGCGGACCCATGAGTTCCATGGCTAGAGGCGGGTACTTCTACTTTGTTACATTTACTGATGATTTCAGTAGATACGGATATGTGTATCTTATGAAATGCAAATCCGAGACCTTTGAAAAGTTCAAAGAGTTCAAGAATGAAGTAGAAAACCAGTTGGGTAAAAGGGTTAAAGCACTCCGATCTGATCGAGGTGGCGAATACTTGAGTCATGAGTTCCGTGATCATCTGAAGGAGTGTGGTATTGTATCACAGCTCACTCCACTTAGAACACCACAACATAATGGTGTGTCTGAGAGGAGAAATCGTACTCTGTTAGACATGGTACGTTCGATGATGAGTCATGCAGACTTGCATGTTTCCTTTTGGGGTTTTGCTTTAGAGACTACTGCAATGACATTGAATCGCGCTCCAACGAAAACGGTTCTGAAGACACCATATGAGATATGGACTGGGAAGCGTCCTAGTATGTCGTTCATTAAAATTTGGGGCTGTGAGGCATACGTGAGACGTCAAATGCCTGACAAGCTGGAACGCAAATCAGATAAATGTTATCTGGTGGGATATCCTAAGGAAACGAAAGGGTATTACTTTTACCTACCGTCTGAGGGCAAAGTGTTTGTCGCAAGGACTGGTGTCTTCTTGGAGAAAGAGTTCTTATCAAGAAAGACTGAAAAGGTAGAGCTTGAAGAAGTTCAAGAACCACAAGTAGTGAATGAACCGGAATTGGATTCTGAGACAAGACTACAAGATGTTGTAGCTAGAGAACCTGCTTAAGGAACACAAGTCCTACGTAGATCTGGTAGACCGAGGTTTGAGCCTGAGAGATATGGATTTCTCATGTCTCAAGTAGGTAATGTGTTGCTTATGGATCATGATGATGAACCAGCAACCTACCAAGAGGCTATGAATCGACCGGACTCCGACAAATGGCTTGAGGCTATGAAATCCGAAATGGACTCCATGTATGCAAACAAAGTTTGGAAATTGGTGGAACCACCTGAAGGGGTACGACCCATAGGGTGCAAGTGGGTCTTCAAGAAGAAGACCGACATGGATGGGAATATACAGACATTCAAAGGGCGACTGGTGGCTAAGGGTTTCAAGCAAATTCATGGTATTGACTATGATGAGACCTTTTCCCCTGTTGCCATGGTAAAGTCCATAAGGATATTGCTTGTTGTTGCTGCGTATTATGACTACGAGATCTGGCAGATGGATGTCAAAACGGCTTTCCTTAATGGAAACCTCCTTGAGGAAGTGTATATGACACAACCCGAGGGTTTTGTATCCCCAGATGAATCCACTAAAATACGCAAGCTGAATAAGTCCATCTATGGACTGAAACAGGCCTCTCGAAGTTGGAATCTTCGTTTTGATGAGAAAATCAAAGAGTTTGGTTTCATCAAGAATGAAGATGAGCCTTGTGTTTACAAGCGAATCAGTGGGAGCATTGTTGTCTTCCTGATATTGTATGTAGATGACATACTGTTGATTGGGAATGACATTCCTACCCTGAAAGTTGTTAAGAACAACCTAGGGAATTGCTTTTCAATGAAGGATTTGGGTGAAGCGACTTACATACTCGGTATTAAGATCTATAGAGATAGATCGAAGAAGTTGCTGGGTTTGACCCAGAGTACGTACATCGAAAAGGTGTTGAAGCGGTTCAACATGCTTGAGTCCAAGAAAGGATTTTTGCCCATGTCTCATGGTGTGAATCTCTCTAAGGACCAGTGTCCAAAGTCTTGTGAAGATAAGGACCGCATGAAGTTGATTCCATATGCTTCGACAATTGGATCAATCATGTACGCGATGTTATGTACTCGACCCGACGTCTCCTTTGCTTTGAGCATGACTAGCAGGTATCAGTCAGACCCCGGTGAGTGTCACTGGATTGCAGTCAAGAATGTCCTGAAGTACTTGAGAAGGACTAAGAATGTATTCTTGGTGTATGGTGGAGAGGAAGAGGTCGTTGTAAGTGGTTACACGGATGCTAGCTTCCAAACTGATAGAGACGACTCCAAGTCTCAGTCAGGTTTTGTGTTTTGCCTGAATGGAGGAGCTGTGAGCTGGAAGAGTTCCAAGCAAGAGACAGTTGCTGATTCTACAACAGAGGCCGAGTATATCGCCGCAGCTTACGCGGCGAAGGAGGCTGTATGGATTAGGAAATTCATCGGCGAGCTTGATGTAATTCATAGCATTGTTGGTCCCGTAGTTCTCTACTGTGATAACAATGGTGCAATTGCACAATCTAAGGAACCTAGATCCCATCAGTGCTCCAAGCACATACTTCGGCGGTTTTATCTTATTCGTGAGATTGTCGAACGAGGAGATGTGAACATTTGCAGAGTGCCGACTGAGGAGAATATTGCGGATCCACTGACAAAGCCTCTCGCGCAGAGAAAGCATGATGGTCATACTAGATCGATGGGTATACGATACCTAAATGATCAACTCTAGTGAGAATCTTGTCGATTGCATGTAAACCTGTATCTTGTTGGCTATTTGTTCATATGATGAACAGTGTACCTAGTTTTTCTCTTATAATTAATGGCAATTTCTTTTATTATGAGTTTTTCTATATGATAGTTAAATGTTAACATAATAGATACCCTTAAAATGTTCGCTTCCATGGGACATCAAGTACGTGACTTGAATGTGAGAGCCTATGATTTATTTGAAGCTTCATTCTTAAAAGGTCCCTAGTCGAGTATCATCATAGAAGCTAAGGGTGATGATGGTACTTGAAGGCTAGCACTTGTGTTGACTGATGACCGGTTCTCACAGGTCATGATATTGTGATATCAAGTCATCACGTGGGTACTTGTTAGTGAACAAGTTGTATTGGACAGACCCAACCTGAGACTACTCTGTGGATTGTCATCCAATCGTGTCACGAGTAGGTCTCAATTGACAATGGTGTTGTGGTCCTTTTAACCTGAAGTCACAACATTCATCAAGTGAGGAAGAGCGTGCTTTGATGCCATCTAAAGTCTTCCTTGAGAAAGGTTGATGATAAGGGTGGTTGTTGGGCATGTTACGAATCATTTGGGTGTTTGTGTGTGAGCAGATATGAGATTTCTCCTCCTATATGACAGGAGTTGCATCCATGGGCCCCTTGATGGAACTGGACTGAGAAATGCATGGCCATGCTTGGTTGAGTCAATATGTGATATTGGACTCACCATTCTCTGGAAGTCCGTCCTGGATCAAGAAACTTGGATTGAGCTATTACGAGGGTGACACGGTCCATGCCTCTAGTTCTTTCCGGATTTAAGGGACAAAGGGACAAAGACAACGCTGATACATTGGTCATAAAGGCTTATGAGTTATAAACTCTTATTGCTTGGGGAGCAATGATGCATTGCTAGATGCCGCTCATTGTTTGTGAGGTTTTTGGTTTGATACTTTCAAGATCAAGTGGGAGTCTGTTGGAGTTACCATTGTGATCTAGAAGTGGTCAAACATGTAATCTCACTGCCAACGCGATATGAGCCTGCAGGGTCGCACATAAGAGATGTGGAGAAGTTGGATGATTGACTGTGATGGTAAAGGTTACCAATCACCGACCTGAATAGGGTTGGGCAAATGTTGCTTTGAAGGATTGGTAAGAATCGTCAACCGTGGGTCAACGAGTGTCGTCAACCCAAGTTCGGCGTGAGCCGACGAGTGTCGTCAACCCAAGTTCGTCGAGTATCGTCGACCACGGCTCGACGATCGACGAGAGTCGTCGAGTATCGTCGATCGCGGCTCGACGATCGACGAGAATCGTCGAGTATCGTCGACTGCGGGTCGATGGTCGACGAGTATGGTTCATCCTGTGTTCGGCGAGAATCGTCGAGTATTGTACTCTGATTCTCACCGATCCTAGGTGATACTCGCCGACTGATCCTCGCCGAATCTACTTGATGATTCTCGCCGATCGTCGCCGATTCTCGCCGATTGATTTTCACCGATTCTAGAACCCTAAATTATGGGTGGTCTGCGGATAGCGATATTCCTAAGTCTATTTATGCCTTTGGTATAAATACACACTTAGGGTTTTCGGGATTCTCTCTCTGACCGAAGATCTGTGCGTGCTAATCGAATCGAAGCCGACGGAAGAGTTCCGACGTTCGTTCACTCCGCCGATCCCGAATCCCGCCGACGGAAGGGTTCTGCCACCGTGCTCGCTCCGTTGACCTCCTCCTCTCCGGTGATCGTCGCTGGTGTTGCTCTTCCTGGCGCGGACCTAGTAGTCCGTGGAGAAGCAAGGTGCGGTCTTTCTCCTTCCCGATTTTCCGTCCGACGGAAAGATCGGTGTTCTCCCGCTCGTGTGGATTTCTGCAGAGACGTGGATATTATTCCACGTAGAACTCGCCACTAGCAATAAGACGAAGCTTGGAGCATCTCCGTTGAGTTGCGACTCAACGCCACCGAGGTAATTTTTGCTTAGTTGTTTATTAACTTCTTGATTCAATTACCATGGCCCGATCCCATCTCTTTTGGGTTTTCTTGATGTTTTTGTTCTTCCGCTGCGTGCACAAGTGTTGTGCCATCCTCATGGAGAAACCCAACACTAAGATCTGGAAGAAAGAAGTACTGGAATTCCTGAATGGAGCTAAAGTAGACGAATCTGGATTCAAGATCAAATCCAGGGTACATGGAGAAAAAGTGAAGGTCTCTCCAAAAAGTTTGGGAAAGGTTCTAAACCTGCCAAGGACAAAAGAAGAGGATGAAGTTACTGCTTCTAAAACCAGAGATGCATTAACATGGTGTGGCCTGGATTCAAAAATGAAAATTGGATCAGTTTTCAATAGGAAAGGCATGAACAGCCAAGGAAAATTTCTATCTAAAATTGTTGGAAAAGTGATCTTGAGTAAGCCTGGAGGGCATGACAGGGTCTCAGCCCATATGTTTAATCTTGTGACAAGGATAATCTTCACAGTGAACACAGATTGGTCTGTTGTTGTTTTTGATAAAATTAAGGAAAGTATGAAGAAACCCAATTTGGGTAGGATCTTAAGTCTATATTTGGCTGGTAGTATACCAGAAGTTATGAGTCAAGCTGCAGGCACTAAGATCAACCATATGAGAAAGATGGACATGAAGATATTCTCTAGATGGGACAGAGTTTTAACTAAGGAGATGCCTAATCCTGAGAAAATTACTCCCCAAAAGAAGAAGAAGAAGACTGCCCCAGTGGCTCAGGATTCATCTAGCAGCTCTGGTAGTGAAGAGCAAGTTGTCTTTACTCCTGATGAGGATGTAGAAGGAAATGCTGGGAAGTCTCTAGCTCAACAAGATGCTGCAGAGAGGCAGGGGGAGCTACCTCAAGCTAGCCCCATACACAAGGATCAAAACCAGGGGGAGCCTCTAGTTGTGGAAGAGCCAACTCCTCTTGAAAGTGAAAGAGCCACCCATATCATTCTTGAGGTAATCACTGAGATTAATGATTTAGATTTCCCTATAGAGGATAATGTTTTGACTGATTCATTAAATAATGTTAATCAGCAATCTCAGATTGATAGTAAACCCCCAGATGTTGTCATGAAGGACACTTCTGTTACAGTTCAAGTAGTATCTGATCCAGTGGTAGATGAGCCAAGAGTTTCTCCAGCCCATTCTCCACAAGAATATACAATGGAAGATCTTTTCCTCAATCTGGATCAAACAGACTTTGACAAGGAAAGTGCTGCTGCTGAGGGGGAGAAGTCCCAAGTTGAGGGGGAGCAGGTAATACTTGATGAAGAACCTGCAAGGCAAGAGCCTGAGAAGCCCCAAGCTGTTGAGGAGCTACCTAGAGAGAGGGTATATATTGCTAGCACATCAGCATCTGAAGATGAGGAAGCTGCTAGAGCTAAGAAAAGGAAATTTCAAGTCTTTAAAAGAAGAAGCTAGACTTATAAGAAGGCATTGCAAACCATAGCACCACAGCCAGCACTACAGCCAACTCCATCAATAGATTACAGTTCTCTGCTGGTTGTTATGCAAATAAAGCTTGATGAGCAGAGACAAGCAATGGAAAAGTATGTAGATGAAGGACAGAAATCTCTTCAGTTTGATCTGGCACAGGACATTAAGTCTATAAGATTTGAGATGAATCTCAATAAGAAGGAGATGACAGACTGCTTCCACAAGGGAGGGAATGCAGTGGTGTACTTGGCTACACATCAAGAGAAGATAAAAGCTCAAGTGGATGAACTTGAAGTAAAGTAAGGCTATGTACTGGAAAATCAGATCAGAATGAATGATAACCTAACTGCTTCTCATAATGCTATTGTAACTGAGATAAAGAATATATCCACTGCACAGTCTGCAGAAAGTGCCACAGCCAAAGAAACTTTTGATAAGCACTTACAAGAGAGCTTAACTGCTGTTACAACTGATATACAAGACTCTCAAAAGTTGATAACTGACAAACTCCAAAGGTTGAAACCTTTCTTTAAAGATGGAGTCAACTATTTGGATAAACAAGTCAGATTTCAAAATGATGATGTAAGAGATCACATAGAAAGAGAAGTCATAAAGGGGGAGAGGGTGTTAGTCAAAGCCAGCTCTGATCATGCTAAGTGGATTTCTAATTCTATCAGAGAAACTCTTGGTTATCCTCCTTTATGTGATGATGACAATGTAGCTGAATCTGGGATACATCCTGCATATCTAGGAGGGGAGCAACCTGAAGTGGCAAAAGTAATCTACCCACCTCCAGATTTTGATATGATACATGCTGATATACAGTCCATGTATAGCCCACCTGGGGGAAAGGACGATGTCATCATAGAGAAAGTGGTTCAGCCAGTATCTTAGGCTATGCAAGAAGCTTTGCTGAAAGAACAAGAAGCTAGATTGTCTAAAAAGAGGTTCAGAGAGCAAGCTGAACAAAGACCAGACTTTGAGCAGTGGAGCCCCACTTCAAGAAACATTATCTTAACTGCATGGAAAGCTGCCAAAGATAATATTCAAGACAGAAACAAATGGTTTTCTGAACTAGAATGGAGAAATCATGAGACAAGGCAGGAAGCCATAGTGCAATATAGAAGAAAGGCCAAGATGGGAAAACTACCTCCTACTGCTCAGGAGCCTAGCAAGTACTTTCCCAAGCCTTATCATTATTTTGAGAGGCAAAAGATTAAAGCTGAAGAGCAAAAGAAGAAGGAGCTGAAAGGGAAAAAGCCTGCTGAAACTGAAGATGCTGAAGCTTCTGTGCAAGCCAAGATACAGTCTGGAAAAGGCATTGTGATCAAAGATGCTGAGCAGAAATAGAATTGCATTATCTTAAGTTTACTATGTAATCACTTGTATTAAAATATTTTGTAAACTTTTGTATAATGAATATGACAAAGTTGATTAGAACAATGTGCTGTGTGATATATTTATTTCATAATTGTTCTGAGATGATATCTGTGTATACATGTTTGTTTAATACATGTTTATGTTTGCCCTGTTATATAATCCTGCTTTACATCATTCTGTAATTTTATTATGAATGGTGTATATCATTGACTAAGGGTTATGACTTCTCGAAATAAGGGGGAGATTGTTGGGTACATTGATTCTAATGTACCTGATTTGAAGAAGCCTCACCCTACTCAATGATATACATCAAAATGTATTTGATGTATGTTGAGTTTACTTGTGCAGGTTAAGTATTTGCAGGAAAGATGAAAAAGTTTCTAAGTCCATGTGTCGACACCCAGGAGCAAAGTGTCGACACTTAAAAAGACTTGTGTCGACACCCAGACAAGCAGTGTCGACACTTGGAGTCATTGTGTCGACACCAGGGATGCAGAGTCGACACCAGACAGAAAGTGTCAACACAAAGAGCTGTGTCGACACTCAATGAAGAAAAGTCCAGTGAAGAAGTGTCGACACTTAGCAGTTGTGTCGACACCCAGTGAAACTGTGTCTACATCAGAAAGTGTCGACACTTGGAGGTTGTGTTGACACTCAGCAAAAGTCAGCAGAGTCTAAGTATAAGTGTCGACACAAGAAAGAATGTGTCGACACTCAGCAGAAGACTCAACACTTGAAGAAAGTGTCGACACAAGAAAGAATGTGTCGACACACAGCAAAAGACTCAACACTTGAAGAAAGTGTCGACACAAGGAGCTGTGTCGACACTTAGCAAAGTTCAACAAAATTCTAAGTACAAGTGTCGACACTAAGGAGATGTGTCGACACTCAGCTAGAGTCTCAACAGAAGAAGAATGTGTCGACACAAGGAGCTGTGTCGACACTCAGCAAGTATCAACACATAGGACAAGTGTCGACACCAAGAAGAAATGTCAACACTGAACAAGTTCAACACATGAAGATGTGTCGACACAAAGGAGTTGTGTCGACACTTACAAGAATTCAGCAATATACTGAAGAACAAAGTGTGGTGTCGACACTCAATATCAGTGTCGACACATGAAGAAGAAACCGTGTCGAGAAGTGAATTCTACAACACAAGGAGTTGTGTCGACACCTTGAAGGCTAGTGTCGACACTTAGTCAACTTGTGTTGACACTTAGTCTATAAGTGTCGACACTTAAAGACAGACAGTCTCGACACTTTCAGACAGTTACAGATTTTTCAAGAACTGAATAGATGACTTGACAGCTGCCATTCCAGCTGGTCTACTACACCTGTCAGAGTTGTCAGAAATCAGTTATGAACCGGACCAGCCGGTTACCATGAAGAAGGCCTATAAATAGGCTTATACTGTCTACAGAAACAGTGGACTAATTGATGTTCAAGTGATCAAGTAATAAAAAGAAGATCTAGCTATTCATTGAAGAATCTAGTGAAGATCTAAGTAGTCAGAGAGAGAGAGCTCCATCCAAGAAGTCAGCCATTGGAACCAGGCTGAGAAGAAGGGTTCAGATTTTGTTCTGAATCTTAAGTAGCAGAGATCAAGGATCAACTGTAGAGGAGATCAATCTTATTGTGTTCTACATTCAAGAAGCTTTGAAGAAATCCAAGTCAGGTTGATCTCAGCTGAGTTCTTCCAAGAACTCATCAAGAAACTCAAAACACTTCTCTCTTTTCTCTGAGTTGTAGGGTTTACATTTAGTATTCATATTATCTTGTAGGATCCTTAGGGATCTGAGTTTGTAAGCCTGTAATTATAAAGGCTGAGTGTAGGGCCTGTGTGCCTGAGTGTAGGAGATTTGTATCTCTGAGTGTAGGCCTGTTGTGGCTGAGTGTAGGCCTGCTGTGGCTGAGTGTAGGCTTTGTGAAAAAGCTGAGTGTAGGTCTTTGGAGAAGACTGAGTTGTAGGGCCTTGGGCCTGAGCTGTAGGAACCTGTTTTGGGGTTCTGAGTGTAAGATCTGAGGATCTGAGATAGTGGAGGAGTTTGGCCGAATTTAGTACACTGCTAGATAGGCAAAGGGGGAAAGTGGATGTACCCAAATCTTGGGGAAAAACTATAAATTTGTGTGTTCACTGTGTGCTGGATTGATTGCTGTGATTGCTGGTTAATTGTTGTGTTAAAGTAATTATAATGTTGTGATAAACTCTGAATTCTGCCTAAAAAGTTAAAAAGATTTAAGTCACCTATTCACCCCCCCCCCTCTAGGTGATTAGCTACAATATCTTTCAGAACGCAAACTTCAGAAATAATTATTCGTCCAACTGCGATCGACGAACTGTGTATGGTTCGTCGAGCAGAGGTCGACGAACGTGGATGCAGAAAATGACCATGGTCATTCTCTGAGTAGAGGTCGACGATCTCATCCCTATTCGTCGAACTCTGGTCGACGAACTCACAATAATTCGTCGATCCCAGAACGACCAAATATAAATCATTTCTCCTATAGAAATTTTAAAGCAGCTAACAAGACATTTAATCCAGTAGCTGATTGGATAATCCCACCTAGGAGATATCACCCTCTAGGGTATAAGTCTCAACCTGCCTTATCAGTCATTTCTAGTTTTACTTTTCAGCCAAACCAAGGACCCAAGGTAACCTAGGTCAAGAACAATTGAGCTTTATTTCTTTAATGCAGGTACAGGTGAAGAGCTGTCCAAGGTTAAGTCAGACCTGGTACCTAGACAGTGGCTACTACATGCACATGACTGGCAGCAAAGAAAATCTCTCCAGCTATAAGTCCAAGCTAGGACCAAAGGTGATATTTGGAGACTCAAAGAGTGGTCAGTCAGAAGGATGTGGAAGAGTAAGCATTGGAGCAGTGACCTTCAAAAAGGTGACATATGTAAGAGGACTTAAACATAACCTTATATCCATAAGTCAATTATGTGATGAAGGTTATCAGGTACATTTCAACTCTACCTCTTGCTCTATTATAAATGATAAAAACCAAACTATTTTAATTGGACTTAGAAAAGGAAACATATATTTAGTAGATTTCATTTCTGCCACAACTGATATTTGTTTACTCAATATCACTAGTAACCAAAATGAGTTATGACACAAAAGGCTAGTACATGTAAACCTTAAGAACATATCTAGGTTATCTAAAGACAACCTTGTTAGAGGTTTACCTTCTATTCCCTACAAGAAGGAAAGCCTATGCAGGGCTTGTCAACTAGGTAAGCAAACTAAAACTAGTTTCAAATCCATTAATAAAAGTGATTCACCTAGGATATTGTATTTGCTTCATGTGGATCTTTTTGGACCCATTGCAGTACAAAGCCTATGAGGGAAGTCTTACACCTTAGTCATTGTTGATGATTTCTCCAGATTCAGTTGGGTAGCCTTTCTGAGAGCTAAGTCAGATACATTCAAAGTTCTTACAGATTTTCTCAGGACCATACAGATTGAGTTCTCTACTCATGTTGCATTGATCAGAAGTGATCATGGCACAGAGTTTGAGTCTCTTCTTATGCATGAGTTCTGTGAGAAGGAAGGTATGAGGCAATGTTTCTCAGCTCCTAGAACTCCCCAACAAAATGGGGTTGCTGAAAGGAAAAATAGGACACTCATTGAAGCTGCAGGTACATTGTTAGCAGATGCTTACATGCCTCTATCCTTTTGGGAAGAAGCTATAAACACAGCTAACTATGTCCTGAACAGATGTCTTATACATAAACTAAAACATAAGACCCCCTATGAATTACTTAAAGAAAAGAAACCTAAAATCACTTACTTTAAAGTTTTTGGTTGCATATGTTACATCCACACTAATAACAAAAGATACATTAGAAAATTTGAGGCTAAGGCTGAAGAAGGGATTTTTCTAGGATATTCCCAAGTAAGCAAGGCCTATAGGGTTTTCAACAAATCATCCCTTAAAATTGAAGAATCTGTCCATGTGTCTTTTGATGAAGCTAACATGTCTTATAAGGAGAAAGACATTTCTACCAATAGTTTTTTGCAGGTTTCACCACTGTGTGAGTCTATGGATGGAATAAACCTTACCCAAGAGGTTCCAACTCATCCCACTCAACAGGCTGCTGAAGATAGTGAAGAAGAAGTCCAAGAGGAAGTAACTGAACTTCCATCAACAGCCAGTACCATTACTCAAGAGGAATTATTTACAGAAGCTGTTGCTCAACCAACTCCACCAACTGATCTTGTCACACTTAGAGATCACCCCAGATCTCAAGTGATTGGATACATTTCAGTTGGTGTACAGACAAGACATCAGCTCAATCAAGACTTGATGCATGCCTGTTTTCTCTCTCAAATTGAACCTCTCACCATCCATGAAGCTGAGCAAGATCCCTACTGGATTCTTGCAATGCAAGAGGAACTAAATCAATTTGAGAGATGTAGAGTTTGGGATTTGGTTCCAAGACCCCATAACTACCCAGTTATTGGAACCAAATGGGTCTATAGGAACAAATTGGATGCACAAGGGAACATAGTAAGAAACAAGGCTAGACTTGTTGCTCAAGGCTATATGCAAGAGGAAGGAATAGACTATGACCTAACCTTTGCCCCTGTTGCAAGGTTGGAGGACATTAGAATATTCCTAGCCTATGCAGCCTACAAAAAGTTCAAAGTATTCCAGATGGATGTTAAGAGTGCCTTTCGGAATGGTGTACTTCAAGAAAAGGTTTATGTAGAACAACCTCCGGGTTTTATCTCTCTAACTCAATCCTCTTATGTTTACAAATTGCATAAAGCTCTCTATGGTTTAAAGCAAGCTCCAAGATCTTGGTATGAGACCCTAGCTAGCTTTCTCTTAGAGCATAAATTTATAAGAGGAACCATAGATAAAACACTTTTCACTACACATCATAAGGACCAAATTTTATTAGTACAAATATATGTGGATGACATTATTTTTGGGTCTACTGATCCCAAATTGTGCAAGAGGTTTGCTGACCTCATGCATTCCAAATTTGAGATGAGTAGCATGGGTGAGCTTTCCTACTTCCTTGGTCTCCAAGTGAAGCAGCTCCCTGATGGTATCTTCCTCTCCCAATCTAAGTATGCTAACGAGCAGATATTTGAGATAATGTAGACAAAAAGAAGATTAAATTGATTCATATTCCTACTGATTTACAGAGAGCAGATATTTTCACCAAACCTTTAGATGAGAAAACCCATCTGTTCTTTATAAATCAACAGAGAATGATTAATGGAGAAGAGTTAAATTAATTTTTGTCTGCATTCGACGAATTTTCTAGAGTTCGTCTAACGGAGTTCGACGAATTAGGGAAAGTTTGAGAGATTCTCGTTGAACGGAGATCGACGAATTCTCTGTGTGGAAATAATTTTCGTCGACCGGAGATCGACGAACCTTGCTTTAGAAACCATTTCGTCGAACGGAGTTCGACGAACTGTTTTCAATTCTTCTAAATGAGTTCGATGAACTACTCACCTCTAACTTATTTCGTCGACCTCGGTTCGAAGAACTGTCTCTTTTCGTGGAACGGAGCTTGTCGATTCATATTCCAAAAATCTTATACCTAGGTGTTCTTCGACCTCCGTCCCGCGCTTTCAGTTCCTTGGCTCTTGATCGCCGTTTTCTCTGTGATTTTCTTTGCAGGTCATCAATGGCGATTCCTCCAGGAGCACTTGCGGCGATGAAGTTTGATGCAGCATTCTCCATGGATTTTGAGTCTTTCCAACATTCAGATCCAATTTTCTTTATATCCTGGAATTACTTGAAGAGTTGCATCTCAAGGATTTCATGACTCGCATCATCAAGCTACACTCAACCGAGATAAGAGAATGAGTATACACTGCAACCGTTTCTGAAGATGGAGATTTGACAGGACATATTGGAAACACTGTCGTTTCCCTGTCTCCAGCAGTACTTTCTGAAATTTTTGGACTGATCAATGGTGAAGACAACTTGGAAATGGACGCTGAAGAATATTCTGATATGCTGAAGGTAATGGATTTCTCCGGCAGCAACCCTAATAAGCTTCTGAAGAAGCAACTGTCTGCTGCCTATCAATTTTTGGCCGACATTGAAGGAAAAATTCTGATGGGCAAGCACTCGGCACATGACTATATCACTCGCCATCAATTCCTGATTATGTGCACAGTGCTCAACAAACGACAGGTCGACTGGGGCATGGTCTTCTTTGACCTAATCAAGAAGAAAACAAGCAAGAAGGAAGTCTGCTATGGCAGAATCCTGGGGATTTTCCTCCAGGAAAAGGCCAGTGAATGTTTGGTCTCCCCGACGACATTCATCAATGCCAGCAAGCGCCTCACCTGCGCCTTGTTTGGCAGATGGGAGAGTACAATCACCAAACCCTCCAAGGGTTCCTCCTCCTCCATCAATGCTTCTGAGAGCACAAGGACCGTTAAGGTCACTCCCCACCCTGACACTGAAGCGGCCATTCCACCTCCCCAATCTCTTCCCACTCCTCCTGCACCTCAATTGACTCCACCTCAACATCAATCTCCACCGCTTGATCTTGCACATATCCCTACACCTCCAGTTTCCCCCACTGCAACTCATATTCCCTCACCTCCTCAATCCCCTCTTCCCCCACACCTATCCACTATTCCATCCTACAGCATACCCACTGAACCACAACCTGTTCTCCCTCCATTATCCCCTCCACATGTTCTTCCTTCCTCCTCTGCTTCTATCCCCTCCACCACTCCTTCTCCAATTCTGGACTCTTACACCATTCCCTCCATCATCTCTCTTCTAACTCCTCTCATTCAATCACTCATCACAGAGGCCATTACACCTCTGGTGAATTCCATTACTTCTTTATCTGCACAAATCACAGCCCTTTCTGATGCCCCCTCTTCATTCAGGGGCCTGGCTCCAGGTTCTCCTGAACTTAGGCAGGGGGAGATGCTCCATGATGAAGCTGGTGCAGTAGCTGCAGAGGCTGATACGGTTTTTGACAAAACAGTTGATATAGATACAGTTGATACTGTAGATACAGTTTGTGACAATACAGATACAGTTGATACAGTTCTTGATAACGCAGTTGCAGTTATAGATACAGCTATTGATTTTATTCAATTTATGGACACTTACATTAGCTTTGATGAGTCAGTAGATATAATAACAACTGCTGGTGATTTCTTTATAAATCCCACAGTTAATTTATCTGAGATACTTCATACCTTTGATTCTATATATATGAAGCTTCCTTCAGTAGAGGTTGCTAAGACATATTTGGCTATTGTCCAATATACCTCTCCAGCTAGTCCAGCAGTTGCCAAGCAACTCTGTGACACCTTTGCTGCACCTACTGCTGTTCCAATTCCTGTGTCTATTCCAAACATCTGCTCTGTCCCAGATTTTGTCATGGATGATTCTCCCATGCCTGATCTAGATGAGCTCATTCTGGCAGACATTGAAGAAGAGAACAAGGCAGCAGTTGAAAGCTCTGTCTCTACTGCTGTTGAACCCTCACCCTCTGAACCTTCTATCCCCTCTCAAGAAAAACCTCTTATAATTCCTGATGAAACTCTGAGGAAGTTGAATGCTCTGTATGACAATCCTCAGAGTTCAGGTTCTGATGATGATGATGATGATGAATCAGATGAGGAGGCTGCTAAAAAGGAAAAGAAGTTGCTTTCTAAGAAAAGGAAGGCTCCTCCTCCTCCTGCTCCCAAGCCTAATCCCACTGCAGACACTCCATATTATATTCTGCACAATGTTGCTCCTTACAAAGGGATGCCTGCATGGATGTGGCTATCAAAGAACCAGCAAAAAGAGAAGAGGAGGAGTAGGAGATACTCTCCTCCCCCAGTTCATAGATACAGAAAAGATCCTCCTCCTCCTCCTCCAGCAGCAGGTGCCTCTGGCTCTGGCCCTCAGAGATCTGCCCATATTCAAACTTATCAGAGACAAACAAGGAGATCTTCTGGTGGTTGTCAGCCAAGGCCACCATCTTCAGGCAGACAACACCATCAACAACAACAGCAGCAGCAGCACCAGGAATCTAAGGAACATGAAGCTAAAAGGCCCTATTCTCCTCCTGAAGATCCAGAAACAGCCAACACAGCCAGAATGGCAAGGTTCCAAGAGCTCATTGGCCTATCTCTAATCAACAAAGATAAAGCTGAAGGCAAGGACACAATAGGCTTAACTACTATGTCTCAGTACAGGAGAGATGTGCTAAAGAGATTTGGGAAAGGAAACAAGCTACTCAATGTTGATGAGTACATGCATCTTCACCCAGAAGCAGTTGTCCCCAGAGCCACTTCACTGAACATCATAGGGGCAGCTGACATGACTATGACCAAGGCTCAAGCTTCAGATCTCAATATGGAAATCATTTTCAAAAAGCCAGGAGATAAAGCACCAGAAGACAAGCTAAAACAGAAGAAGACAGAGAAGTAATTTTGTGGTTATTTCATTTCTGCTTCTTTTTTAGACTATATCTTGCATTAAAGCAAAGCCTGTATGTTTATATATATCTGATGCATGTGTTGTAAATTCTCTGCCAGATATATTTCTTAATTTTGCTTTATTTTTCTGTTTGTTCTTTGCTTGGAGTCTCTGTTAGTGACCTCACCCAAATAGGGGGAGATTGTTGGATCCCTAGTTGATTTGGGCTAGGTCCACTGACTTAGGATGTGACCCATCATGTATAGTCTGGGTCAAGTTTATGTCTTAGAGTCTAGGACAGTACTCTATCTCAACTTCAGATGGACCAGCTTTCCTCAAGACCATCAGGAACTCTAGATCTATCAGTTTTTCAGACTAAGTGAAATGAGTTCGACGTTCGTCGAACTCAACTCGACGAAGGGAGTTCTGCGCTCGACGATCGTGAGACAATTCGTAGTGCTGAGCTTGACGAACTATGATCTTTGTTCGACGAACACTAGGATTCTACTTCAAGCATTATCAGGACTACTTCAGAATTTCTCTAAGTCCAACTTCAAGCTTTGGTTGACGAATTACTTTCTGAGCTCGACGAACTTGGACCTCAAGTTCTCAGATTCTCAGCTCGACGAATTCAGTTCTCAGCTCGACGAATTTAGTTCTCTGCTCAACGAATAAAGATTGTCTGATATTGTAGATTGTCTGTTCAACGAATGAAGACTGTCAGCTCGACGAACTCAGCTCAGCTCGACGAACTCAGCTCAGCTCGACGAACTCAGCTTAGCTCGACGAACTCAGGCTCAGCTCGACGAACTCAAAACTCAGTTCGACGAATTATGTTCTTCGGTCGACGTGTCCAGACTAGGTCTTCTTCCATTCCTGTCTCTTTCCATGGCGCTGATTCCTGAACATTTAATGGCAGTTCTTCCCAGAATACTACCGTTAGAATGCGAAGTTAATCCTGGATTATTACATGCCATTTTCCCATGGAAACAGTTGGGAAAATAATTAATTGCTGCTTCCTTTCCAGGCCGTCTGCCATTATTGCTCTATATTCAAAATTCGAAGGTTTCTTATGAGACATTGAGATATACAGAAACAGTGAGTAATATAGTGATACACAACAACAAAAAGACAGACAGTGATTCAGACAACATAGAAAAAAAGAATTCATTCTTGGCCCAGAGAGAAACTGATCAAGAAGAAGAAGAAGAACACTACATCAATATCAAGAGTCTTCTTCATCTGCTTTTACTCAGGATAACTTCAAAGACAATACATTCATATCAGTCACAAGAAGTTCCTGGAGACTTTCTCTGGACCAGGAAAACTAGGTCTTTTAAGACCTATCACCCTGAAGCAGTGCTCCAGCATTCTTCCTGATTCATTCTTCATCTCAGGGGGAGCAAAGATGCTAAACAACAATCCACAAGTCTTCACATTTGACTTGAGAAAGAGAAAACCTCATCACCCTCTCACTCCACCTCTGTACAGGGTTTTAATTCCCTTTAAAATTATTCTGGTTGCAAGTCTCCCTCCAAAAGACTTGAGGGTTTGGTTTTTGGGAACCTGATCAAAACCCCATTGGTGTCAGGACACCTGATCAACCCCTTCCTGCAGTGGATTCCTACCAGGGTGGTAGAAGAGTGGACTACCCAGATTTGGGGAACCACTATAAAATTCTTATGTCGTCTGGTTGCTTTCTTTTCTTTTTGTTTTCTGGCCTTGCACTGTGAATGTGCTGTGATTTAATAGTTGATGCATCTTGGTTTATTGTATTTGCTTTCCTGCACACACACACCTAAAATACAACAACAGTTGTAAAAGTTTTAAAATCACCGACATACTCTATTCACTCCCCCCCCTCTAGAGTATATCTGATCTAACTAACACCTTCAGGTGGTATCAAGCATACCTCCTGAACTTTCATTCCACACCTTAGCCTTAGCCCCATTCAAACCTACAAGTCCTGCTGATTCACATTTGAGTCTACATAGTATCGTGGAGAGAGTGTGAAAGGGCAAGCTTATGGTTCCCGACATTGGTGTCTTTCTATAGAGGTGATCACGAGCCCCGGTCTTGGGCAATGCTCACCTTAGTGGCCTGTCTACTTTCTCCGTACACATGACCGAACGATTCACCAAAATTCTAATTTTAAGTAGACATAATATTTATTTACCTCTATCGAATAATTTAAGCTCCGTGGTATAATTAAAAAGTTTTTCTATTTTATTTTCTATGTGCATGATATATTTGATTTCTTGTCCTACTTTATTTTGAAGTTTCTAATCCAAGTACCTGTTTTACAGTCCGCGGAGTAATGATTTGTGCGGGACGCGCAAATGGATAAGTCTGGGGGTGTGATGAGTCCAAATATTACACTGATTTTTGGACTCATCTGGGCCAGTTTTATCGTCTTAGCACTGCACTTGAGAACTATAACTGCTTATATTTGCTTATTTGCCTATTTCATGATTAAGTGCACTTTAGGCCCGTTTTCTATGTGCTTTAAATATTTCTGTATTTCAGTTTATTTTACTTTTTCTTTCGTCGTGTCTTGAGAATGTGGTGTGCACTTTTGGGGGCCTATTTGTCTCTTCTGATGGTGCATGGGTCGTGTGCATGCTCCGGAACCGCTCGGGAGACCCCGACGATATAGGAACACTGCGCAAAATCACTGGACTCACTGCGCACGACCACTGGTCTTGCGCCACTGATCTTGCGCACTACATTCTCCTTTTCCCTAGTTCTGCCCGGGTAATTGCACGAGCACTGGCCATTATGCGCACGACCACTGGTTGTGCGCCACTGCTCGTGCGCGTTTACCTCTTACTTTCTGCAGTTTTGTCTTAGCCAATCACACGATCAGTGGATTTAGTGCGCACGACCACCGGTTGTGCGACACTGATCGTGCGCATATCTGCTGATGTTTCTGTCCAAGTTGCAGGTTTACTTGGAAATTACGCACGATCATCGACCGACAGTGCGCACGACCACTGGTCGTGCGCCACTGATCGTGTACTTTGCTTATTCTGCCTCCTTATTTAAGGGCCTGCTCCGCGATTTAGGGAGGAAGGGTCAATTTCTGCGATCAGGAGAGTGCGGGAAGTGCCGTTCTACATCTCCAGCTTCTCCATCCACCTCCACCTTCCTTAGGAGTCCGTAGCCGATGATTCCGAAGCTTTCCAAACCCTCTGGCGAAGCTCCCGACAAATTGATGACCTCAACTCCAAGCTTTCCATTGGAGTTAGAGAAGAAGACCACCTAGAGATTAGACTCAAAGGCCTTCAAGGTGACAACTCGTTTGTACCGGAAGCCTCCTCGGACTGAGCCCGGAAGCGGATTGACAACTCGCTATTCCGACCACGACTTGCGGTGGACCTTCACCCTCTAGTGGTTTACTCCTCTTCCCCTTCCTATATTGTATGGAATGATATAACATTGTAATGAACTACATGTTCTATTCTATATCTAATGGGATGTTTGTAGTTTTCATTTGCTTTTGAGTTGTGTGTTGTGAATGCGCCTTGCCCACTCCACATCCACTCCAAACCATTATTGCACCCGATTGCACACCGCACAAGAACACTTCCAACCATTAGCTTTCCGTCCACTCGCCCAACCGAAGTTCGGCATCGCGGCCGATACACTCACCCCACCTTGCGAAGCGGTGCTTACGACCCGCATAGTCTTTAGTAGTTTAGTAGATCAAGAAACCACAATCTCACAAGCCCCCTTTTTGTTCTTTTCTAAGTATAACCCTCATAACGATATTTTCTGAACTGTCGCCGCTCAATGCTAATTTCATTCCTCAAGAGACCGACACTCGGGGATTTATTCCCAAATTTTATTACTTGTGCGATCGGTGCGCTTGCCGATTTCCACGCATCAATGCTCACTATCGCCTAGTCTATACCAGGAAATATATATGCAAGCACTCGAGCATGTTTTGAGAAACTGCAGTGAGGGGGTTGGGAGCTTGATGAAGCCATAACCTGAAAAAAAACACGAAATGCTTTAGTCAAAAAATGAAAAAAATAACAAAAATCAGTTTCTGCATCGTACCGCGGAGCAGTAATCTGTTACCTTCGCGTGGTAGCGGGACGTACTGCAACCCATCTTCCTCTGTCGGATCTTCCCCAAAACTCCATTTTTCATAATTTCAACTCAAAATGGGTAGATGGGAGAGATCTAAGCTCATGCAAAGTAAATTGGTGAAAACAAACAAGATCCATGGAGAAAAATCACAAATCAAACATGGAAAATGGTTGAAATCTCCCCAGATTAGGTGTCAATTTTGAATCTCACAAAATTCAAATTTTAAGAAAATTATTCACTTGAAAAATGTTAATGGAGTGAGATCCAAGTCTGCACAAGAGATATCCGTGAAAAAGACCATGATCCGTGGAGAAAATTTACAAATCAAACAAGAAAATCATATTGAAACCACCACGGATCACGTCCAAAAACAACTTTAAATCTATAACCTAGACTTCTAAAACTCATCGCACTAGAAATTAAAGGGAAAAAAGAGATGAGCCCACCCAGATCTCGGAAGTACCAGCAAAACACTGTAGCCGGAGGAGTGAGAGAAAGCGAGCATAAGTGATGAACTGGGTCAGAATGCGTCATATATATCCTGAAGCTACCACGGCACGGAAGCTATACCGCCGACGGTAGCACTCTTTTTTGTACAGTCTCATGATTATCAGCCCTAGTATCTTCACTACTTAGTTAATATAAACGTCAACACAAGACTCACTATGATATGTCTCACAATAGCGGGGGCGCAGGTGTGTCATCGTTAGGATCGCTAACCTGTAATCCATGTCTTGTCCTTAACCGGGGAAGGGTTCTAATAGGTCCTTGTGTGACGATGGGGGGAAAGAGTGTTAGGTTGAGCGGATTCTTTTGTGGGCATATGGGATTAACACCCCAGCCTACGGCACTTGTGCAGCAATTCATGCCCATCGTCACTTAGTACGGGGCTAGATTAATGACACATTGCTTGGATCAATTGTATCTTGAGCATTCCCATGGTTGTTCCTTTATAGCACCGACATTATTTCATGCCTCATAATAATTAGTCTCATGCATAATACTCTATCGTGCTGTCCTATGTCGTTTTGCATTTGTCTTCATTTGTTTTGTTTGATTTGATTAATCATTTTTTAAATAAAAAATATATGTTCCTTCTGATTGATTTGCGTACTTTGTTTATTTTTGCTAAATCAGAAAATATATATATATATATATATATATATATATATAACCTAAAAATAAAAAAACAAATATGGATTGTTCCCTCTTAGAACACACATGGCTAGAACTTAGAGCATAACGTGTATGTACAAAGTTTGAGTTAGGCGTGTTAATCCCTATGACAATTGTCTACCTATGTCATGTTGTGTCGAATCAATAGGTTCTTAGTGACTGAGTGCGACTAGATATGTTAGTGTTCGTTGAATATACCTCTAGTTATGTGAGAAGATTTACATAGCGTAATGACTTTACATTATTCGCACATCCCTAGATGGAGAACTCATGTGGAAATTATATGCGTACATGCTATAACACGTGATATTGTGTCTACCACGTTAGAAATAACTTAAATAATCAATGTCACGATAAATATGTGTTTTTATAAAGGGTAGAACTTTGGGCCAAATCTCTAGCGGTCAAGTCCTGTGTATACAAGTTAAAGTGTATCTAACTATGTGGGTAGATTTCGATTGATTTGGGGTCCTTGAACTCTAAAAGTAAAATTTATAGCCTAATGTGTCTAAATAAAAAATGAATGTTATCCAGCATTGTACCAAGGATACCCCCAAGCACTACTCACTCCTCCTGATAAGTTTTTATGATCATTGTGAGGATGAGCAACTTGGTTCAAAACATCATTTCGATCTTGTACACTGACTAAAACCTTAAGCTTAGTGCCCCTAGTTTTAGCCCTGGTATAACGTAGATAGCAGTGTGATGTGATTTTTCACTTTATTACTCTCACGATAGCATGTTTAATTACTGAGATAAATATGTAATGAATGTTAATTCTACTTGATGTTTGTCTTCTAATGCTACATGTGCACGTGTCATTGCTCTGTCTAATGCTTCCATGCATGAGAATTGGACTGACACGACATTATATGTCTATAGCACGTATGTTCTAGCACACGATTTCTATTCATGACTTGTAAAATGTTCCTCTGTATTAATTATATAACTCTTTTAGCATTTTACTCTCCATCACTTTGGGCTTATTTTATCAGTGTTGTCCAATCCTTTATAACCCTAGGACTTCTTCAAACATATATCTGTGTGCACTGCATTCATCAGTTTGACCTCTTTGCTCAATATTCTCTTATTTCTTGTTTGGTCACCCGTATTGTTTTCACGTCTTATTTCAATTTCTCTAACATGTATTGTTTGCTTTCCTTCTTACGCTCATTATATACTGCATGCACATGTTTAACTTTTGGTCTAGACCATACCCTTTTGCTAAAATTAGAGGGTAGAATAGATGGTTTATGAGTCTTGAGTAAGGGTAGATCATATGTAGGGGAGCTCATTTTGCAATGTGCACGTATAGAGGGGGAGTGTGTAGAACATATTTATAGGGGGAGCGCGTGTATAGGTGAAGCTATATAGAACCTGAAACTTGAGCTTTAAAGATTATCTCGTATATATACCTTGTATCAGGCACTTATTGTTATATCTCATGAATGAGATTTGATATTATCAAAAGGGAGAGTTTGTTGGAGCCGACGGTTCACATATCCACAGCTTGATTATATCAATTCCATGTTGTATTTGATCACATCTATTGTTTCGTAGAGTGTGCAGGAAAATCTCCTATGGCACTTACCGTCGAGCTGTATTAATTATCGTCGGGCGGTAGCATGAATTATTTATCCAGGCGCTCGGGAACTTACCGCGTTGGCGCTAACATTGAACCGCACTGCGGTAGCATACTTAACGATCGTTGAGACTGATTGATTCGTCGAGACAACTGGACTACCGATGGGCAAAATCTTGATACCGCGCCACATTGGTCCACTCAACGATCGTCGAACGTGATTGATTTGTCGAGACTATTGGTATATCGTCATGCGCTATCTTGATATCGCAGTGCATTAGCCCAATTAACGATCGTCGAGATGGAAGCGTCGAGATGACTAGACTACCGTCAAGTGCTACCTATCTACCGCGCTGTGCTAGCATTGGAAAAAGGAAAATATTAATTTTGAATATTTTTCCAAATTTGGAGGACTGCTGTCAACATCAAGCACGTGAACCTACCACTGGGTGGCAGCTATACTGCCGGCGGTAGCCTGGTTTTACAAAGACATATAAAATGGTGCCTCATTTTTTGTGTTCCTAACCAAGACAAAAAGAGACTCAGATCTACGACACCTAGGTTTCGACCGCCTCTCTATGGTCCTTTCTATTGTCTCCCCCATAGGAAAAGAAGACCTCCTCCCTCCTGTTCGTGCACGAAGAACTCTTGCGAGCCAAGAACAACAAAGCCTACGAAGGGTTGATCGGATGCAAGCCCACGAAGAATTCTAGCATCGATCACGGATTTCTCAACAGAGGAGTCGTATTGAGGGAGATTTGAACTTTAATCTCTTTATATTCTTGTGTACTTTACTCTTGTAGAAACCGAACAGAGAACAAACCGAAATGGTTTTAAATGAAATTTTATTATCTGAAAAAGGTATCTATTACAAAGGTATGCCCTCCCTTATATAGAGTGGAGGAGAAATGAGAGAATACAACTAAGAGATGTGGGACTAAAAATTTACAGGACTAAGCGGACTATACAAAACAAACCGCACAAGCCGCGCGGTTAGACAGTAGGGCTAACCGCACGGCTACCACCAGAGAGGAAGAGAGACTGCCAGGGTATACCGCCAGACCGCCCGGTCTCCAAGCCGGCTGAGACAAACCGCCAGACCGCGCGGTCTTCAACCCGCCAAGACAAACCGCCAGACCGCCCGGTCACCAACTTCAACACTCCCCCTCAAGCTGGAGCATATATATCGATCATGCCCAGCTTGTCGCAGATGTGGAAAAAGGAAGCGGACACCGGCTTGGTGAAGACATCTGTCAACTCGTTGTCGGAAGTGACAAATGGAGTGCAAATCTGTTTCTTCAATATTTCTTCCCGAATAAAATGACAGTCGACTTCTATGTGTTTTGTTCTCTCATGAAAGACCATATTTTTGGAAATGTGTATCGCGGCCTTATTGTCACAGAACATAGGAAGAGGATAGTTGTAAACCTCTCCTAAGTCAAGCATGAGAGCCCGCAACCACTTCAACTCACATGTAGTCGATGCCATGCTGCGATATTCTGCCTCTGCACTAGACCTGGAAACGACAGACTGTTTCTTCCTCTTCCAACTCACAAGATTGCCTCCAACAAATGTGCAGAAACCTGAAGTCGATTTGCGGTCCCCTTTGTCATCTGCATAGCTTGAATCAGAGTAAGCTTCAACCCTTAGGTGACCATTCTTCTGAAATAGGAGTCCTTTCCCTGGAGCAGCTTTAATATACTCTAATATCCTCAGAGCAGATTGTAGATGACACTCCCTCGGATCTTGCATGAACTGGCTCACCTTGCCAACAGCATAAGAGATGTCAGGTGTGGTTACCGTGAGATATATGAGCTTGCCCACCAGACATCGGTATCTCGTAAGATCAGAGAGAAGAGGTGAGTCATCTGTCCAAGTTTTGTCTTCTCCAGCAGCCATAGGACAACGTGCAGTTTTAGCACCAGTGAGTCCTGCCTCCTTTAAAAGATCAAGAGCATACTTCCATTGTGAAAGGACCATGGAGTTGGGCTTTCTAGAGATTTCAATCCCCAGAAAGTATTTCGGGGAGCCCATATCCTTTGTGACCAGATGTTGACGAAGGTGTTTCTTGGTCATCAATACCCCATCATGGTCATCGCCAGTAAGAAGAATGTCATCAACATAAACCGCAAGAACAACAAGACCAGAGGCGGTTTTCCGAACAAACAAGGAGTGATCTGCTAAGCTTCGTGTAAAACCAATGGCCGAAACAATGCCACTGAACTTGTCAAACCAGGCACGAGGACTCTGCTTGAGGCCATAGATAGCCTTCTTTAGCCGGCATACCCGTGTCTCCCCCTGAGCAACATACCCAGGAGGTTGCTCCATGTAAACATCTTCCTGCAGATCACCATAGAGGAAGGCATTCTTAACATCTAGCTGCGAGATGGGTCAATCCCTGTTGATAGCCACAGATAGAAGAACCCGAATAGTGCTGAGTCGAGCCACGGGAGAGAAAGTGTCAAAGTAATCAATCCCATAAGTTTGGGTAAAACCCTTGGCAACCAGGCGAGCCTTATAACGATCCACACTGCCATCCGGGAGAAACTTCACCACGAAGACCCAGCGACAACCAACAACATCTGTGCCGAAAGGAGGCTGAACAAGGGTCCAGGTACCCCGTTCAGTGAGAGTAGCAATCTCCTCATCCATGGCAACTTTCCAGTGAGGAATAGTAAGGGCCTCCTGGTAGGAACGGGGGGTGTCAGTGGTCAAGATAGACAGTGCAAAAGCTCTGCGAGCAGGGGTAAGACGATCGTAGGAAACAACTGCAGCAACCGGGTGTTGGGTACATGCCCGAACCCCTTTGCGAAGAGCAATCGGGAGATCCAGGTCAGCAGGTGCCTCAGTATCCGGAGTATCCGTGGTGGAGAGAGCTGGCTCGGGAGTAGAGAGAGATGGCAGCGGAGTGGAGGGAGAAAGCGGAGTAGAGGGTGGAGATGATGAGGATGGGGAAGACGGTGGAGTGGGTGGAGAGGGCGGAACATCAGTGGGAGCAGAGGAATGGATGGGTTGGTATGAGAAGTAGGATCAGGAGGAGTAGAAGAGGAAGCGGGAGAGAAGTAAGATGCATTGGCAAAGAAGGTGACATCCGCAGAGACAAATTGCTTGCGGGTAATAGGGTCAAAGCAACAATATCCTTTCTGAGTGGGAGAGTAGCCCAGAAAGACACATTTGGTGGCACGTGGTGAGAGTTTATCACGGGTGGCAGCGGGAGAGTGCACAAAAGCGGTGCACCCAAAGATGTGCAGAGGAAGAGGAAAGGGATCCTTGTCCGGATAAATAATGGAGAAGGGGGTAGCACCGTAGAGAACTGTGGAGGGAAGGCGATTGATGAGATAGCAGGAGAGGAGGACAGCATAGCCCCAGTAGGAGCGAGGAACATGCATTTGAGTCATCATAGTGCGAGCAACATCAAGGAGGTGACGGTTTTTGCGTTCCGCCACCCCATTTTGTTGTGAGGTGTAGACACAGCTGGTTTGATGAATAACACCATGGTGAATACAAAAGGAGGAGAAGTTGTGGCTAAGATACTCCTTAGCATTGTCAGAACGAAGGAGTTTAATAGATGTATCAAACTGAGTCTTAACCATAGAATAAAAGGAGGTCCAAACAGAGAACAGCTCGGAGCGATCTTTGAGAAGATATACCCACGTACATCGAGAGAAATCATCAATGAAGGTGACAAAATAGGAACTACCCCGACCGATGGTGAGGTTAGGAGCGGGACCCCATATGTCAGAGTGAACGAGGTCGAACGGACGAGAAGAGCCCCGACTTTGCGTTGGTGGGAAGGATGAGCGGTGATGTTTGCCAAGTTGACATGCATCACAGTTTAGAGGAGGATGATGAGGAGGGAGGTGCGGCAGGAGTTGTCGTAGAATTCGGGGAGGAGCATGTGCAAGGCGAAGATGCCATTGGAGAAGCTCTGTAGAGGAGGAGGAGAAGGCGGATAGAGCAGAAACGTTGTCGAGGAAGTAGAGGCCACCACTCTCAGTCCCGGTAGCAATCGTCCGTTGGGAGGCCGGATCCTGAAAAGCACAAGAGGTAGGGGTGAATATGATAGAACACCGTAGTTGCTTACATAAAGAAGTAACCGATAATAAATTACACGGAAACTTGGGCACATAGAGGGTATCAGCCAAGCAGAGAGATAGAGTGTCTTGAACCATGCCCGTCCCATGGACCGAGGAGGGAGATCCATCAGCAACAATGACCGGGGGCAACTGAGCATGTGTGTCAAGAAGAGAGAAACATTGAGGATTGCCTGTCATATGATTTGTTGAACCAGAGTCGATTAGCCATCTTCCGTGAGTAACAACATGAGCACTACCAGAAGAGGTGACCACGGAGGCGGACAGGCTGGAGGAGGGGAAAGCCATGGAAGCAAGAGAGGAGCAAACCGCGACGATAAGAACCAGCCGCGAGAAGAGAAAAGAGCACCAAGCCGAGCGAACAGAAAATAGGTCGTGCGGCTATGAAGGCCGCTACCAAGAAGCAGAGCAAAGCAGAGGGAAAGAAGTCGCACGGCCTGAAAAAGTCAGGCGAACAGAGGAGAACAAGTTGCACGGCAAAAGATGAGGTCGGGGCGACTAGCAAGCAGGAGCGGGTAGAAGACAACAAGAAGTAGAGCGCGGCGAATAGAGGAGATCGCGAAAACGGTTCGCGAAAAAAAGGAAGGGGCAAACCGCGCGGACAGGTCGCGCGGTTAGACGGAAAATCAAGCGACGAGAAAGCAGTCAAAGGCCCAGTGGGGCAAAGGTCACGCGGACTGAGAAGGCCGAGCGAATAGAAGAGAAGAGGAGGCAAGAAGCAGCGACTACAACAAGTCGCAGACCGGGCGAACAGAAACAGGCCGCAACGACTAGGAAGTCGGAGAGGCAAGAAGGAACCAGGAGCGCGGCGACAACGAGACAGGTCGCGGTGACGAATAGCAGCAGGAGAAGAGAACCAAGGAGAAGCAAGCCGCGCGAACAGGGCGGCGGACAGAAGAGAGGGCAAGCCGCAAGACAGGTCGCGGAGAGCGGAAAACAAGCCGCGAGAATCAGAGAGCGCACACAATCAGGAGGAAACGACCGTGTCCTCTGATACCATGTAGAAACCGAACAGAGAACAAATCAAAATGGTTTTAAATGAAATTTTATTATCCGAAAAAGGTATCTATTACAAAGGTATGCCCTCCCTTATATAGAATGGAGGAGAAATGAGAGAATACAACTAAGAGATGTGGGACTAAAAATTTACAGGACTAAGCGGACTATACAAAACAAACCGCACAAGCCGCGCGGTTAGACAGCAGGGCTAACCACACGGCTACCACCAGAGAGGAAGAGAGACTGCCAGGGTAGACCGCCAGACCGCCCGGTCTCCAAGCCGGCTGAGACAAACCTCCAGACCGCGCGGTCTTCAACCCGCCAAGACAAACCGTCAGACCGCCCGGTCACCAACTTCAACAACTCTTCTTTGCATTCTTATGGTGAGGAAAATAAACCGATGAAGGTCGTCGGGATCCGAGAAGGATTTCGTGAGAAATTGTCCCAGGGAAGGGACGTCTAGATTAGGGGATCGAGCGGGCTTTAAGGAACCTTGCATGAGGGTGAAGAGCCGGCTTGAAGACCTTTCTTGGAGGGAAAGGGTGAGAGCCACCCGGTCCATGGAGCTGGTCGGTATAGAAAACCAAAAGTTGTTTTTCATTCACCGCCTTTGATCTCTGGCGTCATGGAGATCACGTTTTTGTAATCTTTAAAAATAGTTGTTGATTTTACGTTGGAATGAAATTAATTTTCTGTCTTTACTTGCATATAATGTAGTGATTGATAGCCTGCGAGTTTTTGAAGGGTGGATAGATCTCCAAGGGTGAATCTTCCCTGAAAAAGGAGTTATGTAACATACAGCCGCGTGTTAGCTACCTAACGCCCACTGTAGCTTCCTGAACTAGTTTTCCTGGTTAGAAATAATTCAAACATCTTGTAATCATCATTAAACCTTATTCACCCCACTCTAAGGTTGGCCACTAGATCCAACAGTTGTTTGGTTATGTGTTCATTCCTATTGTTATAGTAGACATGTTGGTATTTTAACTAAAATTCTTCTGTTTGGTTTACTCCATATTGACTATGTTGATTATTCATTTTGTAACGCTTTAGTATATTTATTTAATACTGCATAGGGTCTCAGCCAGACCCGCTGGTATATTCTTCGGAATAGGCATAGTGTTATAATTTTGTATCAGCTTCTAGTTTTGATTAATTGTTGTACGAATTTATGGTCGAATTCTTTTAAAGAGTGGTGAGCACGTGTGTGCGTCGTCATTAAAACATCTGCATAACGTATGATTGTCCTCTTAGGAATGCAAATACATGTGTTTTTAGGACCTGAGTGTTCCAATGCTTGTTATTTTCTATGTTTATAGTCAATTAATTATGTGTTTCATGACTATAGGAAACTAGGAATGGTGCGGGCAGTCTCAACCCCGGCACTCTGCAGAAAGTTGTGCACCGGCTGATGTGTCTACACCTCTTTCTATGGAAACAATTTGGTTGGTTGTTGAAGCTTACTTTGCGATCATCAATGCCCAACCAGGAAGATATGTATAGCCTCCTTCCCCTATGGTGGTCCCAGAGTCGGTTGTGATAGTTGAGCCATTCACTATGAGACGAGCGTCAGACCAATAGTTGAGGAATTTTCTGAGCTTCAACCATCTAATGTTTGCGGGAACTTGATCCATAACTACATCTGAAGATTGTATCTCACGTATAAAGAGAAGCTTGATGACTATGTATATGGAGGAAGGGAATAAAGTGACCTTGGCTACCTTTCTCATGGATGGAGAAGCAAGGCTTTGGTGGGAAGAAATGGAGTTACATCAGTAGGTAGGTAAACATCTGACTAATATATCGATCGAAGAATTCTCTAAATTGGTTATGGCAAGGTATCTCCTCTCTGCTCAACATATTGTAATGGAGAACCAATACCAGAGGTTGACTCAAGGTGAGATTTTGGTAGATGACTATCTGCATGAGTTTACCAAACTTGGGAGATATGCAGGCTCATCATTTGTTAATGTGGAATGGAACACCAATCCGTTTTATGAAGGTCTACATGATGATTTGCGGCTTCTTCTGTCAGACTGGTCGATGCAATGCTTTTTCACCTTGGTGAATACTATCAAATCCCTTGAGTAGTATATATAGAGGGTCCAAAGTATGAAGGATCTATCTATGAAGAAGCCAGGGTTCTAGGTGCTGAGTTTTGGCAAGTCTGGGAATAACAAGTGGAAATTGAAGTCTAGGTTTTCAGAGCCAACTCCTTTTACTATTTTTAAAGTGACAACTAGACAAGGTCTTCTCACTTGTTAAAATTGCAACAAGGTAGGACACTTTGCTCGAGACTATCGTAGTGGTGCTCAAAAAATGGATAAAAAGGCAGGTGTGTCTTATGTGGAGAAAGAGAAAGAAGTGGAGTCATCTGCATCCTAGTATACTACAACATAGCCCCGAGTATATAATCTTGTCCAACAGGATGTCATCAAATAAAGTAATGTTGTGATAGATATGGCTTTGGTATCGAGTTTTTATAGCTTTATATACTTTATATCTAATGTATGACTACTTATATAACTTACTTGTGTTAGCTTTGTCCTAACTCTGAACTATCTGGTCAGAGCACTGTTTGAAACTAGAGCTTCTCACTCATTTTTATCCAAGGACTTCATATTATACATTGGAGTTCCTTCTTTCATATCGAAAGATATATTGGACGTGTTACTCCAAATGGGTACTTTATGCATGCGAATAGAGATTGTAATGTTAAGGTGCAGATAGGAAGTCAAGAATTTGAACTGGAAGCGTCAATACTGTTGATATATAAATTTGATGTGATTTTTGGCATGAACTAACTTTCGTAGCAGTGTGCATGAATGGATTGCAATTCAAAGGAAATCACATTGGGTCAAA
Organism: Platanthera guangdongensis; assembly: GCA_039583875.1. Classification (NCBI taxonomy): domain Eukaryota; kingdom Viridiplantae; phylum Streptophyta; class Magnoliopsida; order Asparagales; family Orchidaceae; genus Platanthera; species Platanthera guangdongensis. Next base: position 29,952,266 of record CM077163.1, read on the forward strand.
ACACTGAACGCGACACTACATTTTGAAAGTCTTTATTTCAAGGATAACTAAATCACCTAGAGGGGGGTGAATATGTTTTTAGTCCTTAGTGACTATCTTTTATTATCATTTAGTTTGCTGCTTTAGTGGTTGTTTAATTTCTGCTTTCAAGATGAGCTACCTGCACAAATAAAACCAACACAACAGAGTACACAAAGATTTATAATGGTTCCCTAATATTTGGGTACATCCACTCTCCTCCCACATTGCCAACTTCCTATTGGTCATGGCTCTACTCCAAACATATGCTTCAAGGAGCTTACACCTCAGATCCCTCGGGATCTCTTAGTCTCCTCCAAGACTTACACCTCAGCCACAAGGGCCTACACTCAGTGATATAAGTATCACCGACCTCAGGTAATTAAGACCTACCACTCAGGCTATAGAGGATAACCCTACCTCAGAGCAAGCTTGCTCCTACAAATAAGAGAGATACACTCTCCTACAGCTCAGGCGTAAGTTCCCTACCACTCTGTGATCAACTGATCACCTATCTCAGAGCAAGTTTGCTCCTACCTCTCAAATCCAGAAAGGATCCTACAAGATGGAAGTGGATTGATGAGGTTCTTCATTGAACACAAGAGGAATTATGCTGTGAAAATCTACCTTGGGTGAGTCAGTCTCAACCCCCATTATGACACCAGGAATGTTTTCTCATATCAACATTACTGGACTAAGTGCACCCTAGCCCTAACTGCTTCACAACAACAAGTATATCCACTTGAGCTAGAAGTGACTTGCAGAATACTGCTCTGCCTCATTTTGAACAGAACTAAAAGTTCAGCTCTCTCTCCTTCAAATCAATAATGATGTTGAAGCTTTGTCTTATGCTGGAAGCAACTTGCAGATCATCTTCTCTGCTCCTTTCTGAACTGTGCCAATTGCTCAGCTCTATCTTCTTCTTCACAGCTCCTTAATGGAATGTTCTTTAGAATTTCTTGGTTGTATCTATGAAGCACCTGCAACAGTGGTTGGCCCTAGCCGCTATATCTTTCTTAGAGAATCACCCTGAGCTTGCTAGCTGATGCAGATGAAGATGACACCAGCAATCTTGTTATTTAATATGTTGATCGCAATAGCTAACTTGATCTGCCACTTGACTTGCTTGTCTTGGGATCATTGTTCTTCAACCACACCCACAATAATGGCGATTGTGAAGTACTTCTGTAACAATTAACTTTTTCTATAAAGAGCATTTCCTTTTATATATTGAAACACAACGGCTCTTTTAGCAGTGGGTCCCACACCATTAATGCATGCTGCATCCTTGCTTTAATTCCCAACTAACGTACAAAAGGCCAGTGGCACCTTTTTTCATATATTGTGGCATTGTCACTAACAATTTGAATATTGTTGACTTTTTGACATGCTAACATCAGCGCCTGAAGACTTAGTCAAAATTCAAACATCAGTAGTATAGGTGTTGAGTGAGTGAGCTTCACTCAACGCCAAAGTACTTAGACAGTTTTACTGTCTCTTGGCGTTGAGTGAGTTACCTTCACTCAACGTCATTCTACTTAGAATAAAAAATCTATTTCTAGGAATTGACAGTGTTTAGTGAGTAATGCACACTCTGCTCTTTTTGCCTTAACTATCTCTACAGCTTCTTCTGCATTCACGGCGTTGAGAGTGTTAAGTGGATATACTTCACTCAACACCATGTGCCTTCACAACACTCTGTATTTTAGGCGTTGAGAGAGTTGAGTGAACATCCCTCACTCAACGGAATCTGCCTTAGCCATTTCTGCTTCTTCAGCAACTTAAGCATTGAGAGCGTTGAGTGAGCATGCCTCACTCAACGCTTTATGCTTTAACTCATTCTGTTTAAAAGGCATTGAGAGCGTTGAGTGAGCATGCCTCACTCAACGCTTTCTACCTTAGCTAGATTTTCTGTTTTCAGAAATCAATTTGAGTTCGACAAACTTAGAACTCAGTTCGACGAATAAGTAAAAACTTAGTTCGATGATTTTAGAGTTCAGCTTGACAAACAAGTGAAAGCTTAGATCGACGAACACAGGACTTAGTTCGATGAACTCTGAACTCAGTTCGACTAAAATGGACTTAGCAAAATTTCTAAAACTCTGAGCTTAGTTCGACGAATTATTAGCTCAGCTGGATGAACTTTGAGCTCAGCTATTCAACTATTTTGAAGCAAAGACATTGAGAGAGTGAGGTACACTCAACGCCTGTGGACTTAACCACTTTTCAGCTCATTTCTCTTCAGGTTTTGACTGTATTAGCCTGACGCATAACTTTTTGCTATATGGCGTTAAGTGAATTGACTTCACTCAACGCCTGTGGACATGGCCACATTCTAAGCTTGCCACTTCATGACTTTGACTGATTAGGCTTTACTCAGCACTATAAGTCATCTGACATTGAGTGAATGATCTTCATTCAACACCTATCGACTTAGACAGTTTTCTATCTTTCCACCACTTAGGTAAGAACTTACCTGTCTTGGCCACTTAGGCTATCTGTCCCATCATTGATTATCGGGACAATCTGCAATCATTAATCTTGAATACAAGTTAGATCACAATATATGTATACATTGTTTGGTGGTCCTTCTTCAAATTCAGGACATATGGATCAATGTACACAACAATATCCCCCTATTTGAAGAAGTCAAAACCTAAGCCAATGTATACACTAACACACTTTATGATATATATACAGAACATATCATCACAGCATACATCTAACAAATCATAAACATGACAAATGATGTAACAGATAAGTCAAAATCATAGCAATTGATGAGTTAGACAGATTATAATTATATCAAATGATTATAATATTTAATCATATAGGGAATAAATGTTTGTGCAATCCACATAAAGTGTTACATCCCTAGCCCTGTAAGAAGAACCTGAAACATTTTATGCTTCAGGTTCCCTTTTCTTAATCCCACTACTTCTGGATTTCTTTGTCAGCTTGTCTTCAGTACCAGCTATCTTCTTTCCCTTCTAATCACCATCATCAGCAACCTTAGCCTTAGTTACTCCAGCTTCAGCTTCAACTTCATCTTTATCCTTTTGTCTCTCAAAATAACTGAAGGGCTTGGGTAAGTATTTAGAAGGTTCCACAACATCACGAGTGAGAAGATTTGCTTTTTTGTTCCTCCAGAAAATCCTTCTTTTTGTTTCTCTCTTTTCCATCTTATCCCATTCATTCTTGCTATACAATTTACCTCTGTCTGATATCTTAGTTTTGACCTAATCCCAATTAAGCAAGATGATGGATCTAGATTTTGGGCTCCATTGCTCGAAATCAGGTCATTTTTTCAATTTCTTCTCTGTATTTTCTCTTTCTTATCCTGAATTCCTCTTCTATTTCAGTAGTTTCAGCAGTCATTTCTCTTGTCTGTAGTGCCTGGTCTATAGTGGGGCTGAAGGAGGGAATTTCAGCAGCAGTGGGCTACACTCCCCACTGATAACCAACATTATCATGATCTTCTATATACATCTCATACACTTGATTATCCTGAGCAAGCTCTCTGTTAAAGGTTTCTAGTACTTGAGCAGGCATTATTGGGATATTATCATATTACACTGGCTCTAATCCCAATGAGCCTCCCACAATATTTGTTGCCCAGACCATGTTTTCAGTATTGGTCCTTATGGCTTCTCTCTCCCCCTTTTGGCTTCTTCAATTAAAGTATTGGTCTGGGAGCTGCTTTCCTTGCCTCTTTCTGTTTCCAGGTAGTTCACTCCTACAGTGACATGATTCCTGACTTACAAAATGTGGTCCTCAAGTATCTTGGTGCAGACATCCATTTTTGTGAAGATTTCACTATTCTGTTCACTTCTCATAATTTTATCATTTTCATGGATTGTCACACTGTTCTTGGCCAGAGTCTTTTGAATTTCTATGATAACAGCAATGTTTTGGCCTGACACATCCAGTTTCTCCATTGTAAAGTCTACTGCACCAGCAGCACTTGTGAATAATTTGATTGTTTCGATTTTTAATAGATTAAGTTCAAACCTTATAAATTTGATCTCAGTTGCAAGATCATTTCTAACATGCTTGAGGGCCTCATCCACATAATTGTTTAGTGCCCTCCTTTTCTCATCCAGTAAACCCTTTAGCAGGGCTAAGAAAGTTGGGGGCAACTGATCAACTCTAGTTGATGTGCCTTGATCCCGAGCTTCTTGTACAGGCTTTCTCCCTGTTTCTTGATCCGTGTCAGTTTTAAGATGTGGTGAAGTGTAAGCTTTCTCATGACTGTATTCCTCTTTCTCAGATTCCGAGGAAACTAAATCATGTAATTTATGAGCAGGGAGATCAAATGGTATCTCACCCTCAACCTTTGCCATGCTATCAATTGCATGCAGGTCAGCAACAGCAATAACAACCTCTTTATCAGCTACAAATAATGCATCATGCATTTTCTCTTGCAGCAGTTGCACCCCCTCAATTTGAGCATTCCTTTCCTCAGCACTTGGAATTTCCAAGACTTTATCTCGTAGTTCTTCATATTCAGACATAATAGTCTCTTTATCTGAGGCTACTTTGACCTTCCCTTACTCTGAGTCCTAGGAGTATCATCATTATCAGATATAGGCATGTGCTTATCTACATCTTCCAATCTGGAGGCATCTTCCTCCAATCTTGCAAATATTTTGTCAACAATTTCCTCTGCAATTTGCTCAGCATCCTTGGCTGAAGACAAATCATCTCCTTCCTCTCTAGCAGATCCAGCTAACTCAGAAGTAGTCTCATTCACTTTAGGAATACTATTTGACTCTAGTCTTCTTACACGACTAAGATGGGTAAGATCAGAAGAGGCAAAAACCTGAATATTTATGTCCCTCTAGGACTCTTTAGTAGATGATGATAGGTCAGGATTATGAGGCTCTTCTTACTCAAATGAACTGCTAGAGGAGCTAAGCTCAGTGGAAGCAATTCTCTTTCCTTTCCTCTCCACAGATTTTGGAACACGTGGCTAAAGGATCCTGTCCCATCTCTCAAGCATCCTGATGTCCATCCTTCTCATGTGGTGTATTCCTGTACCAAGTTTCAGATTCAGAATTTTTGGGACTGTTTCTCACAGATATAGTAAAAGGATTCTCCCCAGTTTTGGTTCTACCATGCAATACACAATTCTCTCAAACACCACTCTTCCCCGATTTGTTCTCTTGGACAATATGACCCTAGCCATTAGTTCAAACATCCTTTTTGAGATTTTGTCATGGGATCTTGTTTTCCATATCAGAGCTTTCTCGATGACATCAGCTAGAAACTTACCTCTTAGGCTAACTTCTTTCCTTAGAATTGATCAGGTAGTGTTCTTTGAAAGTCCACACCATTACATAGCTGATTTTACATTTTCCAGTAATAGCTCTTCTTCGTTCTCAGTTGTAGAGATCTTTGGTAACTGCAGAGCCTTGGTGAGCCTTCTGGGAGTTATCTTTATCTTCTTCCCGCATACTATGGTCTTCATTTTACTAGCTGAAGCGTCTTCTTTGGTGTTGGCGAACAACTCTAGCACTTCCATCTTACACAGAAGACAGGGTTCCGTTAGGACGAAGGCTGTGTCAGATTTATGTAGAAGATTAAGCACATGCTGAACATCTTCCGGAGCATCAACAAATCCATTTCGAACCACCTCTGCTCCTTCGAAAAGGAAATCTTGTCCCTTGGCCACCAATTCTCTAGAGAATTTGAGAAGGCTAGCAAAAGTAGTTTTCCGTTGATTTAGATAATGCGGGCGGGAGAGGGTAAGGAACATTGACTTGGCTTATTGCACAAGCACTTCTATTTATAGGTATTCATAAAAAGAAGGTAGAAAGTCACTAATCCATATTTGTTGTTTAATCTTGATCAATGGCTAGGATTGAAACCCGATACATATATGTAGTACGTCTTTTCTCCAATATTTGTTGAGTAAGCTTGTTTTGCTTAAAATCAGTTTTTTTTAGTAATTAAATTTTCAACTAGCCCCTAAGTGTGTTGGCCTAACTTGCAGGGGTAATATAGACCTTCAGTACACATTCTAAAATGTGTTTTATTGGGGTGCAATTAGACATAATTTTAATATCCTTACATTAATTTCAACTGAGAATGTATTAGCCCCCAACGTCAATTGACTCAACCAAATTTTGATACTTATCTAACCTAGTATTCCATGTGTAATATGTCTTTGGGTATGTTGAGACAAACTACTTCTTGTGGCTAGATGAACATGTGAGCCACTAACATATTTATTGAGAGAAGTTGTTTAGATTAATGTTTTTACATCTTCTTAGTCATTTGTTTCAATTACCATATCTCATACATGTGTAATCAACTTTGCAATTAAATAGTATAATTAAAGAAAGGTGAATTCTACTTATCTCTACTCTGTAGACTTGAAGCCCATGCTGGATTCACAATCTCTGAGCATACCAACAACCTTACTTCTGAACTTTAGCTTTTGATGTACGTCTGGCTTTTCTTTGTAAATTCCCTCTTAATAATTGCACTTGTCATTGACATCTTGTGCATGATGATAAGTTGAATCATCTCATGTACCCAGACATAGGTCTGGTACATCTCTGTCCAAGGGCAATAAATGGTTATGGCCACTTCGATTATACTGCAAAATAGAATTACCTTACCTTAGGAACCCAGGCTGACATGGGTCCTAGGTTCTTGTTAGTTTGAAAATGCAAATGTCTACCTACAGGAGCCCTGTTAGGAATACTTTCTCTTGCCCTTGGCACACAGGGGTTGTGCCAACAATCTATGGCAAAATGGCCCACTTTGCCACAGCACCAGCACTCATGAATATTATATCTTCTTTTCTGAGCAGGTCTGGCAACATGGTTGACTACAGACCGAATAGAAGGAAGAGCAGCTTCCTTGTTCCAAATTCTCTTAGCCACAGTCTGACTGAGAGTGGGCATATCATGAGAAGAGCTTAGTTTTTCACAAGGTCTATGAGCAACAGCTCTCTTTGCATAGGACATGTTGTTGGTGCCGTTCGAAGATTCCAAGACTTGAATCCTGGCAGATTTACCCTTCGTCAGAGTGTAAGCAGGGATATTTTGAGAAGAGGTCACTGCCTTGCTCAAGAGTGATGGAGCTGGTGCATTAAATACAAAGGGTATGGGATGGACCTTTTGCACTTCTTCATGGGGAGCCTTCTGAGAACTCAGTCCCATGACCTTTCTTCTTCCATTATACGAGACATTTATAGTCATACAAGGAAGATTACCATTCCTCTAGTGACCATCCCTAGGATCTTGTCCATACATGTTGGAAGGGAGAATTACCTTGTGAAAGGTAGACTAAGGCCTGACAGGAACTTGGCCTCTTTTCTGAGATTTGATCACTTTAGAAATCCACTCAGATTCAGATCTTCTCTTGATATAATCTATCTTAGAGAAGTTAGCCACAATTCTCCTCTCCTTATCAAGTTTATCTTCAAGATTCTTGATAATAGAGTCCTTGTATTTTAAGGACTCTACATGGATATCTACCATGATTTTCAGATGGGCTGCTTCCCTCTCTTTTATACATAGCAAGGATGAAGCTTCATCTTGCAGAGAAGCAGTCTTTTGTAGGGAGGCAATTTCCTCTACTTGTTCCTTAACAAGAAGCTTGCTCTTTTTGAAAGCTTTCAGAAGGACAACATGATTGTCAATCAATTTATTGATATCATCATCTGTCAAAGGACCCTCATAATCACTTGATGAGGAGCCATCAGAATCTGCACAGGATTCATATCCTGACTCTGAGGATGAGTTAGATGAGGAATATACCTTATTTTGACCAGGCTAATCCTGGCAAGATTCTCCTTCTGGTGTAGCAATTGGTTCATGGCATCTGCATTCACCTTCTTCAGCTTTATCCACCTCTGTGTCACTCTCTAAATGTGACAGGGGGGCCCTAAACCTTATTCTTGCATTTGGAAGGACTTTATCTTCACTAAGAGCAGCCAACAGCCCAATGTTGTTCTTGTTCTCTCTACAGATTTGATTTTCCATAGAGTTCCACACCTTATGGTTCATCTTTGAACACAAAAGTTTAACCTTTTAGCTATCCTTGGAGGTTAACTCAGACTGTTAAGTACTTTTTGAGTAACCTCCCTCTAATATAACTTTAAAGTCTTTATTTCAAAGATAGCTAAATCACCTAGAGGGGTGAATTGGTTTATTAGTCCTTAGTGATTAACTTTTATTATCTTTTAGTTTGCTGCTTTAGTTGTTGGTTAATTTTGTTGGTGCAACCATAGTGATCTGGAGGTGATCAAACATATAGCCTCACTACCAACTCAGTATGAGCCTATTATGGTCGCACATAAGATTATGGAGAAATTGGGAGATTGGATTTGTACTATTTAGCTCATATGAAGAATTGAAGGATATTGAAAAAGGGGTTAAAAATATTCTAAGGCATTTGGCGTTGAGTGTGTTTAGCTCACTCAACGCCATAGGGCTGAAAGTGCTGAGTGTGTTTAGTTCACTCGACGCCATGGAGACTAAAATGATTCTAAGGAATTAGGTGTTGAGTGTGTTTAGCTCACTCAACGCCATCGGGCTAAAAGAATTGAGAGCATTGAGTCCATTCAACGCTTTCCCGGGTAAAGTGTTAACTCTATGAATGTTGGCATTGAGTAAGTTGACTGTCATACTTAAGTATTGAGTGTGTCGAGTCCACTCAACACATTTGTCGAGTAAATGGTTTACCTGGCGAATCTATCACTTAGGCGTTGAGTGTATTGTATTCACTCAACTTCGTTCGACGAATGAAGTTCAACGTTCTGGCCTGTGGCGCAGATTTCGTCAAGCTCGGTTCGACAAATCCAATTTGACATTCTGGACTGTGGCGCAGATTTCGTCGAGCCGAGTTCGACGAATGCATTCAATGTTCTGGCCTTTGTCGCAGATTTTGTCGAGCTGAGTTTGATGAATCCAGTTCAATGTTCTGGCTTGTGGCACAGATTTCGTCGAGCTAAGTTCGACGAATGCGTTCGAGGTTCTGGGCTTTGGCGTAGATTTCGTCGAGCTGAGTTCGACGAATTATTCTTCGAGCTGAGTTTGAAGAAGCCCAAGGTGAGTCGAATGTTGACTTGCTGGATCTATCTCCTGAGATATAAATGGGATTTTTTAGGGTTTTCTTTAGAGGGTTGTTATCTTTCTGCACACGAGCCGATACTGTGCGATAAGCAGAAAACCTAGAAATCCGATGGAAGTGTTTTGCCAATCCTATTGTTGATTCCGATCCCAATCCCAGTGAGTGTCTCCACCGCCTCTTCTACAACAGATGTAGCAGTCTGTGGAGACGCTGAGTGTCCTCTCCCTACCTAGCACTTGGGTGACAAGTTACTGTGGGTTCTCCCGATCATGTGGATTACTGTAGAGGCGCAGATATACTTTTTGTGCTCAAGACTCTAGCCGCTATGTGGCTGGCCGGATTTTTTTGGAGCATCTAGGTTGAGTTCTGACTTAATCCCTCAATGGTAATTTTTATTACAGTATGATTTACTTCTTGATTCATGAATATTGCTAGATCCGAACTCTTTTTGGTTTTTCTTGTTCCTTTTCCGCTGCATGCACAAGTGTTGTGTCATCCCCAAAAACCCAACAAATTTCTGCTTTCAAGATGAGCTACCTGCATAAAGAAAATCAATACAACAGAGTACACAAAGATTTATAATGGTTCCCCAATCTTTGGGAACATCCACTCTCCTCCCACCCTGCCAACTTCCTATTGGTCAAGGCTCTTCTCCAAACCAATGCCCCAAGAAGCTTACACCTCAGATCCCTTAGAATCTCTCAGTCTCCTCCAAGACTTATACCTCAGCCACAAGGGCCTACACTCAGTGATACAAGTATCACCTACCTCGAGCAATTAAGTCCTACCACTAGGGCTATGGTGGATAGCCCTACCTCAGAGCAAGCTTGCTCCTACAACTAAGAGAGATACACTTTCCTATAGCTTAGGCACAAGTTTCCTACCACTCAGTGATCAACTGATCACCTATCTTAGAGCAATTTTGCTCCTACCTCTCAGATCTACAAAGGATCCTACAAGATTGAAGTGGATTGATGAGGCTCTTGATTAAACACAAGAGAAATTCCTCTGTGATAATCTACCTTGGGTTAGTTAGACTCAACCCCCACTATGACACCAGGAATGTTTTTCGGTGTCAACTTTACTGGACTAAGTTCACCTTAGCCCCAGCAACTTCACCGCAACAAGTATATTCACTTGAGCTGGAAGTGACTTGTAGAATACTACTCTGCCTCTTTCTGAACTGAACCAAAAGATCAGCTCTCTCTCTTCTTCATAGAAACAACGATATAGAAGCTTTGGTTTATGCTGGAAGCAACTTCCAGATCAGCTTCTCTGCTCCTTTCTAAACTGAGCCAACTGCACAGCTCTATATACTTCTTCACAGCTCCTCAAGAGAATGTTCTTTATAATTTATTGGCTAGATCTGTGAAGCACCTGCAGTAGGGGTTCGCCCTAGCTGCTATCTCTTTCTTAGAGAATCACCCTGAGCTTGCTAGCTGATGGAGATGAAGATGGTACCAGCAATCTTGTTGTTGAAGATGTTGATCTCAACATCTAACTTGATCTGCCACTTGACTTGCTTGTCTTGGGCTCACTGTTCTTCAACCACACACACAACAATAGCGATTGTGAAGAACTTCTGTAATAGTTAACTTTTTCCATAAAGAGCATTTCCTTTTATCTATTGAAACTCAACAGCTTTTTTAGCAGTGGGTCCCACACCATTAATGCAGGATGCATCCTTTCTTTATTGCCCAACTGACGTGCAGTAGGACTACGGAGCCTTTTGTCATGTAAAGTGACATTGTTGTTAACATTTTGAATATTATTGACTTTTTGACTTGTTGACATCAGCACCTGAAGACCCAGTCAAAATTCAAACATCAGTAATATAGGCATTGAGTGAGTGAGCTTCACTCAATGCCAAAGTACTTATATAGTTTTACTATCTCTTGGCATTGAGTGAGCTACCTTCACTCAACGCCAATCTACTTAGAATAAAAAATATGTTTCTAGGTGTTGACAACATTGAGTGAGTAATGCACACTCAACGCTTTTTGCCTTAACTATCTCTACAACTTCTTCTGCATTCATGGCGTTGAGAGCGTTGAGTGGATATACTTCACTCAAGGCCATGTGCCCTCACCACACTCTGTATTTTAGGCATTGAGAGTGTTGAGTGAACATCCCTCACTCAACACAATCTGCCTTAGCCATTTCTTCTTCAACAACTTAAGCGTTGAGAGCATTGAGTGACCATGCCTCACTCAACACTTTATGTTATAACTCATTCTGTATAAAAGGCGTTGAGAGCTTTGAGTGAGCATGCCTCACTCAACTCTTTCTGCCTTAGCCAGATTTTTTTTTCGGAAATCAGTTTGAGTTCAACGAACTCAGAACCCAGTTCGATGAATAAGTAAAAACTTAGTTCGACGATTATAGAGTTCAGTTTGACGAATAAGTGAAAGATGAGATCGACGAACTCAGGACTTAGTTCGACGAACTCTGAACTCAGTTCGACGAAATTGGACTTAGCCAAATTTAGTAAACTCTGAGCTTAGTTCGACGAACGATTAACTCAGCATGATGAACTTTGGGCTCACCTATTCAACTATTTTGAAGCTAAGGCATTGAGAGAGTGAGCTACACTCAACACATGTGGACTTAGCTACTTTTCAGCTCATTTCTCTTCAGTCTTTGACTGTATTAGCCTGACTCATGACTTTCTGTTATATGGCATTGAGTTAGTTGACTTCACTCAATGCCTGTGGACTTGGCCACATTCTAAGCTTGCCACTTCATGTCTTTGACGGATTAGGCTTTACTCAGTGCTATAAGTCATCTGGCATTGAGTGAATGATCTTCTCTCAATGTCTGTGGACATAGACAGTTTTCTATCTTTCCACCACTTAGGTAAGAACTTATATGTCTTAGCCACATAGGCTATCGGTCCCATCATTGCTTATCAGGACTATCTGCAATCATTAATCTTGAACACAAGTTAGATCACAACATGTCTTTACATTGTTTGCTGGTCCTTTAAATTCAGGACATTGGGATCAATGGACCAAACATATTTCCTAGTATGCACGGATCAAGCAAGATATTGATGTCTGCTCTCTAAGTGGTCAAGGCGGTTTGGAAATGCATTGAGGTATTCTTCATGCTATTGGAGGCTTTAGATACCAAGCCTAGTTTAAGTGATGTTCCTGTTGTATCAGAGTATATGAATGTGTTTCTAAAATATCTCCCTGGTTCTCCACCTTATAGAGAAATTTACTTCACTCTTGTGTTGTTGAAAGGTGCAAAACCTATATCGCGCTCTTCATACCAAATAACATCAAAAGATTTGGCATATTTTAAAGTTTAGTTATATGAGTTTCTAGAGCAAGGCTATGTATGTCCGAGTTCATCCCCTTGGAGTGCATCGATTCTCTTTAATAAGAAGATGGACAGAAGCATATGTATGTGTATCAACTATCAAGAACTGAATAATCTGATAGAGAAGAACAAGTATCTAATACCAAGAATCGATGATTTGATTGGCTAGCTAGTTGAAACAACTGTGCACTCCAACTATGATTTGAAGTCAGTGAAGGATCAAGCTCATAACCAACTGTCCAAAAGCCCGGACTGTTGGAAAGGGTGCTACTTAATTTCTTAAATAAGTAGAAGAGCGCCACGGGTCAAGTGAAGGAACGCCGGACCCAACAATCCCCCCCCCCGGCGTCCAGCACAACCCGTCGGCTCAGAGGTGGAGTTACCACATGGCCCACATGGCTCAGAGGTGGGGTTACCACATGGCCCACACGGCTCAGAGGTGGGGTTACCACATGTCCACGGTTGCACGGCTCAGAGGTGGGGTTACCACATGTCCACGGTTGCCTCACCCGCCGGACCCACACAGGTAGAAGGGAAAAATCAGGATTTAATAGCGCTCCCCCGGTCTTGAACCCGTGACCTGCTCTGATACCAATTGAAGGATCAAGCGCATAACCAACTGTTCCAAAAGCCCAGACTGTTGGAAAGGGTGCTACTTAATTTCCTAAATAAGTAGAAGAGCGTCACGGGTCAAGTGAAGGAACGCCGGACGCAACAGTCAGGTTATTTCCATTTGAGGATCGGGAAAAGTGATATTCTTAAGATGGCGTTCAGTACCTATTACGGTCACTATGAGTTATCGTGTTGGGAATATTGCCCTCAATGTTCCGTAGATTTGATTTGGAGAAGCATCACCATCAACACGAAGGGCAAAGTTGTATTTGATGTTGGTTAAGCTCATCATGTGTAGGATGTTCCTTGGAATAAGTTTAGATAGGTTGTGTAAGTGGTTGTGATAGGTGGTCACAAGGTTGAGATGTGGAGAGACAGAAATCTGTCTATGTCTACAGGCATTAAGTGAAGCATGTTCACTCAACGTCAGGTGCCAACGAAGGATGTTTGAAAGGTTGATAATCACCCAAGTCCACAGGCGTTGAGTGAAGGCAGTTCACTTAACACCATATCACTGAAAGCGTCGAGTAAAGGAGTTTATAGTCAAAGCCCAGTAGTATGCAAAGCAATTCTGCGGCTAAGTCCACAGGTGTTGAGTGAAAGAAATTCACTCAATTCCATATAATAGAAAGTGTCAAGTAAAGTTGTGGACCGTCAAAGCCTAGAAGTTTGCAAAGCAATCCTGCGACTACGTCCGCAGATGTTGAGTGAAGGCTGTTCACTCAACGAGGAGTCATGTGAATACAACAAAGGAGTCATGTGATGTCAAAGCTTAAGGAACGATGGACAGAAAAATCTATCTAAGTCCAGGGGCATTGAGTGAAGACAGCTCACTCAACGCACTTAATACCTCAGCAAGTTGGCAGACCAGAGAAGCGGCCAAGGACAAAAGCATTAGGTGATGAAGTCTCACTTAACGCTCTCAACGCCTAGATAAAGAAAGTTGTAGCTAAGTCCAGGGGTGCTGAGTGATGAAGATTCACTCAACGCACTCAACGCTTCACAATTCGGAAGAGATTGGTCAAGTCCAGAGGCATTGAGTGATGCCAGTTCACTCAACCAACTCAACACCTAGGTAAGGATAAAGAATTGGCTAAGTCCAGAGGCGTGGAGTGAAGCCAGTTCACTCAACGCACTCAACACCTGATGGTGTAGAGAATTTGACTAAGTCCAGATTCGTTAATTAAAGACCATTTACTCAACGTACTCAATGCTTGGATTAATTCTGAAGATTTGGCTAAGTACATAAATACCGACGTCAGTCAAAGTCAACAACAGTCAATAGAGTTCAAATTATTTGGGGGAAAGGTACACAACACGACGAATAGCATCAGAGGTCTATTCTACATCTTCTTCCGTTAAATCAAGGTGCAGCTATCAATCACACTTGTTCCCCACTACTTTTTGGAGCCATTAATCGAAGGAAGATAAAAGGGACAAGATGGACTGAAGGAACTTTAAATTTTAGAATTTTATCATTTCTAAAAGTTGCGGTTGAACTTCTTCTTCCTCGCCATTGTTGTCGAGCTTGAAGCTTGAAGTTGAATAAGCTGATCTAAAAGTTCTTTCAAGTTGTTGTAGCTAATTTCTACTACTATAGAAAATTTAGATAAGGATTTTATTAAGAAGGAGCAGACCTTTTAGGTTTCTGCAGGTCCAAGTTAGTTGATTGAAGAACACAAGAATCGTTAAATATCTAGTGTTCTTCAGCAAGTTCAGAAATAAGTTTCTGAGATTCTTCAGCACAGGCATCTTTTTACTGAAGATATATTTTTTTATTGTTGTGAAGAAAGTTAGGGTTGTTAACTCATCTCAGGTGGCATGCACAGAGAAATTTCTCTGGTGTCAAGTCAATCACACGAACCAACTTGTCATCCTGTAGGATCCTTTTGGATCTGAGTTGTAAGACTGATTTATAAAGGCTATGGTAGCATCCCTATGTGGATCTAAGTGTAGGGTTGTTGAGCCTGATTTTGTAGGATCCATGTGTGGATCTAAGTATAGGGCATGTATGCTGGAGGAAGTACCCTTGGCCTGAGGTAGGATATTAGCAGATCTGAGATATAAGAGAGGTTTACTGTTTGAGTTGTTGGGCTAACCTCCATAGCCTGAGATGTAAGACTTGGGTTCAAGTGTGAGGTAGATGATCTGCTGATCACTGAGCTGTAGGAGTAGTTTGCTCTGATGTAGGGACTTGTGCTTGAGTTATAGGTCTTGGAGGAGAATGAGAGATCTTGAGGGATCTATGTTATAAGCTTTATGGAGACGAGTTTTGAAGAAGGGGACTGTCTAACAAGTTGTTAGAAAGGTGAGGGAAAGTGGACGTACCCATAATATGGGGAACCACTTTAAAACCTTGTGTGTGCTTTGTGTGATTTTCTTGGAAGCAATATTTTACTCATCCATAACACACTAAGTAGAGGGAAAATTATAAAAGTGCAAAAACATATTCATCCCCCCTCTAGGTGATTAGCAACCTTGGAATTATAGATTTTCAAGTGGTATCAGAGGGAGGTTGCTCAAGAAGGACCTAACAGTCAGGTTAGATCTCAAAGGGTAGCTGAAACAAGTATACTTATGGGTTCAGGAGAGAACCATAAGGATCTAGGTTCCATGAAACCCGCTATCAGCAGGAAGGAGAGTTTTGGAATCTAGAAAGAGAGGGTTAGGCTGTTTATGGAAGCCTCTGACCCAAGGATCTTTATAACAGTCAAAGAGGGACCTTTCTTCCCCATGAAGGTCTCAGTTCTGGATGCAATAGTCTAGAAACCAAAGATATATTCCAAAATGACCAAGGATGACATCATAATGGCTATATTGGACAAGAGGGCACAAAACATTATTCTTAGTGTCATAGATGATTCAATCTTTCAGAATCTGGTCAAGGATCAAGCGCATAACCAACTGTTCCAAAAGCCCAGACTGTTGGAAAGGGTGCTACTTAATTTCTTAAATAAGTAGAAGAGCGCCACGGGTCAAGTGAAGGAATGTCGGACCCAACAATCCCCCCCCCCCGGCATCTAGCACAACCCGTCGGCTCAGAGGTGGAGTTACCACATGGACCACATGGCTCAGAGGTGGGGTTACCACATGGCCCACACGACTCTGAGGTGGGGTTCCCACATGTCCATGGTTGCACAGCTCGGAGGTGTGGTTACCACATGTCCACGGTTGCCTGACCCTCCAGACTCACATAGGTAGAAGGGAAAAATCAGGATTTAATATCGCCCCCCCCCCCCCCCCCCCCGGTCTTGAACCCGTGACCTGCTCTGATACCAATTGAAGGATCAAGCGCATAACCAACTGTTCCAAAATCCCAGACTGTTGGAAAGGGTGCTACATAATTTCTTAAATAAGTAGAAGAGTACCACGGGTCAAGTGAAGGAACGCCGGACCCAACATCTGGTTCACTGACAGACCTCCAAAGAGATGTGGGACACTTTCGTGGTGTACATGGAGGGAATTGAAGAGGTCGTGGATGATAGGAAACCCATGCTCAACCAAGAGTATGAGGCTTTCAGGCAGTACCAGAAAGAGAACATAGCTACGTGCTATGAAAGATTTTTAAGGACAGTTATTGAGCTGAGGACCTATGAGAGGGTCTTCCGTCATTATGAGCTTAATGACAAGTTCCTGAGATCTCTCACCAGAGACTGGGACACTAAGATATGTGCCATCAGAGAGGTTGCCAAGCTAGCTGATACTCATCCACATACATTATTTGGAAAGCTTCTCTCTTATGAGATTCAGTTGGTTGAAAGGAAAGAAGAGGTGACCATCAGCTTATCCCAAGCCAAGGAAAAGTCTTTAGCCTTCAGAGCAGATAGCAGTAGGAGTAAGGAGAGGATTCCATCTCCTCTAAGATGGCGTGCTGATTCAAACAGCATAGGGCCAAGCTCATTAGACAGTAGCATGTCTGATGAAGATATTGCTGCCTTCTCTAGATAGCTCCAAAAGTTGATGAACAGGAAGTAGTGGAGTAGCAAACCATCCTCCTCTTCTCATCACATGAAGAATCACTCCAAGACAGATAGGTATGGTTCTAAAACTATTAAACATAGTTCCTCTAAAGTTGTTTGTTGTAGTTGTAGCAAACCTGGGCATGTTATTGATGACTGCCCAGTCAAGAGAAAGGAAGCTAGTGAGAGGAAGCTTTACCAGCACAAGGGAAAGAAGGAGAAGTCCTTCATTGCATAGAAGGAGAAGAGCCTGACTGACTCATCCTCATCAGAATCTAAAGATGAAGAAGAAGAAGCCTACATAGGGCTAGTTGCTGCTGGAGAAACTGAAGATTATACTGCTGCCAGGATTGGTATTAGGGCCCCTCTATCATATTCAGACAATGATTCAGAGGAGGATGAAGATGAAGTAGATGCTTACAGCTGCTATAGGCTGATGGCAATGTCTGATGAAGAATCCAGCTAGGGTCAGCCTGGTCCAAAAAAGTTACTTCCTCTATCTAATTCTTCTTCTGAGTCTGGGTATAAGACTAGTCCTAGTTCAGAAGCTTCTTCATCCAGTGGTGAAGATGATTCTTATTTTGATGGAGATGTCAATCAATTAATTGACAGGTATGGTGAACTTCTAGATGCCTTTAAGAAGTACAAGAAGTTGACTAAGAAGCACGTTGTGGAGATTGCCTCCATTTAGCTTGTTATTGCCCAGCAGGCTGGGACAACATCCTTGTTGGATCAGAAGACTAGGGAAGTCAACCAACACAAGAACATTACTATCATCCAGATTAGCACCATCAAGTATAAAGATAGTCTCATTAGAGATCTTGAAGAGAAGCTCCAGAGGGAGAAGAGAATTGTGGCTAGTTACTCTAAGACCAATACTATGTTGCCCTTGATAGACTCCTCATCTCAAAAGGGTAAGAAGGGACTGGGGTTCAAGGAAAACACTAGAGTTGTCCCTTCTAAAGGGAAAGGGAAAGATCCAGTCCAGCCTCTAACTTCCAAGCATCACATCCCTTTTAAGATGGTGTTGTTACCTTCAAATAAGTATGACCAAGAAAGCATCTATGGTCACTAGATGAATGGCAGATCCACTAGGGTAAACAAAAAGGTTCACAATTATGGTGTAAGGTACAGTAGGGGAGTGAGTGCCTTTATGGCTCTCCATGAAGAAATCCAAATGGACCATCATGGACAATTTGTGTTTGGTGCACCAGCCCATTCACTCAAGAAAGTGAAAGTGGCTAACTCTTAAGGCCATCCAGCAAAGACCCATACCAAGGGCAAGACTTTTAGCAAGCCAAATCTAGCTATCTCTGATGTTATAAACAGTATGTCATATGCAAAGAAGATTGCTATAAATATCTTTCAGAGCAAGCAAAAAAAGGCTGCTAAAAGACTCACCTTCGTCAAATCCTTGATGGGAGGAAATTAAAGATGGTTGTTGCACCTCTTCCTTCTGTACAGTCAGTAGTTAACCCAACTGCAGGAAATGCTAAGAAGATAAGGTATAATATACATGAGTGTTGGAGTTGTAATAAGGTGGGGAACTTTTCCTTAGATTGATGGCACAATCCTACTGCGCTGAGAGCTAAAGTTAGTCTTCCTGTTAGAAATTCTACAGCAAGGCATGTTCATTTTCAGGCTAATCAGAACCTATGACCGAATATTTATTGGGGTCCTAAGGTAAGGTAAATTATGTGATGCAAGTTAGTCCAAGTGTCTACACCATTATATGGTAATTGGATAGTGGTTGTTCCAGGCACATGACTGGAACAATGAGCAACTTAAAGGAGTACACTCCAATTAAGGAAGGACCCAAAGTTATCTTTGGTGGTTCAGATAGAGGAGTGGCAAGAGGCTATGGTATGATTACTAATGGCATAGTCACCATCTCAAAAGTGGCTTATTTTGAAGCGTTTTAATGCAACCTTATAAGCATAAGCCAACTCTCTGATCTTGGCTATGTCATCGTCTTCTACAAGGATGAGTGCTAGATTAAGAGGTCAAGTGACCAAGAGGTCATCTTGAAAGGCACTAGGAGTGGAAATGTTCATTGCTTAAATTTTCTTGGTCTAGATATAGACTCTCCTATTTGTCTAGTGGCAAATGAGAAAGTTTCTTATTGTGTGCAATGGCACAAGAGACTAGCTAATTTGAAATATAAAACTATAGGCAAGCTTTTTAGTTAAGAGCTAGTTAGGAATGGACCTAAGGTGAAATGCATCAAGGAAAATATTTGCTCAGCATACCAATAGGGCAAGCAGACCAAAGCTTCCTTCAAGGGCATTGGGATCAAGGACTCTGTGAGGAATTTATACGTCTTGCATATGGACTTGTTTGGTCCTATGCAAGTTCATTGTATAGGTTGGAAAGTCTATACCCTTGTGGTGGTTGAAGACTATTCTAAGTTTACTTGGGTGTTCTTTCTTAAGAAAAACAATAAAACCGTTGATGTCTTCATTAAGTTTGTCAAGCAAATTCATAATGAGTTTGATAGTACTGTGGACAAAATCAGAAGTGACCATGTGACTGAATTCCAGTATGATAGCATGATAAAGTTCTGTTAAGAGCTAGGGATTCATCAAGAATTTTCTTCTCCAAGAATACCCTAGAAAAATGGGATTAATGAGAGGAAAAATATAACTCTTATAGAGGCCGGAAGGACCCTGCTAAGTGACACATTTCTCCCAGAATATTTTTAGGCTGAGGTAGTAAATACTGCATGTCATGTCCTTAATAGAGTCTCTATCACCAAGAGACACAAGAAGACTCCCTATGAGATCTTGAAGGGCAGAAAACCAAGCCTGATCTATCTCGGGATCTTTTGTAACAAGTGTTATGTACTTTATAATGGTAAGTCCTATGTAACTAAGTTTGCTGCCAAGTCCTTTGATAGGATTTTTGTTGGGTACAGCAATCATAGTAAGGCATATAGGATCTATAACTTGAAATGCCAAGTTGTAGAAGAGTATGTACATGTAATCTTTGATGAGTCTAACATGATTAACTAACAAGATTTTCAGATGCAGATTTTGTAGACTATAAAGAGGACAGGAAGAGCACTTGCTGCACCTATCGGTTCTTGGGAGGAAGACTAATGTCTTGGAGCAGCAAGAAGTAGACTAGTGTTGCAATCTCAATAGATGAGTTATAATACATCTCAGCAGCTAGCTGATGTGCACTGTTGCTATAGATCCAGCATCATCTCCAGGACTATAACATCCAGATAAGTATAAATCCTTTATATTGTTATTCCACTAGTGCAATCTCAATTGCTATGAATCCTATCTCTCATAGTAGGACTAAATAAATTGAGATTAGGTATCATTTCATTAGGGAGAATGTGGAATGTGAAGATATCAGTCTTGAGTTTGTCCGTAGAGACAAGCAAGTGGGTGACATCTTCACTAAGCCACTAGATGAACCAAAGTTCAACACCTTTAAGTTTGAGCTGGGTATGTTGAACATGGTATAGCTTCAGTTGCTCCTTATGTTCTTATTATTGTATATTATACTACTTCTTGCAGGTGGAAAAAGAAATTCAGTGGTATGAAAATTTTTCAAGTGGAAGTATGATAGAAGATGCTCCTATTGAGGGGGAGAAAAGGAAGATGCTTCTGTTGAGGGGGCGAAAGAGAAGATGCTCCTGTTGAGGGGGAGCAAGTCAAGGTGATTCTTTTGAGGGGGAGCAAGTCCAGCAACTACTACAGTGGATTAAAGATCATCCCTAATGCTGCTATGAAGTCATTGCTACTGCTGAAAGGACAATGCTGCTGCAGGAGAAGAGGAATAGCCAGAACCTCTCTGACTATAGCTGTCTTTGTATAAGTCTTAAAAATGTGAAGAGTGGCATTCACTCATATGGATAAATAATAGCTGCTAGCTCAAGTTGACCAATGGACCAATCAAATTTCAAGTGACTGCAGTGATGTGTTTTATCAGTGATATCAACACAAGACGTTTGTTCTCCAGTCAACTAGTTTGATCATTAGTGTAGAAGAAGTAGGCTAGGATCACGAGATAAATTCTCCCATGATCCTATCACCTCCCTCAATAGATATATGCCTATAGAAGTAGCCAGATAGGGGGCATGTATGACAATACCTTGAAAGGGCGATGTAGAAGCAATACTTGAAATGACGAGGTCATGTTGAGTCAGTGCATATTACTTGGATTCAAGTAGTATGAGGAATACAATGACTACATGTTGAGTCAGTGCATATTATGATGAAAGTGCTTCTAGTGGTGCTCCATTTTAGTATTAAGTGGTATAAAGAGAGTTCATATTACTTGTCAAATTTTTCAAGTGCTCTTAGAATGCATTGACTTGACATGTTGAGTCAATGCAGTTAAATGGAGTACATTGAATTGATATGCTTGTAATTCAAGTAATATAAGCTAGCAGATATAGCATACAGTTGCGTTAAATTAATATGATTTTTATGTTAATGTTTATTAGTATTGCTATGTGTTCTACCTTCTTCAAATATGGGGAGATTGTTGGGAATATTGCCCTCAATGTTCCCTAGATTTGATTTGAAGAGGCATCACCATCAACATTAAGTGGATAGTTGTATTTGATTTTGGTTAAGCTCATCGTGTGTAGGATGTTCCTTGGAACAAGTTTAGACAGGTTGTCTAAGTGGTTGTGATAGGTGGTCATAAGGTTGAGATGTGGAGAGACAAAAATTTATCTAAGTTCACAAGAATTAAGTGAAGCCAGTTCACACAAAGTCTGATGCCAATGACGGATGCTGGAAAGGCTGAAAATCACCTAAGTCCACAGGATTTGAGTGAAGGTTGTAACGCCCCGAAACTCAAAGGAGCAAAAGGGGGACGTTTTGAGCCAGTTTGGGTTCTGGCAGAAGGCACACGGCCTGGGACACGGGCGTGTCCCCGGGCGTGTCAAGCGTGTGTCGACACTTATACGCGAAGACGTCGAGATTTACTCGACGATTCGTCGAGAGTGGGCACACGGCCTGCGACACGGGCGTGTCGCAGGGCGTGTCGACCCGTGTCGACACATAGCCGCGAAGTCGTCGAGTTTTACTCGACGATTCGTCGAGAGTGGGCACACGGCCTACGACACGGGCGTGTCGCAGGGCGTGTCGACCCGTGTCGACGATCGTCCCGGGGAGTCGTCGAGATTCGCTCGACGATCGTCGAGATAAGGCACACGGCCTAGGATACGGGCGTGTCCAAGGCCGTGTCATCAAGTCGTCGATCTTCACTCGACGAAGTGTCCCGTGTACACGGCCTGGGGCCCAGGCGTGTCAATGTGACACGGGTAAGGACACGGGCGTGTCCTAGAACCCGTGCAGTGCTCGGGTTGAAAATGGGGAAAAATCATGGGGTACACGGCCGTGTCAGGTGGAACACGGGCGTGTCAGCTCGAACACGGGCGTGTTCGATACCCGTGTGAGGTTCCAGGAGATTCGATTTTGACGGCGAATGCGGCACACGGCCCTGGACACGGGCGTGTGCCAGGCCGTGTTCGGTCCAGATTGGGCATTTCAGCCCCGAATCGAAGCCGTTCATTTCTTTAACTGAAGATCCAACAGCTGGGGGTTGTTCCTGAGAGGATATACCCGTGAGTGGACTTGGAAAACCCTCACTTTTCATACCTTATCATCTTTCTAAGTCCTTGGAGAGAGAGGAGAGCCAAGGGAGGAAGAAGGAGCTAGATCCGCCATTGGAGGAGCTTCGGAGCTCGGAATCGCAAGCCGACTCCGGATCCACGGAGGCAACGCTAGTGCGGTGATTTCCATCCGATTACTTTTCAATGGCGCCAAAGAGGAACGCAAGGGTAACGATCCTCATCTTGAGCACGAATAGATCTCTTTCCTAGCATAGGAAGCCCGCTCTCGCGAGTTTGCGGAGAGTTGGAGGCGTTCCTTCGGGTAGATATGTGAAGTCCCCGTTGTTTAGAGTCCGTATGCGAGAATGGACATAGGCATGATGTGTGAAGCCTACCCGGACATGTTGGTCTGGATCGGTGATGTTGCATTGCATAATGCCGGAGAAGACTCCGTGCTATTGGTTATTTTTCGGGTTTTCTACGCGGTATATTGCAGCAGGGAGCCTTGGGGACTAACCCAAAGGTGCACCCGGAAAACTGGGCGGATACGAGATCTTGCCAACTTGGTGGCTTGAGAGCCAACTTGAACATAACCGGGTTATGTGACTTGTGATGGAAATGGGACTCGGCGGAAGTTTGACCCGCGCAAATGGCTTAAATTGTCGTTGCGATGTGAGAACGGGTTAGATGGAACCGTACCCGTTCTATGTCGTTCGGTTAAAGAGACCTAAAGGCACGTGGCACTTACCGTTGGCATAGAGTAGGGTCTTCGGCGGTCAATGGCTTAAATTGTCGTGACCCAGGCCAGGAAGACAAATTGCTCATAGGTTTGGCCGTCCAAGTGGCGGTGGTGAGTCCGGAATGTCTATGGCTTTAATTGACGTGACATCGACCGGGTCACCGAGAATGTGCCCTGAGAGCACGGGGCGTGTGGCCGTGCGAGCCAACGTCTGTGATGAAATGGTTATATATATATACATTGCTCGCTTATGCTAATGAAATGCAGGGAAGGAGCATCGCCGCCCCGAGTTGGGGGCGGGATCGTTATAATTTGGTCAGCATAGCTGACCGTTGCCTTGTTTTGCCACCGTGCGGTGGTTTGTTGCTTGCAGGTGCAGCTGGATCAAGCGGTCAATAGCGGGCTAAAGCCCGTTTTGCGAAGCCGGCCCTCGAAAGCCCAAATGGAAATGTTTACTGTTTTATTCATGTATGACCGGCCTGCGTGCCGTGGTTTGTAAAACATGTAATATTCAAGTGAAACATTTTGTAAGGCCTTAAGGCTTGTTTTGGGTATTTTGTATAACATTCCTATTTTGTATTAGTGGACATTCGTGCTTTGATGCTGGGTTCTTGTTTACAACATTTATAAACTGCTTCCGCTAGAATGCTCGGTGTAGGACGTTGAGATTGGTTGGATGGTTTCCATAAGTAACCACCCGGTCTATCTGTGGCATACGGCGTCGGGCCCCGGCCGGACCTACTGCTTTATGCTATGTGACGGACAGGGGGTGTTACAATTTGGTATCAGACTACAGGTTTTGGTCGGGCTTAAAGTGAATTCGTGGGCGAATTCTTTTTAAGGGGTGGTGAGCACGTTGTGTGCGTCATCGTTATAATGGTAAAAGAACCCATGGATGTCCACTTAGGAATGAAAATACTCGTGTTTGAGGAACCTGCGTGTTCCTATAATTGTTGTTTGCAATTTATTTGGTCGTTTACCGGTGTTTTGTACCACTATAGGTGACCAGAAGTGGTGTTGGGCCGTCAGAATGCCGAGTTTCTGAGGCTAGTAGTGCACCGGATGTTACTCCTGCAACACCTCTGTCGGCTGAGAATATTCGATTGGTGGCTGAAGCGGTGTTGGCCGTGATAAATGCGCAGCCTGGAAGGCAAACGCAGCAGCCCGCTCCTATGATGGAGCAAGTACCTCTGCAAGAGGCTGAGCCGAGGAGAGTGGAGCAAGTGGTTGTGGAACCGGTGGTGCCAAGGAGGGCAACTGAGAGGCAGCTAAAGCATGTAATGAGCTTTAACCCTCCGTTATTCTCGGGGTTGGGAACCCCATCTCAGGCTGAAGACTGGCTCTCCAGGGTGAAGAGAATCATGGCAGCAACAGAGACGGAGGAGTGGCAAATGACCACCATCGCTACGTTCCTTCTGGACGTTGAAGCGAGGATGTGGTGGGAAGGATTGGAGCTGCACTTACTGAGAGGTAGGCAACTTGGTGATGTCTCGATGGAGGAGTTCTCAAGATTATTTTTGGCTAGATACCTCCCTTCGACGCAGAAGATAGCGTTGGAGAATGAGTTCCTGAAGTTGGTACAGGGTGAGAGGAGCGTGGATGAATATCTCCACGAGTTTACTCGTCTGAGTCGTTATGCTAGCTCCACCATAGTGGATTAGGAGAGCAAGACTAATCGCTTCTATGAAGGCTTGTGGGATGAGTTGAGACTACTACTTTCGGGGCCGATGACGCAGGGTTTCTTAACCTTGGTCAATACTGCACGGTCCTTAGAGAAGGACATGAAGATTGTGCAAGCGAAGAAAGGCTTGGGAGATAGAAAATCTGAATTTAAAGTGCCGACTACTTCAAAGTCCGGCTATCGGAGGGCTTTCAAGAAGATAGGACTTCGGGTCCAGCTCCTTTTGGTGCTTTTGGGGCGACTACGAGTCGGACCTCGGGCGCGTGCTTTACATGTGGAAAGACGGGGCATTTCGCCCGTGATTGTTGGAGCGGACGTCCTAAGTCCAACAGGAGGCCGGGAGCTACTTATGAAGAGAAGGGAAAGGCGGTGGAGTCGACCGCATCTCATTATGCTCCGGCCCAACCAAGGGTCTACAATCTTGGACAACAGGAGGCCATTAAACAAGCTGATGTGGTGACAGGTACGGTTTAATATATAGCAAGTCAATTTCTTTAAATACTTGTTATGCACATGTTACCTTACCACTTTTTGTTTAGGATTTGTATTGATTTGTGAAAATCCGGCACGAGCACTCTTCGATACGGGAGCTTCACACTCCTTCTTGTCCGAAGGATTTATATTACACATCGGAGTCCCTTCTTCGAAGGCGAAGGATAAGTTGGATGTGTTGTTGCCGAATGGGTGTTCGATGTGAGCGGATAGGATCTGCGATGTTAAGATTCGTATTGGGGAGCAGGAGTTTGACCTGCGGGCGTCTTTACTTCCGTTAGTGGAGTTCGACGTCATATTTGGCATGGACTGGCTCTCGGAGCAGCAGGACCATATAGATTACGGTAGCACGGAAGTTAAGCTGGGAGCGAGTCGTGAGACGATGTTTACGGGCTTAAAGGGGTCGAGCAAGACGTTGATGTCTGCTCTTCAGGTGGTGAAGGCGGTTCGTGCTGGAGCAGAACTGTTCTTTACACTAGTGGAGGTTGCAAAGCCGAAGCCCGTGTTGGATTGTATTTCAGTGGTATCAGAATACCCTGATGTGTTCCCCGTAGATCTTCCTACAGCCCCGCCTCAGCGGGAGATAGATTTTACGATCGAGCTAGTGCCAGGTGCAAAGCCTGTGTCACGATCTCCGTATCGGCTAGCGCCTAAGGAAATGGCGGAGCTGAAAGTTCAACTGCAAGAGTTGCTGGAGCAAGGGTATGTGCGCCCGAGTTCTTCGCCTTGGAGCGCACCGGTCCTCTTTGTTAAGAAGAAGGACGGAAGCTTGAGGCTATGTATTGATTATCGGGAGCTCAACAAGCTGACTGAGAAGAACAAGTACCCGATCCCTCGGATTGATGATCTCTTTGATCAGTTAGTCGGGTCGACGGTGTACTCGAAGTTAGATCTCAAGGCTGGGTACTATCAGCTGCGAATAAGGGAGAGTGATATCCCGAAGACAGCGTTTAGTACGAGATACGGGCATTATGAGTTTACGGTCATGCCGTTTGGGCTGACTAATGCGCCATCGGTGTTCATGGATTTGATGAACAGGACGTTCAGGGAGTACTTGTACCATTTTGTGATCGTCTTTATCGACGATATTTTGGTGTACTCGCAAAGTGAGGAAGATCACTTCAAGCATCTTCATTTGGTGTTGGAGATGCTAAGGAGAAATCAGTTGTATGCCAAGTTCTCGAAGTGCGAGTTTTGGCTATCCTCAGTGGCGTTCCTCGGTCATATAGTGAGTGGAGAGGGTATTGCTGTGGATCCGGCGAAGATTGTTGCGATACGGGAGTGGCCTGAGCTTGCTACGGTAGCAGAAGTCCGGAGCTTTTTGGGGCTTGCCGGCTATTATAGGCGCCTCGTAGAGAACTTCTCGCGGATAGCGTTACCTCTCACTACTTTGACGAGGAAGGAGCATAAGTTCGTTTGGACGCCGGAGTGCGCGCGAGCTTTCGAGGAGTTGAAGTGTCGGTTGACCACGGCGTCTGTGCTGAGTTCGCCATGTGGGACCGAAGGCTATGAGATATATAGCGATGCTTCGGGCAGCGGTTTGGGTTGCGTGCTACTGCAACACGGAAGCGTGATAGCTTATGGCTCGAGACAGCTAAAAGTGCACGAGAGGAATTATCCGGTCCATGACTTGGAGTTAGCGGCCATGATTTTTGCCTTGAAGCTGTGGAGACACTATTTGTACGGTGTGAAGATTGATATCTACACCGATCACAAGAGCCTAAAGTATCTAATTGATCAGAAGGATCTGAATATGCGGCAGCGTAGTTGGGTGGAGTTCCTGGGGGACTATACATTCAAGATCCACTACATGCCTGGCAAAGGGAATGCGGTTACGGACGCGTTGAATCGCCGAGCCCCAGCTCAAGCCAATTCTCTATCGGTGCACGATGAGCGGTTGGTGCGGGAGTTGGAGGCGTTGGAGATTGTTTGTGCGGACAGGCAATCAAGTGCTAAAGCAGTTCTGAATTGGACTGAAGTCCAATATGACCTGGCTGATCGTATTCGGCAGGCTTTGGATATCGATGCTCATATGAAGCAATTCATGGTAGAGGCTCTTGATGGGTCAAATTCCAAATTCGTCGTGGAGGACGGATTGCTTTGGAAAGACGGTCGATTGTGCGTCCCAAGTGTGGGCAATTTACGGGTGGAGTTGTTGTACGAGGCACACCATACCAAGTACTCGATTCACCCGGGGAGCACGAAGATGTACCGTGATGTGAAGAAACTATTTTGGTGGCCAGGTTTGAAAAAGGATGTGGCGCTATACGTAGCGAAGTGCCAAACCTGC
The DNA here is from genome assembly GCA_039583875.1 of Platanthera guangdongensis. Lineage (NCBI taxonomy): Eukaryota > Viridiplantae > Streptophyta > Magnoliopsida > Asparagales > Orchidaceae > Platanthera > Platanthera guangdongensis. The sequence continues at coordinate 29,980,046 of CM077163.1, forward strand.
GCCTTAGTAAAGGCGGAGTGCCAAAAGCCGGGAGGATTTCTTAAGTCCTTGCCTATTCCGGAGTGGAAATTCGACGACATCTCTATGGACTTTGTGTACGGTTTGCCAAGGTCCCAAAAGGGGAACGACGCCATTTGGGTAGTTGTTGATCGTTTAACGAAGGTGTCGCATTTTATTCCGCATAGAAAGGATGATCCGGTGGAGAAGCTGGCAAAGCTTTATGTGGATAACATAGTACGACTTCATGGTGTGCCCCGCAGCATCGTGAGTGACCGAGATGGGCGGTTCACGTCCAATGATTGGAGGCTGGTGCAACAAATGTTGGGGACAAAGTTGAAATTCAGCACAGCCTTCCATCCGCAAACGGATGGACAGACCGAGAGGGTCAATAGAACCATGGAAGACATGCTTCGCATGTGTGTCTTGGATTTTGGAAAGCAATGGGAAGACCACCTTTATTTGGTGGAGTTCGCATACAACACCAGCTACCAAGCGAGTATTCAGATGACGCCTTTTGAGGCCCTATATGGTAGAAGATGTTGCACGCCTTTGTCTTGGTTAGAAACGGGTGAGTCAAAGTTGTATAAGCGATCGGAAGTGGATGATGCTACTTCTTTGGTGAGAACCATTCGGGAGAGGTTGCTTATCGCTCAGGACCGGCAAGCAAAGTACTATAATGCCAAGCACAGGAACGTGGAGTTCGCTGTGGGCGATTATGTATACTTAAAGATCAAGCCGTTCAAGGGTGTCTCGCGGGTGCGGCGATTGAAAAAGCTAAGCCCGAGGTACCTCGGACCGTTTGAGGTTCTGGAGCGAGTTGGTGAAGCGGCCTATCGGTTGAAGCTCTCAGTGGAGCTTAGTGGTTTACATGATGTATTCCACATTTCGGTGCTTCGGAAGGCGGTGCAAGAGCCTACGCAAGTGATCGCGGTTGATCAAGTGCCGGTGGATAGTGGGCTAACGACAAAGGTCAAGCCCGTGCGGATCGAGGACTCGGAGGTCAAGCGGCTACGCAATAAAGAGATCAGGATGGTCAAGGTCCGGTGGGACAATTACGGTCGTGAGGAGCTCTCTTGGGAGCGAGAGCAGACTATGCTTGACGAGTAACCGGAGTTGTTCCGCTCAGGTACAAATTGTAACAGCCCAAAGTTCTGAAACAGGAAAATTTGGGTGACACGGCCTGGGACACGGGCGTGTCCCAGGGCGTGTCAGGTGACACGGCCTGCGACACGGGCGTGTCGCAGGGCGTGTCGGGTTGTGTCGACGATTGGGCTTTGTCTCGACGATTTTTCTCGACGATTCGTCGAGAGGAGGCACACGGCCGAGGACACGGGCGTGTCCAAGGCCGTGTCGCATTCTCGACGATTTTCGCTCGACGATCGTCGAGTGTCGAGAAGTGTGTGTCGAGTGTTGAACACGGCCTGTGACACGGGCGTGTCACAGGGCGTGTCAAATCAGGCGACGAACTCAGCCCGCCAAGGTTTCGACAGGGCGTGTCTGGGTGCCGTGTCTTGGCACACGGCCGGGGACACGGGCGTGTCCCAGGCCGTGTGAAGTCTCGGGATGATTTGGGATTTTTTTCACCCAGGTACACGGCCACAGACACGGGCGTGTCTGAAGGCGTGTTGGTGACACGGCCAGTGACACGGGCGTGTCCCGTGGGCGTGTCACTGGTTTGGATAAGTCGGTTGACCACCGCTTGAGGCACACGGCCAGGCACACGGCCGTGTTCGAGGCCGTGTCGGGTCAAAATGTGTGTTTTTGGCAGAATCGTGGCCGTCCATTCCTTCAGTCTGGATCCAAGGGCTGAAAGCTCTTCTTCTTTTTCCTTAAGGGCCGAAGTCAGAGATTTATTTCTCATAGTCTTTAGCCTTAACCTTTCTTCAAGAGAAGAGAGAGAGAGAGAGAGAAAGGAGGAGGAAGAAGGGAAGGGGGCTGCTGTGGGTGGTGCTGCGGTTGACCGGCGAGAGATCCGAAGCCAGCGTTGCGGAGGAAGTGCTCTTGTGAGTCTTGCAAGCAAGCTTTCAAGCCATGGCACCGAAGCGATCGTCAAGGGTAACGACTTTTCTTCCTAGCCATGTGAAGGCTTCTGTTTTGGCATATCTTTTGATTCCCCCACCAAGAGGTGGCTGCTTTTGGGAGTCATTTGGGTGGATGCTTGAAATCCCCCTTGTTAGCATATAGATCCGGAAATGGAGTACGGAATAGGCATGCGGTGTGAAGCCCATCTGGACAGGTTGGTCTAGATTGGTGATGTTGCATACGAACCGGAGAAGACTCCGTGATAAACGTGTAGTGTGAAGGAGTCTACGGGTTATGCCTGCGAAAAGGAGTTGCAGGAAGTACTGGGGTGGTAGCCCAGGAAAATAGCCTTGTGATGGTTTTTGGGTCCAACCTGTGGCTAAGGCATAGGAAGTACTGGTGGGACCAGGAAAGGCCCTTTTTGTGATGCTTGATGTCATAGGGTGTCCACCTGTGAAGTGAGGCACAGGAAGTACTGGTATGCCCAGGAAAGACCCCTGACATTTATGCTTGTACGGTGTCCACCTGAGTACTGGTGTGCCCAGGAAAGACCCGCTGTTGTTATGAGGAAATGGGTATAGTGAAATACCCAGGCTTGAATGCCAGGAACAGGATTGGTGAGACCGACCCGCGCCTTTGATATAGCCATGAGTACGCTGTACTCGGAGAAGGCAAGGCGATTTGAGCAACGGGGGGTGGAGGATCCGACCTGCGTTATGTCCGTCCGATGTGAGACCAAAGGTACGGTCTGTTGGAGCGCATAGCAAGAGTCTTCGGCCTGCGCGCCATGACACAATGGGGGGCTATGGGCCATCCCGGTGTCCGAGGACTAACTCCGGCTGCATGCCATGGAGTAAATGCTCAAGAGATTTACCGTTGGGTGATAACCCTGATACGGTGGTGGGCAAGAGGTTGCCAGAACACCAAGAATGTGCCCTGAGTGCACGGACCGTTGGGCCGGGTGGCGAACGGTTGTGATGGCTTGTATGCGTGAAAGCACCTTTTGATGATATAGCTTGCCATACTTGTGATAAAATATGCCTGCAGGGAAAAATACCGCTGCCCCGAGAGAAGGGGTAGGGTCGTTATAATTTGGTCAGCTGAACGCTGACCGTTGCTTTTGTTTGCCACCGTTGGGTGGATTGTCCCTTGCACAGGTGCTGGAGAGCCGAGCGGGACGCATAGAGGTTGATGCTCCTGCTGGTGTTGCTGCTGCTGCTGTTGCGAGCCCTCGAAGGCTCTTTGTTTTGTTGGGTGTTTTCTTTTGTTGTGGCCGGCCTGCGCGCCAATTTGTTTAGGCCACTGTTTGATAGCCCTGTAAGGCCATAAGGCCAACGCTTGTTTATATTGTAAGACATTCCTATATGTATAAAATGTGGAGTTTTATGTTTGGACATTCATGAGGAGTTCAAGTAGTTTAGGCTTCCGCTAGAATGCTTGTGATAGGTGCGATGCGCTACTCTGGTATCATTCTGTACCTTCACCAACTATTTTGTGGTATATCCTGTGGGGCCCCGGTCGGACCTTCTAGAATATATCATATGAACGGATGGGGTTGTTACACAAATTTTGGTTTTGTACGTGTCTTTCCCCTATTTAATTTCGTGGGCGAAATTCTTTTAAGAGGGGGAGAGTTGTAACGCCCCGAAACTCAAAGGAGAAAAAGGGGGACGTTTTGGGCCAGTTTGGGTTCTGGCAGAAGGCACACGGCCTGGGACACGGGCGTGTCAAGCGTGTGTCGACACTTAGACGCGAAGACGTCGAGATTTACTCGACGATTCGTCGAGAGTGGGCACACGGCCTGCGACACGGGCGTGTCGCAGGGCGTGTCGACCCGTGTCGACACTTAGCCGTGAAGTCGTCGAGTTTTACTCGACGATTCGTCGAGAGTGGGCACACGGCCTAAGACACGGGCGTGTCGCAGGGAGTGTCGACCCGTGTCGACGATCGTCCTGGGGAGTCGTCGAGATTCGCTCGACGATCGTCGAGACAAGGCACACGGCCTAGGACACGGGCGTGTCCAAGGCCGTGTCATCAAGTCGTGGATCTACACTCGACGAAGTGTCCCGTGTACATGGCCTGGGGCCCAGGCGTGTCAATGTGAAACGGGTAAGGACACGTGCGTGTCCTAGAACCCGTGCAGTGCTCGGGTTGAAAATGGGGAAAAATCATGGGGTACACGGCCGGCCACACGGCCGTGCCAGGTGGAACACGGTCGTGTCAGCTCGAACACGGGCGTGTTCGATACCCGTGTGAGGTTACAGGAGATTCGATTTTGACGGCGAATGAGGCACACGGCCCTGGACACGGGCGTGTGCCAGGCCGTGTTCGGTCCAGATTGGGCATTTCAGCCCGGAATCGAAGCCGTTCATTTCTTTAACTGAAGATCCAACGGCTGGGGGTTGTTCCTGAGAGGATATACCCGTGAGTGGACTTGGAAAACCCTCACTTTTCATACCTTATCATCTTTCTAAGTCCTCGGAGAGAGAGGAGAGCCAAGGGAGGAAGAAGGAGCTAGATCCGCCATTGGAGGAGCTTCGGAGCTCCGAATCGCAAGCCGACTCCGGATCCACGGAGGCAACGCTAGTGCGGTGATTTCCATCCGATTACTTTTCAATGGCGCCAAAGAGGAACGTAAGGGTAACGATCCTCATCTTGAGCACAAATAGCTCTCTTTCCTAGCATAGGAAGCCCGCTCTCGTGAGTTTGCGGAGAGTTGGAGGCGTTCCTTCGGGTAGTTATGTGAAGTCCCCGTTGTTTAGAGTCCGTATGCGAGAACGGACATAGGCATGATGTGTGAAGCCTACCCGGACATGTTGGTCTGGATCGGTGATGTTGCATTGCATAATGCCGGAGAAGACTCCGTGCTATTGGTTGTTTTTCGGGTTTTCTACGCTGTAGATTGCAGCAGGGAGCCTTGGGGACTAACTCAAAGGTGCACCCGGAAAACTGGGCGGATACGAGATCTTGCCAACTTGGTGGCTTGAGAGCCAACTTGAACATAACCGGGTTATGTGACTTGTGATGGAAATGGGACTCGGCGGAAGTTTGACCCGCGCAAATGGCTTAAATTGTTGTTGCGATGTGAGCACGGGTTAGATGGAACCGTACTCGTTCTATGTCGTTCGGTTAAAGAGACCTAAAGGAACGTGGCACTTACCGTTGGCATAGAGTAGGGTCTTCGGCGGTCAATGGCTTAAATTGTCGTGACCCAGGCCAGGAAGACAAATTGCTCATAGGTTTGGCCGTCCAAGTGGCGGTGGTGAGTCCGGAATGTCTATGGCTTTAATTGACGTGACATCGACCGGGTCACCGAGAATGTGCCCTGAGAGCACGGGGCGTGTGGCCGTGCGAGCCAACGTCTGTGATGAAATGGTTATATATATATACATTGCTCGCTTATGCTAATGAAATGCAGGGAAGGAGCATCGCCGCCCCGAGTTGGGGGCGGGATCGTTATAATTTGGTCAGGCAAGCTGACCGTTGCCTTGTTTTGCCACCGTGCGGTGATTTCTTGCTTGCAGGTGCAGCTGGACCAAGCGGTCAATAGCGGGCTAAAGCCCTTTTTGCGAAGCCGGCCCTCGAAGGCCCAAATGGAAATGTTTACTGTTTTATTCATGTATGACCGGCCTGCGTGCCGTGGTTTGTAAAACATGTAATATTCAAGTGAAACATTTTGTAAGGCCTTAAGGCTTGTTTTGGGTATTTTGTATAACATTCCTATTTTGTATTAGTGGACATTCGTGCTTTGATGCTGGGTTCTTGTTTACAACTTTTATAAACTGCTTCCGCTAGAATGCTCTGCGTAGGACGTTGAGATTGGTTGGATGGTTTCCATAAGTAACCACCCGGTCTGTCTGTGGCATACGGCGTCGGGCCCCGGCCGGACCTACTGCTTTATGCTATGTGACGGATAGGGGGTGTTACAAAGGTAGTTCACTCAACACCATAAAAACTAAAAGTGCCGAGTAAAGCAGTGGACAGTCAAAGCCCAGTAGTCTGTAAAGCAATTCTACGGCTAAGTTCACAGATATTGAGTTAAGGCAGTTCACTCAACGTCATATAATAGAAAGCGTCGAGTAAATGAGTGGACAGTCAAAGCCCAGCGGTCTGCAATGCAATCATGCGGCTAAGTCGACAAGCGTTGAGTGAAGGCAGTTCTTTCAACGAGGCGTCGTGTGAATATAGAAAAGGCATCGTGTCATGTCAAAGCTCAAGGAACGATGGATAGAAAAATCTATCTAAGTCTGAGGCATTGAGTGAGGACAGCTCACTCAACGCACTCAACGCCTCATCAAGTTGGCGGACCAGAGAAGTGGCTAAGTACAAAAGCGTTGGGTATTGAAGGCTCACTCAACACTATCAATGCCTAGCAGATAAAGAAAGTTGTAGTTAAGTCCGGGGGCATTGAGTGATGAAGATTCCCTCAACGCACTCAATGCCTGGCAGTGCAGAAGAGATTGGCCAAGTCCAGAGGCATTGAGTGATGCCAGTACACTCAACGCACTCAATGCTTAAGTAATGCTGAAGAATTGGCTAAGTATAAAGGCATTGACTGAAGCCAGTTCAGTAAACGCACTCAATGCATCATGGTGCAAAGAATTTGACTAAGTCAAGATTCGTTGAGTAAAGACCATTCACTCAACGCACTCAATGCCCGAATTAATCTTGAAGATTTATCTAAGTCTACAAATGCTGATGTCAGCCAAAGTCAACAAAAGTCAACAGAGTTCAAATTAGTTGCGGGAAAGCTACAGAACACGACGAATAGCATCAGAGGTCTACTGTGCATCTTCTTCTGTTGAATCAAGGTGAAGCTATCAATCACAGGTGGTCCCCACTTCTTCTTAGAGCCGTTAATCGGCGGAAGATAAAAGGGACAAGATGGAATGAAGGAACTTTAGCTTTTATGGTTTCCTCATTTTGAAAAGTTGACGAACTTCTTCTTCCTCGCCATTATTGTCAAGCTTAAAGCTTGAAGTTGAATCAGCTGATCTAAAAGTTCTTTCAAGTTGTTGTAGCTAATTTCTTCTGCTACAGCAAGTTCAGATAAGGATCTAATTAAGAAGAATGAGCAGAGCTTTCAGGTTTCTGTATGCCCAGGTTAACTGATTGAAGAACACAAGAACTGCCAAATATTCAGTCTTTTTCATCAAGTTCAGAAACAAGTTTCTGAGTTTCTTCAGCACATACAGCTTTTTACTGAAGATATTTTTTTGTTGATGTGAAAAAAGTTAGGGCTGTTAACTCAACTTAGGAGGCAGGCATAGAGAAATTTCTCTGTTGCCAAATCAATCACACCAACCAACTAGTCTTCCTATAGGATCCTTTTGGATCTGAGTTGTAAGTCTGATTTATAAAGGCTAAGGTAGTATCCCTATGTGGATCTGAGTGTTAGGATATTAACAGATCTGTGTTGTGGATAGGTTTACTCTCTGAGTTGTAGGGCTAACATCTATAGCCTGAACTGTAGGACTTGGCTTCAAGTCTGAGGTAGGTGATCTGCTGATCTCTGAGTTATAGGAGCAGTTTGCGGTGATGTAGGGCCTAGTGTCTGAGTTATAGGTCTTAGTGAAGACTGAGAGATCCTGAGCGATCTATGTTGTAAGCTATAAAGAGCCGAGTTTTGGAGAAGAGGCCATGTCTAGCAAGGTGTTAAAAAGGTGAGGGAAAGTGGACGTACCCAAAATCTGGGGAACTACTATAAAACCTTATGCATGATTTGTGTGATTGTCTTGGAAGCAATATATAACTCACCGACAACACACTAAGTAGAGGGAAAATTATAAAAGACCAAAAACCTATTAACCCCCCCCCCCCCTCTAGATGATTAGCTACCTTGGAATTAAAGACGTTCCATAGTAATGTTGTTTGGGATAACGAATGTGCCATCGGTATTCATAGATTTGATGTACATAACTTTTAGAAAGAATTTGAACTTGCTTTTTATCATCTTTATTGACGATATCATGTTATACTCTCAGTTGGAAGAAGAACATGTGGTTTACATACGTATTATTCTAAACACCCTAAGTAGGAGCCAGCTATATGCCAAGTTCTCTAAATATGAATTTTGGCTAACATCTGTGACATTCTTTGGTCATGTGGTTAGTGGAGAATGCATTATAGTGGATTCGACAAAGATAGTTATGTAATGCCTCGAAAATCTTAAAAAGGAAGAATTGGAAGTTAACATACGACGATAGAGTTAATGCCGGCATTAACCTTCAAAATAAATCGACTGACCTCTCGGAAATCTACCGCGTGGCGGTAGTAACGTTAGCGCGTGGCGATACTACTCAACGCACTCAATGCTTTTGACGAAGTGTTGAGAGGACTACCGCGGGGTGGTAGTCGGGTAGCGCGTGGTGGTATCACTCAACTCACTCAACACTTCAAAGAGTTGGGAGGACTACCACAGGGTGGTAGTGGGCTAGCGCGTGGTGCTATCACTCAAAGCTTTCAACGCAGCGTTGAGTGACTACCGCGCGGCGGTAGGAGGAAATGTGCGGCGATAGCTCGGGTTTTAGTATATCTTGGTGGTAGTAACTAATGCACGGCGGTAGTAACTAACGTGTGTTGGTAGCTGCCATGTGGTAGTAAGGTAGAGACTACTTTGGAGTGACAAAGCGATGTCGATTGGTCCAAGCGGCAACCGCCTATGAAGTCGTGCGACGGCAGCCTCTAAATAAGTCTTGGGCATGAGATTGAACTATCACTTTTCTACCTATCTTGGTACTACAAGTTATTGAAGGAAAGAGGCTGAGGCTTAGTGTTGCAAGTTTGGTGAAGGAGATCCCGTGATTGGAATCAAGATCCAATGTAAGATCCGTGACGAGGAAAGTGAGGTGCTCCTTTCCATTCGGATAGAAGACTTATTCATGGCTCTGAAAAGAACTATAAGGGTAACGATCTTCCTTCTTGGACAGTTGAAGTCCTCCTTTTTGCATATGCATGGAGTCCCCCACCGAAATGTGGAGAATCGAGGAGATTCCAATGGGTCAATATGTTGTATCCACCGGGTTTGGTTTTGTATATAGATTTGAAAATCATAGTATGGAATAGGCATGCTGTGTGAAGCCCATCTGGACAGGTTGGTATGGATTGCTGATGTTTTTTTTTCATGCCGGAGAAGACTCAGAGTATAAACGAGTAGTTTACGAGGTCTGTGGGTTGTACCTGTGAAAATACAGTAGCAAGAAGTACTTGGAGTTTCTCCAAGAAAATACACAGAAAGTACCATAGTTTTCATAACTGTTGGATATCACTCGGAGACAGCAAGTATCGCTGGCGATAGCTCCAAGTGAGCTCTGATTGATGTGAAAGTCCAGTGTTTCTAGCATTGCAGGACGCTGCAGGATTTTCTGGACTGATGTTCCAGTTGTAGTTGAGTCTAGAGACAGATGAGAGTTCTGTTGCTAATGTCAGGCAATAGTGTTTATCGCTGGCGATATCTTCAAGGAAGCTTTCGACTTGCAGAGCCTGTCTCATGGAGACTGAAGGGCTAGCAGGTGAGTTGTGATCTTGGGTGCCCAGCTATGGCCGTGAGTACCATTGTGTGTCGATAGCAGGCTCTAGTCCTAGGGACCTGGTGGGCGGTAGTCGAGGAAAGGCTAGAGAGCCGAACGAAAAAGGGGAGGCTGACCCGCATCTTGTCGTTCTCCATGATGGTAGAATCATAGGAGTTGACCTAGCAATTTGAGCAACGGGAAAGAGCTAAACTATACCCGTATTATGTCATTCGGGCTGGATTGCCTAAAGTAATTGGCTTCCATCGTTGACATAATCAGAGTCTTACGCCCCATGCCAGAAAGACTAGAATGCTCAAGTATACCATCAAGTCCGGGACTATGGATGGTCGTTTGACCCAGAGAAGTCTGGTACACCGAGAATATACCTTGAGTGCACAGAACGTTTGGCCATTGAGGAATTTGTTTGTGATATATTGATTCGTTCTTAAGTGCGCCTCCTTGTGATATATCGGTTGTATAAATTCTATGCCTGCAGGAAAGGAATACTATTGCACCGTGTATGGGATAGGGTCATTATAAATTGGTCGGCTGAAAGCTGACCATTGTCTTGTTTTCCGCCCTTGCGGTGGATTGTCCATGTGCAGGTGCTTGAGAGACGATCGAGAAATAACGGTATGTTGTTCTTATTGCTATGCTGGCCCTCGAAGTCCAAGCAAAGTTTTAATGTTTTCATGTGTGGTCGGTGCATGGCAATGTATGAAAATTCTTTTGCAAAAGGAAACAATTATAAGGCCTTGAGGCCGTTTGTCTCTTGGTGTATTTTTGTAAAACATTCCTGATATATATATGTAGTGGACATCTGTATGTGCTTGAGTTCAAACTATTAACCCTTAAAGCTTCCTCTAGAATACTCTGAGTTAGGATTCGTGTAGTTTTGATATTAACATGTAACTCCGCCGACTGTATGTGGGATATGGCGTGGGGCCCTGGACGGACCCTCTATTATATTTCATGTGATGGATGAAGGTGTTATAATTTTGGTATCAACTTGTTTTGGTTTTCCTCCAGCAAATTTTTGGTCGAATTCTTTTCAGAGGTTGCGAGCACATGTATGTGCTTACCATTACAACACAAAATGTACTCAAAAATGTCCACTTAGGAATGAAAATACACATGTTTGAGGAACCTGGGTGTTCCTATTGATTGTTTTTTCCTTTTGAGTAGTTACTAAATTGTGTATTTTACATGTATAAGTAACTATAAGTGGTGCGGGGAAATCTGAAACCCAACATTCTATAGAGAGTGCGGCACCAGCTGAGATGCCCACACCTCCTTCTACAAAAATAGTATGCTTAGTTGCTGAGGTAGTGTTTGTAGTGATTAATGCACAGCCGACTGGGCAGGTGCGACCTGTAATGGTTCCAGTTCATGTTGGTGTAGCCGAGCCTGTAGCTACTAGGCAAGTGCTTGCTGAGTCTTTGGATGAGAAGCGAGTGACTGAACAGCAGCTGAAGCACTTTATGAGCTGTAATCGGCCTACGTTTACAGGTGCAGGATCCCCAACATTGGCAGAGGACTGATTTTGCGTGTCAAGATGAGACAGAGGAGGGATAGAAGGTCACCTTGGAAACTTTCTTATTAGACGGAGTAGCTTGACTTAGGCGGGATGAGTTGGAGTTACACCACCTCATGGGCAAACGACTATCAGAGGTCTCGATAGAGGAGTTTTAAAGAATGTTCTGGGCAAAGAATCGACCATTTTCGCAGCGGATTGTCATGGAAAATAAATTCTAGCATTTGACTCAGGGAGAGGGTAGTGTGGATGACTACCTCCATGAGTTTACCAGGTTGGGATGTAATGCGTGGTCTACGTTTACTAACAAAGAGCATAAGACCAATAGGTTCTACGAGGAACTGCGAGATTAGCTGAGGTTGCTGCTCTCGGGTCCGATGATCCAAGGTTTCCAAGTGTTGGTGAATACGGCTCGAACGTTAGAGAAGGACATGAAGAGGGTGTAAGGCAAAAGGTACTTGGATGTGGTAAAGCTCGAGTTCAAAATGCCTCATCCTGGAAAGCCTAACTACTACAACAGATGTGGTAATAAGTCCAAGTCTTCTGGACAGACTCCTTCTACTGGAACTTCTGGATCAACATCAGGGAGAGGACAGCTCACATGTTACACTTGTGGCAAGCTATGGCATTTTGCACGTGAGTGTACCGGTGGCCTTCCAAGGAAGGACAAAAAGGAAGGATCATCGTATGCTGATAAGGGAAAGGCGGTGGACTCCACTGCATCCCAATATGCTCCAACTCAGCCGAGGGTATACAATCTTGCCCAATAGGAGGCCATCAGACAGGGTGATGTCATCACAGGTACAAGTAGTATATAGTTTTCATACTTTATATACTTTATACCTTGTGAATTGCTTGCATATAACTTGATAAGTATAGGCTTTGTCCTTATTCGGGACCATCCGGCGAGGGCACTATTCGATACAGGTGTGTCTCGTTCGTTTATATCTAGGACTTCGAATCGTGGATCAAAGTGCCTACTCTTATGTCAACAGATAGAATAAAGGTGTTATTACTTAATGGATGCATGATGCATGCGGATAAATCCTGTTGTCTTGAGGTGTGGATTGGAAGTTGGGATTTTGGATTGGAGACATCTGTACTTCCATTATCTGAGTTTGATGTAATCATTGGTATAGACTGACTCACGGAGCAGTGTGCCTATATATATTGAAACTCTAAGGAAGTCACACTGCTACAAAACACTGAATGAGAGACTAAGTTCACTGGTATGTGAGGATCAAGCAAGATATTGATGTCTGCTCTCCAGGTAGTCAAAGTTGTTTGGAAGGGCACCAAGTTGTTCTTCATGCAGTTGGAGGCTGTTGAGCTGAAGTCCAGTTTAAGTGACTTTCCTATTGCGTCAGAGTATACAGATGTGTTTCCTAAGAATCTCCCTAGGCTTCCACCCCAATGAGAGATTGACTTCAATATAGAGTTGGTGCTAGGTGCGAAACCTGTGGCCCCATCACAGTACTGAGTTGCGCCAAAGGAGATGGCGGAACTAAAAGTTCAATTGCAGGAATTGTTATATCAAGGCTATATACATCCAAGAATGTCACCTTGGAATGCATGGTTCTTTTCGTGAAAAAGATGGACGGAAGTTTGCGTCCATGCATTGAATATCGCGAGCTGAATAAGCTGAGGGAGAAGAACAAGTATTTAATTCCACAGATTGATGACTTCTTCGATCAGCTGGTGGGATCAACGGTGTACTCGAAGCTGGATTTAAAGTCGTGCTATTACCAGTTGAGGATTAGTGAATGTGACATTCCCAAGACAGCGTTGGTACACGCTATGGGCACTACGAGTTCACTGTAATGTCGTTTGGGCTAACAAATGCCCCTCGGTATTCATGGACCTGGTGCATCGAACGTTTAGGGGGTACTTAGACCTGTTTGTGATCATTTTCATTGATGTCATATTGGTGTCTCTCAGTAAAAAGAAGATCGTGAAAATCATTTGTGGATGGTTTTGCATACCCTGAGGAGAAACAAGCTTTATGTCAAGTTCTCAAAGTGTGAGTTTTGGCTATCGTCATTGGCTTTTCCTTGCTATATGGTCAGTGGAGAAGATATTGCGGTGGATCCAGCCAAGATAGTTGCATATGGGAGTTACCTGTATTGTCTTCTGTAGCGAAAGTTATGAGTTTCCTTGGGCTTGTTGGCTACTACAGGCACTTTGTAGAGAATTTTTAGCGAATAGACTTACATCTAAGTACGCTGACAAGGAAGGTTCAGAAGTTCGATTGGACCCTGAGTGCGCGTGAGCTTTTGAGGAGCTAAAAAGTGGTTTTACCATGGTGCCTATATTGAGTCCACCATGTGGTACAAACGGCTACGAGATATTTAGTGATGCTTTAGGGAGCGTCTTAGGCTGCGTTTTTCTTTAGTTCAGAAAGGTTATTGCTATTGGCTCATGCCAGTTTAAAGTTCATGAGCGGAATTATCCAGTCCACGACTTGAAGTTGGCCGTTGTGATTTTTGCACTTAAGCTATAGCGTTCTTAATTATATGGCGAGAAAGTTGACATCTTCATGGACCATAAGAGCCTTAAGAATTTGTTAGATCAGAAAGATCTGAACATCTGACAGAGGTGGTGGATGGAGTTCCTCGGGGACAACACCTTCTAGTTTCATTACACTCCCGGGAAGGAAAATGTGGTCACAGATGCCTTGAGTCGTAGCACTCCGACAATGACAAGTTGGATTTAGTTGCATGATAAGCGTCTAATCCTGGAGATAGAGGCCTTATATAATTCTTGTGTTGACAAGAATGCCACTGCAAATGCATGCCTGAACTAGGCGGAGGTATAGTATGACCTTTCAGACAGGGTTCGGCGAGCAACAGATCTCGATGAGAGTATGAAATGCTATGAAATGGATCGTTCAAATTCCCAGTTCTCCATGGAAGAAGACCTTTTGAGAAAAGATGGTCGTTTGTGCGTCCCGAATGTGGGCAAACTTTGGGAGGAATTTATGTATGAGGCACACTTCACAAAGTACTCAATTCACCCAATGAGCACAAAGATGTACAAGGACATGAAAAAGATGTTCTGGTGGCTAGGTTTGAAGAAAGACATAGCTCTTTACGTGGCGATGTGCCAGATTTGCGCCTTAGTACATGCGGAATGTCAGAAGCCTGGAGCTTTCCTGAAGTCGTTACCAATTTCGGTGTGGAAGTTGGATGATATCTTTATGGATTTCGTGCACAGACTGCCAAAATCACAAAGCTGAAAAGATGTCATGTGGGTGATCGTTGACCAATTGACAAAGGTACCGCACTTCTTACCAAAATAGAAGGATGATTCAGTAGAAAAGTTGGCTAAGTTGTACGTGAACAACGTAGTACGATTGCACAGTGTGCCCCATAGCATCTTCAGTGACTGAGATGGGCGCATTACTTTGAATGATTGGAGGCTAATACACTAGTTGTTGGGTACTCAACTAAAGTTCAGTGCGGCCTTTCATCTGCAAACAGATGGCAAGACTGAGAGGACCAACAAAATAATGGGGGATAAGCTCTGATTGTGCGCCTTGGATTTCGGGAAGAGGTGGTAAGACCATCTCAATACGATCGAGTTTGCCTATAATAATAGCTATCAAGCTAGCATTTAGATGGCGCCCTTTGAAGCTTTATACGCTAGGAAGTGTTGTACTCCCTTAGCTTGGGCGGAAAAAGGCGAATCGAAGTTGTATAAGCGGAAGGAGGTCTAAGATGCAAATTTGACTTTACGCTTGATACGTGTGCGACTATTGGTAGCCCATGATGGGCAGGCAAAAACCTACAACGCCAAGCACCCAAACGTGGAGTTTGCAGCAGGCGATTGGGTATATCTGAATATCAAGCCATTCAAAGACGTGCCCAGGAAGCGACGCTTGAAAAAGTTGAGCCGGAGGTATCTTGGTCCGTTCGAATTGGATGAGCGGATTAGAGAAGTCACCGACCGGTTAGCTCTTTTGGCGGAGCTAAGTAGTTGGAACGATGAATATCACAAATTGGTGCTGCGGAAAGTTTTGAAAGAGTCGACGCAATTAGTGGTTGATAATCAAGTACCAATCGATGGTGGGCTAACGACGAAGGTCAGGCCCATTTAGATCGAGTATACGGAGGTTAAGCTGCTATGGAACAAGACAATCGGGATTGTCAAAGTCCATTGGGACAATTGTGGTCATGAAGAATTGACATGGGAGCGTGAGCAAACCATGCGAGAGGAATTTCCAGAGTTGTTTTTGTAAAATTATGTTATAAACTTGTGTGCTATTTTTCAGTACAGACATATCAAATTTTGGGATGAAATTTCTATAAGGGGGGAGGTTTGTAATGCCCCAAAAATCCTAAAAAGGAAGGATTGGAAGTTAACGCGCGGAGGTGCTGTTAACATCGGCGTTAGCCTTTGAATTGAATAGACTAAAATTTTAGGAATCTACCGCGTGGTGGTAGTATCGTTAGCACGTGGCTGTACCACTCAACGCTTTCGACGAAGCATTGAAAGGACTACCGTGGGGCGGCAGTGGGCTAGCATGTGGTGGTACCACTCAACACACTCGACGCTTCGAAGCATTGAAAGAACTACTACGGGGTGGTTGTGGGCTAGCGCATGGAGCTATCACTCAATGCTTTCAACGCAGCATTGAGTGACTGCCGCACGGTGATAGGAGGAAATCCACAGCAATAGCTCGTGTTTAAGTACCGCTTGGCGGTAGTAACTGACGCGCGACAGTAGCTGCCACGTGGCAGTAAGGTGGAGGCTATTTTGGAGTTACAACGCGATGTCGATTTGCCCAAGCGACAACGTCCTATGGTACCGCACGGCGGTAGCAGATACAGTGCAGTGGTAGACTCTAAATAAGTGATTGACATGAGAATGAACTCTCACTTTTCTCTCTATCTTGGTACTGCAAGTGCTTGAGGGAAATAGCTTGAGGCTTAGTGTTGCATTATTGGTGAAGGAGATCTCGTGATCAGAATCAAGATCTGAAGTAAGATACGTGACGAGGAAAGTGAGGCAATCCTTTCCATCCAGATAGAAGACTTATTCATGGCTCCAAAAAGATCTATAAGGGTAAAGATCTTCCTTCTTGGGCAAGTGTAGTCCTCTTTTTTGCATATGCATGGAATCCCCCATCAAAAGGTGGAAAATAGAGGAGATTCCAATGGGTCAATGTGTAGTATCCTCGGGTTTGATTTTGCATATTGATCCAGAAATCACAGTACGGAATATGCATGTTGTGCGAAGCCTGTCTAGATAGGTTGGTTTGGATTGGTGATGTTTTCTTTTGTATGTCGGAGATGACTTCGAGTATAAATGAGTAGTTTACGGGGTCTGTGGATTGTACCTATGAAAAGAGAGTAGCAGGAAGTACTAGGTGTGCTCCAGGAAAATACCTAGAAAGTACTATAGTTTGCATAACTGTTGGATATCGCCGGGCTATAGTGAGTATCACCGGCGATAGCTCCTGGTGAACCCTGATTGATGTGAAAGTCCAGTGTCTCTGGCACTGCATGATGCTATAGTGTTTTCTATATAAATGTTCTAGTTGTAGCTGAGTTTGAAGACAGATTAGAGTTCTGTCGCTAACGCCAGACGATAGTGGCTATTGATGGCAATAGCTTCCAGATAGTTTTGGACTTGCAGAGCCCATCTTGCGGAGACTGAAGGGCTAGAAGGTGACATGTGAGCCTGGGTACCTAGCTATGGCCGTGAGTGCCATTGTGTTTCGATTGCAGGATCTGGTCCTGAGGACCTGGTGGGCGGTAGTCGAGGAAAGGAAAGAGAGTCGAACGGGAAAGGGGAGACTGACCCACATCTTTTGATTCACTATGATGGTTGGTGTGCGAATAGATAAGAATAAACCGGAATATGGAATAATAGAAATCTTTGTTATTCAAAAAGGTGTGTATTACCAGATATAGCCTCCCTTTTGTAGAATGGAGGAGATGGGAGAGATTATAATTAAATAATGTGGGACTAAATAATTACAGGTACAGGCGGTTTAACATAAATACAAGCCGACAAAGCCGCATGATTATATGAATAGGCTAACCTCCCAGCAACCACCAGAATGAGAGAACAAGTCACCACGGGAGACCGTCAGATTGCCCGGTCTCCAATTTACCTGAGACAAACCGATAGACTGCCAGGACACCAACAACAACAGTCCGACAACCAAACCGCTGGAGAGAAACCGACAGACCGAATGGTCTATAATCCGCCAGAGTCAGACTGCCAGACCGTCCGGTCCCTATTCTACAACACTCCCCCTCAAGCTGGAGCATATATAACGATCATGCCCAGCTTGTCGGAAATGTGATGAAAGGAGGCGGATACCGGCTTTGTGAAAATATCAGCCCACTCTTTATCGGAGGTGACTAACGGAGTACAAATTTGTTCCTATAGAATTTCTTCTCGAATAAAGTGGTGGACGACTTCAATGTGCTTTCTCTCTCATGGAAGACTGGATTTTTAGAGATGTATATAGAAGCCTTGTTATCGCAAAACATAGGTGGAGTATGGTTGTAGACCTCTCCTAAGTCAATCATGAGAGCCTGTAACCACTTGAACTCACACGTGGTTGACGCCATACTTCGATATTCTGCTTTTGCACTAGACCTGGAGATGACAGACTATTTCTTGCTCTTCTAGCTCACAAGGTTTCCCCCTACGAAGGTGCAAAAACCCAATGTTGACTTGCGGTCTCCTTTGTCATCAGCATAGATCGAATCTGAGTATGCTTCAACCCGCAAATGATCATTCTTCTGAAAGAGTAGTCCTTTCCCAAGCACTGATTTAGCATACTCCAATATCGTCAGGGCGGACTGTAGATGGCACTCCCTAGGAGCTTGCATGAATTGGCTAACCTTGCCTATAGCATAAGCAATATCGGGTCTGATCACCGTGAGATATATATGTTTACCAACTAGACGTCTCTACCTCGTAACATCTGAAAGAAGAGGAGAGTCATCCATCCAGGTTTTATCTTCTCCAGGCATTATGGGGCATCAGACAGGTTTATCCCCAGTCAGTAATGCCTCTTTTATCAAATCAAGAGCACACTTACGTTGAGAAAGGACAAGGGAATTGGGCTTCCGAGAGATTTGTATCCCCAGAAAGTATTTTGGAGAGGCCATATCCTTTGTGACCGGGTGTTGAGAAAGATACTTCTTTATCAAGGTTATCCTAGCTTGGTCATCTCCAGTGAGAAGTATACCATCCACATATACCGCAAGCACCACTAGAACCAGGGAGATTTTGCGAATAAATAAGGAGTAATTAACAGAACTTCTCGTAAAACCCACGACCACCACAATCCCGCTAAACTTGTCAAACCAAGCCTGAGGGCTTTGCTTTAGGCCATAGATAGCCTTCTTGAGCCAGCATACCTATGTCTCCCCCTGAGCAACATACCTTGGAGGTTGCTTCATGTAGACATCGTCCTAAAGATCCCCATACAGAAAGGCATTATTGACATCCAGTTGTGAAATGGGCCAATCCCTGTTAACAGCCATAGAGAGGAACCTGATAGTACTGAGAGAGAAACTGGAGAGAACGTGTCAAAATAGTGAACCTCAGGAAGTAAACTCATAATCACTATAGTTATGCATAGCTCGGCTTTTGGCCAAAGTCTTATGTGATTATGAGTTTACATTAAACTATTACCCCTGGAAGGAGAACTCAGTGGCGGATGTTCTAAGTAGGAAGGCACCGGTGACAAGCCCTAAATCCCAATTAATGGCTATGAAGATGGCTATAGTGCTTTAAGTGATGGAGATTACGCTGCTATCTAAGGCTTGTCCCAATGCCTATATGGGGTATAGTTTGTGAAATTCAAAATCGAATTCAGATAGAGCAAGGAAAGGATGCTTCTTTGGCCCCTGTGTACCAAACAATTATGGGAAGATCAACAGATGGATATATGCTAATTAAAGAATGACCTCATTCATTTCCATGACAGAATTTACATTCCTGCGGGTGGTGGGATTCAAGAAGATATCTTGAGAGAGGCCCATTGCACCAAGTATTCAGTGCATCCAAGAATTGCAAAAAAGTGCACTGACTTGCAGAGGACCATGTTTTGGCCAAGAATGAAGAGAGATGTCACGTACTATGTTACACACAATGAGACTTGTCAAAAGGTTAAGGTGGAGTTCAAGATCCCTGGTGGATTTTTGCAGTTGTTGCCCATTCTAGAGTGGAAGTTTGAAGATATTTCTAAGGATTTTGTTCACGGTATTCTCCGATCTTTTTTAGGGAATGATTTATTTTGGGTGATTATGGTTCGCTTGACAAAGGTTACCAAGTTTATCCCGATGAGGAAGGAGGCGCATGTTGATGTGTTGGTGCATCTCATTATGGAGCAGTTATGTCAGTACCTTGGGGTGCCCAAGATAATAGTCTGGGACCGTGATGGTCTCTTCACCTCTAAGGAATGGAAGGCTTTTCAGGCATATTTGGGTTCTCGCCTTACCTTGAGCATGACTTTTCACCCTCAGACTAATCGCCAGTCTGAGAGAACAATCAAAACTATGGAGGAGTTGCTGCGGTTATACGTTTTCGATAGAGGAGAACTATGTGAGAGACTTCTACTACTGGTAGAGTTTCCATATAATAATAGCCACAAAGCAAGCATTTGAATGACACCTTATGAAGCACTCTATGGTAGGAGGTGCAAAACACCTTTATCATGGGGTCAGAATGAGGATTCTAAGGTTTTTGGAGTGGAGTACATCGATGACACCAATACTATGACTTGGTTGATCCGAGATCGCATGCTAGTGGCTCAGAGCCGGCCGATGAAGTGCAATAATGTAAAACACAGGATGGTGGAATTCCAAGTAGGTGACAAGGTATTTTTAAAGATTAGGCTGATGCATGTGGTGTCATGTAATCGCGGAAGGAAAAAAGCTCATCCCACAGTACGTGTACCCTTACACCATTTTGGATAAGATCGGTCCTTTGGCTTATAGGCTGGAGCTACCACAGGAATTGGATAACTTACATGATGTATTTCATGTGTCTTCCCTTCGCAAGGCACTACTTTGGCCTGAGTAGTTTGTCACCGCTACATATATCCCTGCAACATCTTATAGATATGTTCAACTAGAGCCTATATAGATAGTAGATTCTGAAGTACGAAGGCTAAGGAGAAAAATTGTTCCATTACTGAAGGTCCTCTGATCTAACCATGGAAAAGGGGAGTACACCTGGGAGCTTATGAACCTTATGCGGCAGCGCTACCCGGAGTTATTTCCCAAAGGTAAATTTAAACACTTACCTTGTATACCTTGTACTTTGTTAACCGTAGACTTTGCTTGGATTCCACAGACAAAATCTTTTTGTTTGTTTATAGGATTTATAATGTCCCATTTCGAGCTAGACCCCTCGTATGTGTTTTGGTGTCACTGTGGTGTCTTGAGACAATGGAGAAGGATGGGAGAAAAGACCCAAGTCCACGGGTTGGCGGTAAGAAGTGGCCTGAAGTGAATTCGTCGAGATAAGTTATGATCCGTCTAGAGAAGTCGGGATTCATTGAGATAACTCGACGAATTCGTCGAGACTAGTAGTGATTAGTCGAGATAAGTTGAGTAATTTGTTGAGTGTGTTGGGTGCGCTCAATGAATTCATCGATAGGACTTGACGAATTTGTCGTGAGGACACGACGAATTTATAGAGTATACTCGACGAATTGACTTGGAGAATTCTTATGTCCAGACTATTTTGACTGTTAGTAGTCAGGGAAGTTACGAATTTAATCGGGATTTTGGGACTTATACAGGACATCACTTTAACATCCTATCTTTTCAGAAGACTTATTTTATGTTATAATAAGTGTTGTCCAATGGGAGAGTGATGTGTGGCAAGGTGATATTTAACCCTAAATCAACCGGTCAATCCTTTATAAAGGATCACCCAAAACCTAGCCGCCAAAGCATCGTTCTTCTTCAGCCAAGCCAATCTTCTCCACTGGAAGAATGAAAATCTGCAATAAACGCCAACAGCCGAACACCATGCAACTAAGGAGGAGAACACGATCCATGGCCAAAAACCAGGTGAGCTTCCTACCCTCTTCCTTGGTGTTAGAACTTTAGATCCAAAATTAGGAGAGACATCGGCTCAAGAGAACTTGGTTTGAGAAAGTTAATGGAGTTTTCCTAGGAAGGGATCACGCTAGACCTTTCGTTCTAGGGAGTCAATCTCCGCAAGAATATCTTTGATCATCACATCTCTTCATTATAAAGATGGCGGACTTGATTTCGTGAAAATTAGTGGTCCAATGACGGAGAAAGGGAGGATAGAAGTTGGACATACCTTGTGTGATGGATGGAGGAAGGAGACGAACCAATGTTGTTCATCCATCTTTACGATGCGTGTAGAAGGTGTTGGACAAAAATCTGTTTTCTGTCTGCAGCATACTTTAAGGCCGATTTTTGGTATGATCCGGTCTGATTCAGGTCTTGATCTCAACATGAAAGTTGAAGCTCTCGGAAAGACTTTTCCAACAGATTGTTACATGTTTTATGGGGAGTTTTGTAGCTCCTTGAAAGTGTCACTGAATTTGGTGCGTTAAAATGACATTTGTACAAGATGAGTTCTGTCCACGTGTACTCAGCCAGACTGAAACTCGATTTCAGGTGTGATAGATTAGATATGGATCTCAGGCTCGACACAAAAGTTGTAGCCATCAGGAAGACCTTTCAATAGATGGTTACACATTATTTTTGGAGGACTGTACCTCCCAGAAATTCATTTTTACTATACTTATGTCGTGAACGTACAAATTTTATAGTCAGTGAAGTTCTCTCATAATAATATTTGTCAGATGCTTATTAAATTTGGGTGACATACATTTTATGATATTTTCCTAACCCTGTTATGTTTCATAATATTTAGAGAAGTATGAGTTGAGATATTGCTAATCACTTCTTACAAATTATTATACATGAATAAATATATTGGAACCTTATTGGGGCTAAAAGTTTGTGGACATGATCAAAATGCTAGACCTGAGCAATGACAGAAATATCAATGGATTTGGTCCTGATATGTCTAATTTAATAGTTTCGTGATTATTAATCTTAGAGGATGGAATGCGCAACGATTGAGATCATGATTGTGGAACAAATAGTTTTGGATTTTACTGATGATCAATGATATTTTATTATGTTGAATTTAATGTTGATAATAACAGATATAAATGTCAAGGCATCCTAAGTTATGGTATAAAGGAACTCATAGTGTAGAACCTGTGTGCAAGAGTGGCACAGGTAAGATGTAATATGAAGGGACTCAGTTGGAACCCTTGGATGCTTGGGAGCATGGGAATATGTGAGGATTGTAAGTGCGTGTCTGTGTTTTGCCAAACAATGTTTGATCCTATGTTGAGAATAAATGTGGCAGGTCAACGGGCTTGCCAGCCATCACACCGACGGAAGCTAGCAGTTAGACCTAGGATAGTTGGGCTGGGCGCTATGGTGATTATTTCACAAAGAACCCTTCCGTGCCGAAGACCCCTTTCGTGATGTTAGGCTAGTTGGACTGGGTTCTTAGGGCACATCTACCCAAGACCCCTTATGTACCGTGTACACAGGAGCTCTGTTGGTTGGAGGACGATAGCATCGTGGCGTACGAAGGCCTAGGCCTGGTAGTGTGGATACCTGCCTAGTAGTGGAGATGCCGATCAACTATTCCTATTTGGCCACGACGGGTGATGCCGGAGGGGATCACTACCTCTCAAAAAGTGGGAACTAAGTTCTATGTCGACATCGCAAATATATGTGTGTGTACGCATGGGTGAGTCATCATATTACATTCATTTCATTTCATTGCATTGCACCAAATAAGATCCTCATCATATAAATTTATATGGACACTTTTATACGATAAGTTACTTTGATGTACTCGATCTTTAACTAATAAATTTGTATGGGCATCTGTATAAGTTAAGTTAAATTCTACACGATGATTTGATATGTTGTTAGAATAGATGTGCCTTTACCTATATTGATATTTACTACTATCACCTGCTTAGTATTGATGTGTCGTTATATACATGTACTGTTGGATTCAACAATGATCTTTTGCCATCTGTTTGATATATATATATATATATATATATATATATATATATATATATATATATATATATATATATTACTGTTATATTGTGCTCGTCTTTCTTTTCCTTCGCCTGGTGCCTAAGAGTCACTGTGGTGAGCGGATGTGAAGCCACTTAGTCTTTATGACTAACGATTGCTACAACCATTTTTAGGAGGACACCCTGCAGACGGAGCTGCGATAACACCTCATACATGTGAACAGTCAGGCTAGGGGGACAAGGCTTGATACGATGATACCTAACTTCCTTTTGTGACTGAAGTGAGTTTTGAGCGATATGATATAGCCTTCAGGCAGTGTTATGTACTCTGATATTATAGGAGCTGATGTAGCTTCTTATTATGATGTACTATTTTGGGCATTCACATTTTTGTGGATCATGACTTCTGTGTTATTTTATTTATTGGGTTGACATTTGTGATATTTGAAATTTAGCCGGCAGAATAGGTGACTTGTGGTACAGATTAACCCGTGTGTTGATGCTACCACAAGATGGCTATTTTGGGAATAAAACTTCCCTCGGCCGTGTCTTGTGTTGTAGGAGGGGGTTTTACAGGAGAATAGATCGACACCTGACAGGAGCCAAGCTTAACTGTAGGTGGAGAATATAGTCGAAACCTAACCAGGAGGAAGCTTAATTAAAGGTGGAGAGTTGACAGCGCACAAGTGCCGAGCTCAATTGGAGGTGGAGAATATAGTCAACACTTAATCAGGAGGAAGCTCAACTAAAGGTGAAGAGTCGATAGCTCATTGGAGCTGAGCTCAACTAGAGATGGAGAGTCGATAACTCACAGGAGCTGAGATTAACTGGAGGTGGAGAGTCGACATATCACAGGAGTTGAGCTTAATTGGCGGTGAAGAGTTGGCAGCTCACAAGAGCCGAGCTCAACTGGAGGTTGAGAGTCGACAGCTTACAGGAGCTGAGCTTAACTGGAGGTAGAGTGTCGACAGGTCATAGGAACCGAGCTCAACTGGAGGTGGAGAGTCGACAGCTCACAGGAGGGGAGCCCAACTAGAGGCGGAGAATATAGTCAACACCTAATCAGGAGAAAGCTCAACTGAAGGTGGAGAGTCAACAACTCACAGGAGCCAAGCTCAACTGTAGGTGGAGAGTTGACAGTTCATTGGAGCCGAGCTCAGCTGGATGTTGAGAGTCAACAACTCATAGTAGCCGAGCTCAATTGGAGGTGGAGAGTCGACAACTCACAGGAGCCGAGCTTAACTTTAGTTGGAGAGTCAACGGCTCGCATGAGTCGAGCTCAACTGGAGGTGGATAGTCAACAGCTCACAAGAGCCTAGCTCAACTGGTGGTGGAGGGTTGATAGCTCACAAGAGCCGAGCTCAACTGGAGGTGGAGAATTGATTCGGGGGGGGGGGGGCAAGTAGCCAGCCCGTGGGAGGGAAGCTTGTACAGGTGCTCAGACTATGATAATAACACACATAAGGAATCTATCTCACATAAGTGGTTTGGTATCCAATATGTAGGAGAAGAGCTCATATAGGGACTCAAACTACGATAAATCCATGACTTGAGAACTTCTATCAGTGTCGAGGTCTCTCACCTTCCTTAATAAATTGCCAAAGAGTCAGATATATCATACTTCTTTGATGATGATGGAAATTTCTAAAGAGATAGTGATCTTCTCTCCATCAAGTTGGGAGGTTGGCATCCATACCTATTCCTGATAGTTCCTCCAGTCGGAGGAGAGATTTAATCGAGGGTAGCTAGGAAACATATAAGGGGGGAGATGATACGACCATCAATTTAAGGGCTTAGTATTACAAGGACACTTAAATCCTGACGCATCGTCCCACCATCTGCATAGGGCTTTTTAGGAGATTCAAGTAAAAGGCTCATTTCCTAACATAATAAAGGAGATTGCTAACAGCTCCTCCACCTGGCTACGAAGGACAGGGTACAAGCGAAGGTAAATGTCTATCAGGGGGGTCCTACAGGACACACACTCGAGTCCACCATACGAAGTCCAGGGTACAAGCAAAGGTAAACGGATCTCGAGGGGGGGGTGGGGCCTACAGGACACGCACTCGAGTCCACCATCCTTCCGCAATCTCATACCTTCCAGAGCATAGTTTAATAGCTGCTCTAAAAGCATGGTGGGTTATCCCACCATGGCAACAATAGTGACACATCCTTCTTTGCAGTATAAACAATCTCTAAGTGTGGGCCTTTTAGTCTTCTCAAAGATCGATGATGCCTTCACACAAGGTATCACTTTGTGAGATCGATCCTTCATTGAGTTTAGGATGTTAGTGCCTAAAACTATTCCTGATAGTTCCTCAAGTCAAATGAGAGATACAATCAGGTGTTACTAGGTTAACATATAAGGGGGGAGCTGATCTCGACCATCAATACAAGGGCTCGGTCTTACAAGCATGCCTAAATCCTGATGCATCGTCACATCATCCGCCATGGGGTTTTTAGGAGAATCATGTCGAATGCTGGTTTCCCAAACCTATCGAGGATATGGACTTCAATGCTTCTATATAACTTGAGACAATCAACACAAAGAAGACAACTCGCAACCACTGATGCCTCTGGGGTCGAGGAAATGTATAAATAACATAGGATCAACATTATAGATAAACAATCATGTTATCGCTAGGGGTAGAATTTTTTTAGATCATTCCCACTCCAGGTACTTACCAGTAGCTCTCCTTATAGATTTGGTAGGTGATAGCCTCCAGTGATTAGAGCTTCTTGGATGATGAAAGGTCCTTTCCAATTAGTATTCAGCTTGCCAATGGCAGCTGCCCTTCCTGGTGCGTCTACCTTCTTCATGACCAGGTCTCCTGGAAGGAAGTGCTTGAGGCGAATATTTTTGTCGAAGTGCTTTGCCATTCTCCTCTTAATCTACTCTTGGCATATGGAGGCTAAGTCATAAAGCTCCTCGATGTAGTCCAGCGAGAGCTTCTGAGCATCTTCATTCTCCATGTGTCATTCTTCACTACCTTCTCCTAATATTATAACCCTCGGGCTCCGAACCTCAAATTCTACTAGGATGAGTGCCTTAGACTCATGGGATAACTTGAAAGGTGTATCCCCAATGGCCGAGTTAGGAGTGGTCCTTAGAGCCCATAGGACCGACGGAAGTTGCTCCGCCTAGTTACCCTTCAGATTGGTGACCTTATTTATTAAGAGGTTGATGATCAGCTTATTGGAGTCTTCCACTTGTTTGTTGCTCCGAGGATGATGTACAGAGGTGAATCAAAGATCCGTCCCTAGCTGCTTGCAGAAGTCTTCCAGCTCCAGGCTGGCAAACTGCGGGCCATTATTGGTGATGATGGAGAGAGGGATCCCGAACCTATAGGCGATTTCTCCCCAGATGAAGTTCTTCATAATCTGAGATGTGGTCTTCACAAGAGCTTTAGCTTCAATCTAATTGGAGAAATAGTCGATCATGACGAGAAAAAACTTCCTCTAACTGCTATCTTGGGGGAAATAACCAATCAAATCAATTCCCCAGATGGCGAAGGGCCAGAGAGCAGCTAATGTGTGAAGTTGTTGAGCTGGCTGCTACTGAAATGGTGCAAAATGTTGACACTGGACACTTCTTTGAGAATGCTTCTGCATCCTTCCGAATGGTTGGACAGAAGTAGCCATGCCTTAGAATCCTCTGCTACAGAGTACGAGTTCCCGAGTGGCTCCCACACTCTCCTGAATAAATTTCCTCAAGCACTCGAGGGATTTCAGCTTCTGATAGGCATCTGGCTAGAGGGCATGAATTGGTTTTGTGGTAGAGTTCCCCTTCATGCAGCAGGTACCAATCAGCTTTGTACCAGAACCTCCTCTGGTCTCCCTCACTGGCAGGAAGCCAACTTGTCATTAAGAACATAATGAACGGGTCCTTCCAAGAAGCCCTTTGATCGATATCCATCATCTCCCATTCCTCAATGGACGGTCGAAATAACTTTATCACTGTTCCTCTAGCTCTGGGACCGTCCTTGGCGAGATAGTCTGCCTCTGAGTTCTCCTCTCGGGGCACATGCTCGATGAAGAACGATTAAAAACCTCCTATTAAGCCTTTAACCTTAGCCAAGTATCTCTGCAAGATGGGGTCCTGAACCTCGAACTCTTCGCTAGTTTATGACGCAACCACCATTGAGTTAGTGAAAGCTCTAAGAACCTGGATTCCCAACTCCTTGGTGAGACACAAGTATAATACCATGGCTTTGTGCTCTGCCTGATTGAACATGATGTGGAAGAGGATCTCGGCTACTTGCTCGATCCTAGTTACTTGGGGGGCTCACCGGAATGACTCCAGCTCCCACAATATTCTTGCACGAAGCTTCGTCCATGAACATATTCCAAGAGATTAGGCTAGAAGTTCCTTTTTCTCCTCCTACCTCGGCCAAGAAGTCAACTGAAAAGTTCGGTACTGCCTGGGCCTTGATCGCCACCATTGTCGAATAAGAAATGTCTAACTCGCTGAACTCTACCGCCCACTTTGCCAACCTGCCGTAATGCTTTACTCCATACAAGAAACTTCACAGCGGATGATCAGATACAACCTTGAAGGAGTTAGCCTACAAATACGGGTAGAGCCTCCGAACCAAAACTAATAAGGCAAAAACTAGCTTTTCCAAGATGGGATACCTCACCTATGCTTGTCGTAACACTCTAATCGCATTATAGATGAGGAGCTGCTTCTTGCCTTCTACTCTGACTAGCACAAAGTTGACTGCCTGTACTCCTACTCCTAGATAGAGGAGGAGATCTTCGCTTTCCTATGGGCCTTGGAGTAGAGGAGCTTGAGTTAGTTGTTGCTTGAGTTTTTGAAATGCCTCCTCACACTCTGCGGTCCACTCGAACTTCCTGTTGCCTCGGAGAGCTTTGAAAAATACGAGAGCACTTCTCCCCTTCCTTGGAGAGGAAGCAGCAAAGACCTACCAACATTTCGGTCAACCTTTGGACTTCTTTTGGATTCTTCGAGTATGCCCTCTCCAAAATGTCCTTGACTTTGTTGGGATTTGGCTCCACCCCCCTTGTAGTGTGGAGGTGACTTTAGAACTTCCCTCATCCAGCTCTAAAAATGCACTTTGTTGGGTTGAGCCGCATCTTGTACTTTTGTAGGGGTACGAAGGTCTCCACCAGATTGTTGGATCCCTCGTTGGATTTGGGCTAGGTATACTAAACTAGGATATTTGACCCAACATGTATAGTCAGGGTCATGTCTGTGTACTAGAGTCTAGGCTATGTCCTTAGAGTCAAAATTTCATAGATCAGCCAACAACAGACTGGAGAAGACTCCAGACTTAGAAAAATTTCAAAGGTTCAGAAAAGTGAGTTTGACGTTCATCGAACTCAGCTCGACGAAAGTCGTGCTCAGCTCGACGAACTTAGAGACAATTCTTTGGGTTGAGCTCGACGAACTTTGTTCTCAGGTCGATGACTTCTGGATACTCTACTTCAACATTCTAAGTCCAGAATAATTTCACTGAACTCCAGTTGATGAATTTATGTTCTCAACTCGACGAACTTAAACCACAATATTGACAAGTTTTATCAAGTAGCAGCTAGCAGTTCTCAGGTCGACGAAATTAGTTCTCAGGTCGACGAATTCTTGATGCTCTACTTCAATATTCTAAGCTCTACTCCAGTCGACGAAGTTAGATTATCAGCTCGACGATCTTAGTCCACAGAATTGGCAATTTTCAAGAAGAAAGCAGTTAGCTGTTCTCAGGTCAACGATCTTGGATCTCAGGTCGACGAACAATAATTATCTGGTCGACGAACAGGACTTCTCAGCTCGACGAACTCTGGACTCAGCTCAACGAATTCTGTTCTTTGCTCAACGATTTCTTTGCAAATCCATACTTGGATTTTTCCCTCCTTCTAACCTTATTTTATTGTAGTAATTCCTGAGTAATTAATGCTTAATAATCTATGAATATTACCGTTAGAAACAGCATTGATTATGGAATTCATCAGGATTATTACTTTCCGCTTTTCAATGGAACAGTTGGGGAAATCATTTAATACAGACATTCTCAAGGCCGTCAACAGTCAATGAAGGAAGGAATTTGAAAGAATAAGTTCCTAACCACCTAAGGGGGGGGGGGTGAATAGGTGTAATTCATGTTTTTCTTTTAAGGCAGAAAAGCTGTTCAGTTAACTAATAATAAACTATAAATTCTACTGCTAACACAGCACAACAAACACAGAAACAATCAATCACAGAGTGCACACAGTATTTATAGTGGTTCCCCAAAGTCTGGGTACATCCACTTTCCCCCTTCGCCTATCTAGCAGTGTACTAGATTTGGCCTACCTTCTGCACTTCACCTCAGATCATCAGATCTTATAGCTCAGAACCTAAACCAGGTTCCTACAGCTCAGAGTGTATCCACACTCCTACAACTCAGGCCAACTGCCCTACCTCAGCCTTCAACAAGGCCTACACTCAGGGATCACAATCTGCTACACCTCATGCTCACAGCCCTACCACTCAAAGAAAATAATCTCCTACACTCAGCCTTTATATAATTGGCTTAGAGCTCAGATCTAGAATAGATCCTACAGAAATTAGTGTTTTCAAAGTAATTAACCACCACCCAGATAGAGAGAAGGGATGGATGGCTTCTTGATCAGTTCTTGGAAGAACTTGATGGCAGAGATAACCCTCTCTTAGCTTTCTTCAAAGGTTCTTGAATCTGAACTCAGTAGGGTTGAATCTCCTGAGAAGTTGATCTTCAATCAGCTTCTGACTTGAGATTCAGATCTCGATCTGAATCTTTCTTGGCAGCCTAGTTCAGCAACTTCTCTTCTTAGAAGGAGCTCTCTCTCTCCAACTTCTTAGATCTTCTGTCGAAGGTCTTCATCTTTTTCTGTGTTGATCGATATCTGTGTAGATCTTCAATCTTTATTGTAATTGATCAGTCCCTTTCTGTTGAAGGAGAAGGCCTTTATATAGTCTTCCCCCATGGTAACCGGCTGATCCGGTTTCTAACAACCTTCTGACAGCTTTGACAGTTGTGGTAGACCGGTTAGAAATGGCAGCTGTCAAGTCATCCAGTCACTTCTTGAAAATAATGTCTCTGTCTGAAAGTGTCGAGACTGATCTTCATCATGTGTCGACACAAGTAGGCTAAGTGTCGACACAAGTGAACTAAGTGTTGACACAAGCCTTGGTGGTGTCGACACATCTCTTCTGTTGTTGATACTGCTACTCAACAAAGCCTTCTGTTGAATGTGTCGACACATGCCTTTGTGGTGTCGACACAGTCACTTCTATTCTTCATACAAATTTACTTTGTTGAAATTCTATCATGTGTCGACACAAGTCCTGTGTGGCAACACATTTGTTGTCGACAAGATCTTCTAGGTGTCGACACTGCCTCAGTGTGTCGACACAAATACTTCTTCTTTTTAACTTTGTTGAATCTCTGATGTGTATCGACATAAGTCCTGTGTGTCGACACAGTTGATGTCGACTAGATATTTCTATGTGTCGACACTGTCTTTTGGTGTCGACACAGTTGATATCGACTTTGCTTCTCTGTGTGTCGACACTGCCTCCTGGTGTCGACACAATTCCTTATGGTGTTGACAAAGCCTTTCCTGGTGTCGACACAGCTCACTCCGAGTGTCGACATAGCTTGTCTCCAGTGTCGACACAAGCCTTCATAAGTGTCGACACTGCTTCTCTAGGTGTCGACACATGGACTTAGAAATTTTTCTGCATTTCCTGCAATTACTTAACCTGCACATATAAACTCAAAACACATCAAATACACCTTGATGTATATCATTGAGTAGGGTGAAGCTTCTTCAAATCTGTTACACATTTTCTGAAAGTCCACCTAGTGTCAACTATGTTCACCTATGGGGGGGGAATAGGTGACGTGCAGCGCTTTTGCGGAATTTAAATTGTACCTGCACACGAAAATAAAACAACACAGCACAACAAAGTACACAAGCTATTTATTGTGGTTCCCCGACTTGGGTACATCCACTTTCCCCCTTCGACCTATCTCCCAACCAGGGACGACTCGGTCTCTTCTCCAACGGGATTGAAATCCAATCCCTGCACTATCGGAAGGAACCCTTCCACACGTAGGAGTCAACACTCCCACAAACCGGGTTGCACCCAACCCTTACAACTAGGAACCAACGTTCCTTTACAACAAAAGTAAAATAGAATGTACACGAAATACAAACTACGTGTGGAGACTACGGTGTCCCTCTTTGTTGACGACGTGATCTTGAAGTCTACAAAGAGTCCACAACCTTGGTCTCTCTTGGAGAGGATCTCCCCGGAACCGGCGGCGGCAAGATGGGCGGCGGCTAGGTTCACGGGATTGGCGGCAACAACGATATGCGGCTGCTGTTCTTTAGAGATCCAAACTTCGTAGCGAAGCTAGCTAGGTCTACCAACGGTCACACTAGGATCAATCGTCTCGATCTATTCGGATGGGGAAGATTTTTCCGATCTACAAATCGAGAGACAAGAGATCTCCGGTTAGACACGTGAGACGCTGATATTAGCTAGGCTTCTGTCGCAGGAGGATCTGGGCGAAACCACGATCAACCGGCGAACAACTTGGCGCGAGCGGCGGCGGCGGCGGCGGAGCGGAAACGGCAATCTAGGTCAAATCGCGGCTCGCGTTTTTCTTTTCTTATTCGCTTCTTTTACTGTTCAAAAATACCCGTGTATTTATACACTGTAGATACTAACAATATGACCGTTGTGGGTCTGGCCACAAGTAGAAACCCGAAATCCGGTTCAAAATAGTCCAGCGGCAGAATCCGGTCCACCAGCTTTCAGAGAAATCGCTAAGTAAAAATCGGCGAGAATCACAGGTGATTCTCGACGAATCAGCGGGAATCAGTTAGTGATTCTCGACGATTCGTCGAGAATCACTAGTGATTCTCGCCGAATCACTTTTTGATTCTCAACGAATATAACTTGGTATTCAGGATCTGCTCTGCGATGGGTTCGGCGAGAATCACTAGTGATTCTCGCCGAATCTTACTTGGCACCGTTTTGAGGTAGCCGGAAAGAGTCGGCGAGAATCACTAATGATTCTCGACGATTCGGCGAGAATCACTTGGTGATTCTCGTCGAATTACACTTAGACGAATTTTCGTCTTTCCACCCGCGAGCTGCTCCTTGACCCATCCTTGCTCCTTGTCTGCTCTTGTATAAACACGGCCCTGTACTTGAAAGTAAGTGCACTCCAATAGAGAGAGTACACGTAGGCCAACACACTGATCTGCTCAACGAGGGATTACGTCGTGCAGACCCATGTATATTGAACTACTGTACCCTCACATTGGTGTGCACTTAGCGTGGAATAACTGCAAGCACAACTTGAGAGATTTCATCAAATACATTGTGAATTCGTCTTAGCTTGACAGGTGGCTTCCTCAAATCCAGGTAATTGTGGATATAATACCCAACAATCTCCCCCTATTTGACGAAGCCAAAACCCTACAAGCTAAGATGAATAACACCAATCAAATAATATAAACAGCATTCAGAATTTAAATATACAGCACAAGATAATATAGGCAGACAAATCAAGACTTGAGTCATTCATAATTTCAAATACATATATATATATATATATATATATATATATATATATATATATATATATATATATATATATATATATATATATATATGTATATATACATAATCTCAAGATTGTTCAAATAATAACAATAACCATTAATAGTTCTTAAGAGAGAATGACAAGCTATAAAGTTTTGACTATTTTTCTTTGGCTAAGTCATCCTTGAGTTTTTGCGCCAAATACTTCTTTCTTTGCCTCTCCATATACTCTTTGGGCTTTGGATAATATCTGGGAGGAGGAGCTTTATCTGCCGTCGTGTTGGTCCTGAAGAAAATGTTTCGTTTCGCTTCATACGTCTTGTGCATTTCCCACTCATACTGCCTGTATACTTCGTTTCGATTGATTTCTCCTTTTTCCTGTAGCCAGAAGGTGTCCAAGATGATATTCTTTGAAACTGGACTCCACTTTTCATTTCTTACTCCCTCCTCACTCAGTCGAATTCTCTTTTCAGCTTGTGTCTCCATGGAGGTCCCTTCTTGAGCTTTTCGCTTGCCCCTGGCTTTTGCTAGGGCCTCCTGGTCAAACATGCTCATCAGTTTTGCTTTAGAAATAGCCCTAGCATCAGCTTCACTCATGGGAACATCAGCAGCACTTACTCCCGCAGCAGCCGTAGTAGTCTCAGGAGCATGAATACCTACAGGATTCAAATCGACGCCTAACGCTTGTTGGAGCATCCACCAGCAGCTGTCATAGACATATTTGTTTGACTGTTCGAAGTTTGTGATCATGATTTCTTAAAGCTCGGCCATCTTAGCTATATATTCCTTCACCCCCTTTTTGGCTCGACTGCGATGGAATTTGCATATGAGTGCAGCGAGTCATCAATATGCTTTGAAGTCCTGGAGAATTCATTGACTAAGGCTTGCTGATTGGCATTGAGAGTTATCATATTACCGTCAAACTTTTGAATGTTGTTTGCTACAACATGAGCATTCTGATTTACTACGGCAAGAGTATCGGTGTTCCTTTTCAATCCGGCCATAAGAAGAGTGACCGTTTGGCCGACCGCTGTATACTTTTCTTCAAATTTCTTGTCCATCACGTCAAGTTTATGATTGATCTCCACCATATTCTTGAGCATGAGATTTTCAGATTCCTTAATCCTTTTCAGCATTTTATTTTGAGCTTTTTCAAAAGAGGTCTTAAGCTCATCCATTATGCCCTGAATGATATTCACGGTGTGAGTGGCTATATCATCTCGTAGAGGAATATTCTGAGGCACTTCTTGGCCTTGCACTTCATCAGAAGCACCTGTAGAGCTAGACACCAGCACAGTCTCTAATGGGGGAATGCTGGCGGCCTCTGGAGATTTCTCTGACTCCCCCTCCACTCATGCACCAATGTTCTCAGGAGCCATCTCAGGTGCGTGTTTGTCAGATGGAGGTTCAATGATATCCTGTGTCTCCACTGCGTCATGTCCCTCATTTCCGTTTTCCTCTCCTTCATCATCCATGAAATCATCTTCATCAGCATCCTCTTTCAACTCTTGGTCAGCAGTCCCCTGTACATCAGCTTCGGCTCCTTGATCGTTCCGGTTCAGGGCCTCCTCATTCTCTGGCACAGCTTCACTGTCTTCTTGTATATCTGCCACAGCATATCTGGCCATTTGGGTGATGTCAGCTACGATATCTGCATGAGTGGGTAGAGGCTCCCCCTCAATTCCTGCAGTCAAAGTATCAGGAATTTCACTGGGGGTTTCTGCTGGAGATACATCCTGTTGTTCTTCCACGGCAGCTTGCCCAATCCGCCTCTCCCATCTGTCAAAAACACTTGAGTCCATCTTCTTCAAGTAGTGTAAAGGAACACCTTTACTCATGTCAAACTTGTCTCCATTCAGCTGATTGAGATACAGACTTATGATTCGGCCAAAGCTCGGAGATCTCAGGGTGTCCTTTATCTTCTCAAACAGCAAAGCCCCCCAGTGGAAACTTTTCCGGCAGACAATTGCCACCAGGATCTTGAACATGTCCCCAGAGATATGGTCATGAGAGCCTGGCTTGTAGATGAGTACTTTTCCGATTATGTCTGACAGAAGCTTCCCTTCTTCATTCATATCCTTGCGCTTTATTGACTGTGTTCCTCGAGGGAGTCCACAGAATAATAGAGTCCGAGTTTTGTCTTCTTCCTCAAGATAGTCCTCATGCTCCGAGCTAGAGAGCTGCAGGAAGCGGGTCAGCTTGCTGGCAGACATCTTGATCTTTGCCCCGGCTACCTTGCTTTTGATAAGAGAATCGTCATTCCGGAGTTTTGCGGTTGCAAAGAACTCCAGCACCTCCTTGTCCAGGATTTTACAGGGATGCTCTAGGATGAATGAGAGTCCAGCCTCCTCTAGCATAGGATGATGTTCCTGAATTCATCTGAGGCATGAGAGAACCCCATGCGAACCAGCTCGCATCCAGTGACTAGCCCAGCAGTTGTCCTTGGAGCCATCGTAAATCTAGGGAGAAAAGCCCTACTCTATGCTTAATCAAAACTCAAAAAGGATGCGACACTAGTGATCAAGTCCAAGAAAGGGTGAAAGGGTGGTTACCTAACGGCGTAGACGGTGAGTTAGTTCGATGAAGATGAGGGGCACCGGACGGGAGAGGTCGTCGGTGAGAAACTTTGGCGGGGTTCTTGCGTGAAACCTTCGGTGAGAAACTAGCAGATTCAGTGAGTTTCCTGAGGAGTTCGGCGGGATTCGACGGGATTCGACGGAGCCTGCACGATTCCTGGTGAGTTTCCTGCGGAGTCCTGCGGAGTTCTTCTTCGCTCGACGAAAATCCTGCGGAGTTCGGCGGGATTTGGCGAGAACCTTGCGGGAAGATGATTCGGCGAGGACCGTACGGGATTCGTAAGGAATGTGAAGAGTCGGCGAGTTCCTTCAGCGTTTCGTCGAGTATGCTGCGGTAAGTTTCCCGTGGAAATGAAAGGTCGGCGGGATTTCTTTGCGTTAACTACAGGTTTTAACAAGGGTTTTAACGAGATCCCTTTGCTAAGAATCGGCGGGAATTTGTCTACGTTGAAATCGAAGGTTTTCTTTAATAGGAATCTTCAGGTTAAGAGGCATGCAGCATTTTCGAAGTCTTCTGATGTCAAGTCAATTTGAAAATTATAACTATATATATATCTTAAAGCCAACCTATTTGGGTTTGAACGGGGTTTTTCCAAACACTTCTAGATGGCAATCTTCGCTAGTTTTTAGTGAACTAAGTTAAGCCTGTAGGTGTTAGATTTCAAGTCTACCAGTGGAAATAACTCTTTAATGGTGTATCTAAGGTTTATATTCATCGTGTTACCCTATCCTTGGATGTGCATACATACACGTATATATATATATATACATATGTATATGTATATAAAGATATAAATATATATGTAACTGTCAATGGAAAACGACTCAAGTCTTGGAACTGATCATAAGTACCTGGGATTTTGAGAGTCATCGTTTACTCCCTCAGGTAGAACATATTAGGAGCTCAATGTGAGTATGCTCAAGTAGATATCACATCTGTTATTTCAGACGCTTGTTCCAATTTAGTCTTGAGCCACCTACTGTCTAGTTCCCATCATATTCACGGGAACCTAGACTACCCTGCAAGAGAGAATTACTTTACCTTAGGAACCCAAATCACATTGTGTCCTAGGTTCCTGTTAGCATAAGCACTCGACTGCCTTCCTTCAGAAAACCTGTCAGGAAGGCTACCTCTGCTCAGAAAATATGGATAGGCCCTTGCCTTTGGCACAGAGGGGTTATGCCAACAGTCGATGGCAAAGTGTCCCACTTTGCCACAGCACCAACACGGGTGAATGTTGTATCGCCGTTTGTGACCTGATCTAGTGACTGAGGTAGTCACGGTCCTAGGTCTCAACGGGATAGGGCATGATCTCCTAACAAAATTTCCTCTTCCACCGTGACACGTGGAAGTGTGGAAGGAATGCATGTTGCGGGCGTCATGAGGCCGGGGAGGTGGTGCCTTCCTTTCAGGCATCCCCCTTCCTGAGGCCCCATGAAAACTTACACCATGACTTCTAACTTCCCTGTCCTGTGTCCTCGGGTGGTGAGAAGTGTTCTGTGAGCTGGTACATGCAGATTCACACCGAGTTGAGGCAGTGGCAGTGAATACAAAGGGATCAGAATGAGCCTTAGATATTCTCTCATGGGTGGCCACGACGGCCCTTGCACTACAGGTGTCTCCACATGAGGACAGATCACCCTTGCAGTGACCACGATTGTTCCTGTGATCATACCTGAAGGCATGATGAGTTGCCTTCCTACTTGGAGTGGGGGGTCGGAATACCGTTTCCCCATTTCTCCACGAATTGATAATCCGGGAGATCCACCAATTTTCTTGTTTTCTCTTTATAACATCAACCTTGGAAAAGTTTGATACTATTCTTTTCTCATTCTCTAGACTACTTTCTAGAGCTGAGATTTTGGAGTCCTTGACCTTGTTGGATGCCAATTGGAGAACCAACAAGATCTTCAGTCGAGCAATCTCTTGAGCTTGCTCCTCAGCAAGTAGGTTGCTTGTCTGAAGGGCTCTCTTCAGGGAATCAGCATTTTCTGAAGGAAGGCAGTTCTTGTCTTCAGAAACTTCAAGAGATACGGGGCAGGATGAAGAAGTTACCTGCTCTTCAGTGATATTGTCATTAGAGCCAGTGACCATTGTGTCATCCTCATCAGAGCTGCTTTCCTCACTGGCCTCTTCAGTCTCTGACACGGACACTGGAGCTCTGATGCTGTCCGAAAGATCCTTGCCTTCATCTTCAGAAGCGAGGACCCCCACATACGCTTCATCCTCTGATTGACAGCAGATTCCAGCTTTCTCTGACCCCCCCATCAGCTCTGAGATCATCACCCACATAGATTTAGCTGTCCTACATTTTTCCAACCTAGAGCGAGAAGCTCCAGACCAGATATCCAAGATAATTTGACGAATCCTCTTGTCCAAGTTAAATAGTGACAGTTCCGTCTCTGACATCTCTGCAATGCACTTGGGCACTTCGATATTCTTTCCAGAGCAGGAGGTCTTCATAGGAATGAAAGGACCCTCTTCCAGGATGAAAGATGCTCGAGGATCAATGGCCTCCAAGTGATATGACACCCTCATCCTCCAGACAGGATAATACTCCTTTGTACATGCGGGAAGTCTTAGTGGCGATATCTCATAATCCAGCTCCATGCTTCTGACACCGGTGGTAGGATACTACTCAAGTTGTAAACCTTTTTGATGAGCAAACTGGCTCTGATACCACTTGAAAGTCCACCTAGTGTCAACTATGTTCACCTATGGGGGGGGGGGGGGGGAATAGGTGACGTGCAGCGCTTTTGCAGAATTTAAATTGTACCTGCACACGAAAATAAAAACAACACAGCACAACAGAGTACACAAGCTATTTATAGTGGTTCCCCGACTTGGGTACATCCACTTTCCCCCTTCGACCTATCTCCCAACCAGGGACGACTCGGTCTCTTCTCCAACGGGATTGAAATCCAATCCCTGCACTATCGGAAGGAACCCTTCCACACGTAGGAGTCAACACTCCCACAAACCGGGTTGCACCCAACCCTTACAACTAGGAACCAACGTTCCTTTACAACAAAAGTAAAATAGAATGTACAAGAAATACAAACTACGTGTAGAGACTACGGTGTCCCTCTTTGTTGACGATGTGATCTTGAAGTCTACAAAGAGTCCACAACCTTGGTCTCTCTTGGAGAGGATCTCCCCGGAACCGGCGGCGGCAAGATGGGCGGCGGCTAGGTTCACGGGATTGGCGACAACAATGATATGCGGCTGCTGTTATTTAGAGATCCAAACTTCGTAGCGAAGCTAGCTAGGTCTACCAACGGTCACACTAGGATCAACCGTCTCGATCGATTCGGATGGGGAAGATTTTCCCGATCTACAAATCGAGAGACAAGAGATCTCCGGTTAGACACGTGAGACGCTGAGCTTAGCTAGGCTTCTATCGCAGGAGGATCTGGGCGAAACCATGATCAACCGGCGAACAACTTGGCGTGAGCGGCGGCGGCGGCGGCGGAGCGGAAACGACGATCTAGGTCAAATCGCGGCTCGCGTTTTTCTTTTCTTCTTCGCTTCTTTTACTGTTCAAAAATACCCGTGTATTTATACACTGTAGATACTAACAATATGACCGTTGTGGGTCCCACAAGTAGAAACCCGAAATCCGGTTCAAAATAGTCCAGCGGCAGAATCCGGTCCAGCAGCTTTCAGAGAAATCGCTAAGTAAAAATCGGCGAGAATCACAGGTGATTCTCGACGAATCGGCGGGAATCAGTTAGTGATTCTCGACGATTCGTCGAGAATCACTAGTGATTCTCGCCGAATCACTTTTTGATTCTCAACGAATATAACTTGGTATTCAGGATCTGCTCTGCGATGGGTTCGGCGAGAATCACTAGTGATTCTCGCCGAATCTTACTTGGCACCGTTTTGAGGTAGCCGGAAAGAGTCGGCGAGAATCACTAATGATTCTCGACGATTCGGCGAGAATCACTAGTGATTCTCGCCGAATCGGCGAGAATCACTTGGTGATTCTCGTCAAATTACACTTAGACGAATTTTCGTCTTTCCACCCGCGAGCTGCTCCTTGACCCATCCTTGCTCCTTGTCTACTCTTGTATAAACACGGCCCTGTACTTGAAAGTAAGTGTACTCCAATAGAGAGAGTACACGTAGGCCAACACACTGATCTGCTCAACGAGGGATTACGTCGTGCAGACCCGTGTATATTGACCTACTGCACCCTGACATTGGTGTGCACTTAGCGTGGAATAACTGCAAGCACAACTTGAGAGATTTCATCAAATACATTGTGAATTCATCTTAGCTTGACAGGTGGCTTCCTCAAATCCAGGTAATTGTGGATACAATACCCAACATTTTCCAATGTACCCAACAATCTCCCCCTATTTGGAGAAGTCATAACCCTTAGTAAATGATATACACTATTCATAACAAATATACATTATGATGTATAACAATATTATATGACAAGGTAAATACTTAAAACAAAACATAAAAGATATTTCATCACAGAATAAGTATGCTAACACAATGAGCAATCATTATAGTTTTGTTTCAACATCCAATACTTTCTTTAATAAAAGTTTACATAGATTTTAACACTACATATTACAATGTTATAAAAATCTAGTAAAACAAAACTAAGGCTTCTCTAGCTCCTTGATGACAATTCCTTTGCCTGATTGAACTTTGGCTTGTACAGGAACATCAGAGTCATCAGCTGGCTTCTTGCCCTTCAAATCCT
The DNA here is from genome assembly GCA_039583875.1 of Platanthera guangdongensis. Classification (NCBI taxonomy): domain Eukaryota; kingdom Viridiplantae; phylum Streptophyta; class Magnoliopsida; order Asparagales; family Orchidaceae; genus Platanthera; species Platanthera guangdongensis. The sequence continues at coordinate 30,020,105 of CM077163.1, forward strand.
TCTTCTTTAGCTCTTCAGCCATTATTCTTTGTCTTTCAAAATAATGAAAGGGCATAGGGAAATATTTACTAGGATCCTGAGCATTAGGAGGTAGCTTCCCCAGTTTTGCCTTCTTTCTATAATGTACAATAGCTTCTTGCCTGGCTTCATGTTTTCTCCATTCTTGTTCAGAATACCATTTACCCCTATCATGGGTCTGGTCCTTAACAGCTTTCCAAGTAGTCAGTATAATGTTCCTAGAAGTAGGACTCCATTGCTTAAAATCAGGCTTTAATTCTGCCTGTTCTCTGAATCTCTTCTTGGATAATAGAGCTTCTTGTTCTTTAGTCAAAACTTCCTCATGCACTGGCTTGTCTACTTTCTCAAGAGTAATATTTTTATTTCCTTCAGGAGGATTGTACATAGATTGTACTTCATGATGTATCATCTCAAAATCTGCTGAAGGATAGATTACTTGGGCAACTTCAGCTTGTTCACCTCCAAAAATAGTAGGATTGATACCAGATTTAGCCACGTTGTCATCATCACAAAGGGGTGGATATCCAAGTGTGGCTCTGATGCTATTGGAAATCCATTTAGCATGATCAGATCCAGCTTTGACTAATACTCTCTCCCCCTTTATGACTTCTCTAGCCACATGATCTCTAAGATCATCCTTCTGAAATCGGATATGTTCCTCCAAAAAAATTAACTTGATCCTTATAAAAGCCCTTTAACTTCAGCAGCAGTCCAGAAATAGTCTTTTGAGATAGCTCAATAGCTGTTTTGACAGCAGTTATGCCTTCCTGGAAGTCCTTATCAAACTTCTCTTTATCAAACTCTGGCTTGGCTTTAGACTTATCAGCAGGCTGGGCTGTTGTAACATTTTTCAGTTCTATAACAATTGCATTATGTGATGCAGTCAGATTATCATTCATCCTAATCTGATTTTCTAATACATAGCCCTGCTTCACTGCTATATCATCAACTTGTGTCTTGATTTTCTCTTGGTGTATGGCTAGGAAAACCACAGCATTTCCACCCTTGTGGAAACAATCAGTCATCTCCTTCTTATGCTGATTAACTTCAAACCTTATAGTTTTTATGTCTTGAGCTAAGGAGAATTGGAGATCTTTGTGTGTCTCATCCATATACTTCTCCATTGCAATCCTTTGCTCATCCAACTTCACTTGCATGGATACTAACAATGAACTGTAATCAATTATTGGAGCAGGCTGAGAAGCAGCAGTTTGTAATGCCTTCTTGTAGCTTTGATTTCTTCTTTTGAATACAATAAGCTTCCTCTTCTTAGCTTGGACCTCAGCTGCATCCTCAAAATCAGAGATACTGGCTTTATCTACTCTATCCTTTGGACTAGGAGGCAAGTCCTGTACAGTCTTAGGTAGCTCCCCCTGAGTCCTTTGCTCCTCAGTCTCAGTTCTACTTTGCTCCTCATCAGTTATAGCAGTCTCCCCCTGAGTTCCTACTTGCTCCACCTCAAGTTATACTTGGTCCTCCTCAAGGTTAACTGGCTCCCCCTCAAAAGCTGCTTTCTCCCCTTGTGTCTCTTCCTCCATAGCAGTGAACAACTCATCTTCGGTAAATTCTTGTTGGGAAGGAATTGAAGACTCTCTTATTTCAGGAACATTAGCAGCAACAGATGTATCTTCCATGATATCATCTTGTGCTTGACTGTGTAGTTGTGTTGGCTGGTCAACATTAATCAAAGACTCAGTTAATACTTCATCCTCAATATGGAAAGTTGATTGATTAACTTCATGTATTACCTCAAGGATTATTTGAGTTGTTAGTTCACTGTCTAAGTGAGTTGGCACATCCTCATGTTGAGGCTCCCCCTGGAGTGGATCCAGGTGAATGAGGCTAGCTGATGGTTGCTCCCCCTGCCTCTGTGCTTCATCTGCAGGGTCTTGTGCAAGAATGTCTTATATTGAAGATTTTTCAGGAACTTCTTGCCTCTCCACATCAGGCATGTCCTTGGTTAGAACCCTATCCAATCTGGAGATTATCCTGATGTCCATCGTCCTCATGTGTTTAATTTTAGAACCAGCAGCTTGGTCCATTACTTCTGGAATAGTTCCATCTAAGTACAGGCTCATAATTCTACCCAGATTGGGCTTCTTAATGCTTTCTGTAATCTTCTCAAAAATAACTGCTGACCAATCAGTTTTTAGTTTAAAGATGATCCTTGTCATCAAGCTGAACATATAAGCTGATATCCTATCATGCCCACCTGGCTTGCACAGAATCACCTTTCCTACCACTTCACATAAGAACTTTCCTTGCATATTCATGTCTTTCCTGTTAAATACTGAGCCAATCTTCATGGTGGAATTCAGTCCACACCATTAAAGTGCTTCCCTTAGCTTTGATGCAGGTACATCTTCTTCATCTTGTGTTCTAGGCAAGTGAAGAACTTTTCTTAAACTCTTCTGGGTGAGTTTTACTTTTACTCCATGGACTATGGATCGAATTTTGAGTCCAGCCTGATCTTGGGTAACAGCACCAAAGAATTCTAATGTTTCTTTCTTCCAGATCTTCGTTGGTTCAAAAAGTAGAAATTCCAACCCATTCTCAGTAATTAGGGTTACACCCTCATTAATTTCTGGTTCCGCATGGTCAAATGCATTGCGTACTAGCTCATATCCTTCATTGACATTCTCTTCAAGCTTTGGTGCCATTAGGGTTTAGAGAAATCTTGAATTTAGATGAGAGAGTTGTCGACACAAAGTTTTGGTCTCGAAACTATGGAGAGCGTGTCGACAGACAATGTTGAGGACCTATTTATACATTTTTAAAAATGAAGGTGAAAAGGCACGTCAAAAATCCTCTTAATGTGTCGACACGGTTGAAAAGTGTCGACACAAACTACTTAAGTCTCGACAACAGTGTTGACTTTTATGTGTCGACACCAATTATGATGTGTCGACACTTATACATCTGCGTTCGACGATTAGTCGATACTCTATTCGACGAAATATGTATTGAACCTAAGTGTCGACACCACTTCTGCATGTGTCGACACGACTTTTCTGAAGTGTCGACACCTATTTTCTAGATGTGTCGACATCATTTCTCTGGAATGTCGACACCACTTCTATGTGTTGACACAGACAACTTCTTGTGTTGACACTATTTTACTTAGCCAATTTTATTAAACTATTCTAAGTTCAACATTCCTAATTCAATTTTAAACTTATTGAATTTAGTTTCATCTAGAGGCTTAGTAAACATATCAGCAATTTGATAATCAGTTTTGACATATTCTAGTGAGATGTCCTCTTTCTCTACATACTCTCTAAGAAAATGTTATCTAATTTCTATGTGCTTATTCCTACTATGTGAAACAGGATTATTAGCAATAGAAATTGCACTTGTAGAATCACAAAGCAAAGGTGTTCTACTTACTTTAATACCATAGTCTTCTAGCTGGTGCTGAATCCACAAAAGTTGTGCACAGAAGCTTCCTGCAGCAACATATTCTGACTCAGATGTGGAGATTGCCACACTGGTCTGCTTCTTACTGCTCCAAGACACTAGTCTTCCACCTAGAAATTGACAGGTGCCTGTAGTTCTTTTTCTATCTTCCTTGCAACCTGCAAAATCTGCATCTGAATAGCCTGTCAGTAGAAAATCTCCATTCCTAGGGTATCAAAGGCCTAGATTAGGTGTGCCGTTAAGATTTCTCAAAATCCTTTTTACAGCAGTCAGATGAGATTCTTTAGGGTAGGATTGGTACCTAGCACAGACACATGTAGCATACATGATATCTGGTCTACTGATAGTCAGATATAGGAGGGAGGCAACTATCCCTCTATACAAAGTTTCATCTACAGGTTTCCCTGCATCATCTTTGCTAAGAGATACACTTGACCCCATAGGAGTTCTCATGGTAGTGGATGATTCCATACCATACTTCTTTATTAACTCCAGGGTGAACTTAGACTGAGTTATGGACAAGCCATCTTCAGTCTGTCTTATTTGGAGACCCAAGAAAAACTTAAGTTCTCCCATACTGCTCATTTCAAATTTTCCTTGTATAAGTTTTGCAAACTTTCTGCAAAGATTACTTTCAGTAGACCCAAATATTATGTCATCAACATATATTTGGACTAGGATAATCTTTCCTTGGGATTCCGTTAGGAATAGAGTCTTCTCTATTTTCCCCCTTGAGAATTTGTTCTCAATGAGGAAACTAGACAGTGTTTCAAACTAAGCCCTTGGGGCTTGTTTCTACCCATACAATGCTTTCCTAAGTTTATAAACATAATCAGGTTTGAGAGGATCAACAAAACCTGAGGGCTGCTCTACATAGACTTCTTCTTTAAAATTTCCATTCAGGAATGCTGATTTCACATCCATTTGGAATAACTTGAAACCTTGATATGTTGCATAAGCAAGGAACATCATGATTGCCTCCAGTCTTGCTACTGGGGCAAAGGTTTGATCAATGTCAATACCTTCTTCCTGCCTATATCCTTTTGCAACAAGTCTTGCTTTGTTCTTCACAATGATCCCATTCTCATCCAATTTGTTCCTAAAGATGCACTTTGTTCCAATGATGTTGTGGTCTTTTGGTTTAGGAACTAACTTCCAGAACTTGCATCTTCTGAACTGATTCAGCTCCTCTTGCATTGCATCAATCCAATGTGGGTCTAGAACAGCTTCTTCAAATTTCTTTGGTTCCACTTGTGATAGGAAGCTGGAGCAAAGAACTGTGCTCAGATTCCTGCTTCTTGTTTGCACTCCTTGTCTTGGATCACCAATTATCTGATTTGCTGGATGAACCTTTAAGTGTCTATTAGCTGGAGGTAGTCTATCTTCAGGTTGAACACCTCCAGCCTCTTCATTAAGCTGCACCTCTTGGTTTTCTTCAGCATTTAGAGAGTCTTGTACTGCCCCTGGACAGCAGCCACCATTTTCCACTACCTGATTTACAGTAGAATCTTCTGTAATGGTAAGCTTATCCATTCTCTCATTTAAACCTGTAGAACTACAAGCACTACTTGGCAACTCACAATTAATCAGTCTTGTTTCATCAAAGACTACATGTACAAACTCTTCTACAACTTGAGTAATCAAGTTGTAGACTCTATAAGCCTTACAATTGTTGATATACCCAACAAATATCCCATCTTGGGATTTGGCAGCAAACTTAGTTAGATAAGACTTGTCATTGTTAAGTATATAGCACTTGCAACCAAAGATCCAAAAATAGGATATGTTTTGTTTTCTTCCCTTCACAATCTCATAGGGAGTCTTTTTGTGGCTCTTGGTGATAGTAGCCCTATTGATCACATGACAAGCAGTGTTTACTGCATAAGCCTAGAAATATTCTGGGAGAGAAGTGTCACTCAATAGAGTTCTACCAGCCTCTATGAATGTTCTATTCTTTCTTTCAGCAATACCATTTTGCTGTGGTGTTCTAGGTGAGGAAAATTCTTGAAAAATCCCAAATTTTTCAGACAATCTTGTCATACTTTCAGACTGAAATTCAGTACCATGGTCACTTCTGATTTTAACCACTGTACTGTCCAACTCATTCTGAATTTGTTTAACAAAACTATATAAGACAATTGGGGTTTCAGATTTTTGTCTTAGAAAGAACACCCAGGAATATCTAGAATAGTCATCTACCACCACAAAAGTGTAGACCTTCCTACCTAGACTATGAACTGGTATAGGACCAAATAGATCCATATGCAAGAGGTATAGACACCTCACTGAATCCTTATTTTCAAGGCTATGAAAGGAGGATTTGGTCTGCTTGCCTTTTTGACAAGCTGAGCATATCTCACCCTTTAGACACTTAACCTGAGGACCATTCCTCACTAACTCTTTGCTAAAGAGTTGGCCAATAGTCTTGTAGTTAAGATGGGCCAGCCTCTTGTGCCATTTAATATAATGAGAGGTTCTCTCATCAGCTAAAAGACAAATAGGAGAAACATTGTTCTCATATACAAAGTTAAGATAGTAAACATTTCTCTTTCTATATCCTGTCAATATGACCTTTTGTTCACTTGACCTTTTGATATGACATCCATTCTTAATAAATGAAATGTCATATCCTAAATCACTCAACTGACTTATGCTTATATGGTTGTGTTTCAAACCCTTCACATAGGCTACTTGAGAGATAGCAATCTGGTTATTAGAAATGTTACCAAATCTTTTGATGATTCCTTTTTCAGAACCACCAAAGGTTACTTTAGGGCCATCCATGATAGGTGTGTAGTCCATCAGCAACCCCCTTATTCCAGTCATGTGCCTGGAACATCCACTGTCCAAGTACCATATTGGGGTATGGTTACTTGGACTCACCTGAAACACAGATTACTTAACCTTAAAACCCAAATAACTTTTGGGTCCTTGGTGGAAGTCAGTCTGAAATTTAACAAATCTGCCTGTAGCACTTCTAGCAGACAGATTGATACTCTCCTTGACACTGGAGTTGCGCCAACAATCTAAGGAAAAGTGGCCTACCTTGCCACAACACCAGCACTCAAACTTGTTGTACCTTTGTTTATGTACAACCCTAGCTGAATTGTCTACAGCAGGTTTCTTGTTTTGAGCTGGGGCTTTGCCTTTAGATTTGGACCTAGTAGTCCATGCTGTTCTCTTAAACCCTAACCCAGCCTTACCCTTTTGAGGTACAAACTCATCAATCAAGGGTAATACAGATTTAGGTTTAAAAAACTAGCTATAATCTCTTTTTCTTTCTGAAGCCTAATCTTCAGATTTCTAATCTGATCATTCTTAAATGTGATTGTGCTCATTTGAATAATAGTTATGTTTTTCAATCTGGAAATCTCATTCAGTTCTTGATCCAGCAACTTCTCTGAATCTAATGCAGCCATCTTAAGATCTGCAATTTCCTTAGCCTGAGATTTGGCCAAGTTTTTGCTCTTCTTAAGTGCCGGCAGCAAGTCTCCATATTCATCAATCAACTGATGAATATCACCTTCAGAATCAGACCCATCCACATCACTTGATGCAGATGTTGCTGACTCTGACTCAGTACTGTAATCTGAATTTCTAGAAAGACATTGTACCTTACTAAGACCAGGCTGATCCTGGCATTTGTCTTCTTCTGATACAGCCATCAGTCCCTTACACTGATGGTCTTCTTGTTCATATATAGAGTTCAGCACCTAGAGAAACTCTTCTTCTTCATCTGCTGCATATAGACCAATGTAGTCCTTAGCTTCAGATTCTGACTCTGAAGTAGATTGGTCTGACAAGGTCTTTTCCTTCTTAGCAACAAAGGATTTCTCCTTATTGCTCTGGTGTTGACTCTTCTTTTTATCAACAGGCTCTTTTCTTTTATCTGCACACTCAGCCACAACATGTCCATGCATGTTACAGCAGTAGCAAACTATCTTTGATGTTGAAGACTTGCCTGGCTTAAATCTGCTCCTGTCTTTCCTGTATGACTTCCTCTTTAGATAATACTCATCCTTAGGCTGAGATTTGGAAGGCTTAGACTTCCACTGCTTCTTCTTCAGAAATCTCTGAAACTGTCTTGTAAAGGCTGCAAAATCTTCATCAGAGTCACTGTTGTCTGAATTCTGGTTGTCTGAATTTTCTGAAGCAGTTTTAGCAACAATCTTATGAGGTGATGGAGACATCCTCCTATTTTTATTAGTGGCTTCAACCTTGAAGGCCACAAACTTTTCTCTATGCTCACCTTTTGCACTTTTCTCTTCCTCTTTCCTTGCCATTAGCTGCATCTCATATGACAGCATTTTTCCAAACAAGGTTGGTGGAGAGATATCTGCAAGTTTGGCCACTTCCCTAATGACACAAATCTTAGTGTCCCAATCCTTTATCAAGGATCTTAGGAATTTATCATTCAGTTCATAAGTACTGAAGATTCTCCCATAGGACATCAACTCATTCACTATTCTATAGAACGTTTTATAACACTCAGTTATACTGTCAGACTTTCTTTGTCTGAAACTTTCATATTCCTGGTTTAGCATAGATTTTCTATCTTGTCTTACTTCTTCAGAACCCTCCATGTAGACTATTAAAGTATCCCACATTTCCTTGGAGGTCTTGCAGTGAATCAAATTCTGAAAGGTTGCATCATCAATGGCACTTACTATGATGTTCTGGGCTCTCTTATCCATAGTGGCCAAGATGATCTCATCCTTGGTCATCTCTAAATAATCCTTGGGAATTCTTTGGTTTGCATCCAGAATTGATATCTTCATTGGAATATAAGGACCTTCCTTAACTGTAATATAGATCCTTGGATCAGAAGCCTCCATAAACATGCTGACCCTATCTTTCCAGATGCCAAATATTTCCTTTCTGCATATGGGTAATTTCATAGAACCCAACTCCTTATGATTTTCACTTGAACCCATTTTCTTGATTCTTGATTCTGCCTTAAGGATCTCACTCAGACTGTTATGTCCTTCTTTGAGTAACCTCCCTCTGATACCACCTGAAAGAATTAGTGCCTAACCACCTAGAGGTGGGTGAATAGGTGTAATTCCTGTTTTTCTTTTGATGCAGAAAAGCTGTTCAGTTAAATAATAATAAACTGCAAATTCTACTGCTAACACGGCACAGCAAACACAGAAACAATCAATCACAGAGTGCACACAGTATTTATAGTGGTTCCCCAAAGTCTGGGTACATCCACTTTCCCCCTTCGAGTATCTAGCAGTGTACTAGATTCGGCCTAACTTCTGCACTTCACCTCAGATCCTCAGATCTTATAGCTCAGAAGCCAAACCAGGTTCCTACAGCTCAGAGTGTATCCACACTCCTACAACTCAGGACAACTGCCCTACCTCAGCCTTCAACAAGGCCTACACTCAGAGATCACAATCTCCTACACCTCAGGATCACAGCCCTATCACTCAGAGAAACTATTCTCCTACACTCAGCCTTTATATAATAGGCTTACAACTCAGATCTAGAATAGATCCTACAGAAAATAGTGTTTACAAAGTAATTAACCACCACCCAGATATAGAGAAGGGATGGATGGCTTCTTGATCAGTTCTTGGAAGAACTTGATGGCAGAGATCAACCTCTCTTATCTTTCTTCAAAACTTCTTGAATCTGAACTCAGTAGGGTTGAATCTCCTGATAAGTTGATCTTCAATCAACTTCTGACTTGAGATTCAGATCTCGATCTGAATGTTTCTTGGCAGCCTGTTTCAGCAACTGCTCTTCTTAGAAGGAGCTCTCTCTCTCCAACTTCTTAGATCTTCTGTCGAAGATCGTCTTCTTTTTTTGTGTTGATCGATATCTGTGTAGATCTTCAATCTTTATTGTAATTGATCAATCCCTTTCTATTGAAGGAGAAGGCCTTTATATAGTCTTCCCCCATGATAACTGGCTGATCCAGTTTCTAACAACCTTCTGACAGCTTTGACAGTTGTGGTAGACCGGTTAGAAATGGCAGCTGTCAAGTCATCCAGTCACTTCTTGAAAATACTGTCTCTGTCTGAAAGTGTTGAGACTGATCTTCATCATGTGTCGACACAAGTAGACTAAGTGTTGACACAAGTGAACTAAGTGTTGACACAAGCCTTGGTGGTGTCGACACATCTCTTCTGTTGTTGATACTGCTACTCGACACAGCCTTCTGTTAAATGTGTCGACATATTCCTTTTTGGTGTCGACAAAGTCACTTCTATTCTTCATACAAATTTACTTTGTTGAACTTCTGTCATGTGTCGACACAAGTCCTGTGTGTCGACACATTTGTTGTCGACAAGATCTTATAGGTGTCGACACTGCCTCAGTGTGTCGACACAAATACTTCTTGTTTTTAACTTTGTTGAAACTCTGCAGTGTGTCGACACAAGTCCTGTTTGTCGACACAGTTGATGTCGACTAGCTATTTCTGTTTGTCGACACTGTCTTTTGGTGTCGACATAGTTGATGTCGAATTTGCTTCTCTGTGTGTCGACACTGCCTCCTGGTGTCGACACAATTCCTTCTGGTGTTGACAAAGCCTTTCCTGGTGTCGACACAGCTCACTCCGAGTGTCGACACAACTTGTTTCCATTGTCGACACTAGCCTTCATAAGTGTCGACACTGCTTCTCTAGGTGTCGACACATGGACTTAGAAATTTTTTTGCATTTCCTGCAATTACTTAACCTGCACATATAAACTCAAAACACATCAAATACACCTTGATGCATATCATTGAGTAGGGTGAGGCTTCTTCAAATCTGGTACACATTTTCTAATGTACCTAACAGAATTCAAAAATTCAAAGGACAAATTCCATTGGAAATATAAAAAAGTGATTTTCCTCCTTCTTCTGGAGATAACACATACACACACAAAGAGAGAGCACAGCAAGATAGGCAATACAGAAAGCAATATTATAGTAACAGAGGCAAGAAACAAGAAGCCCAGACCAGAGAAATAATACAAGATACTGAAGAAGAAGAAGAACACACATTCAAATCAAGAGTCTTCTTCATTCTTCACTCCAGGATTCTTCAAGGACAACAAAACTTTATCAGTCAAGAAGTTCCTGGAGCTCTTCTGGTCAAAGCTAAAGATTGAAGACCTACTCACCCTGAAGCAAAGCTCAATCTTCCTGAACAACTCAATAACTCAGGGGGAGCTTTGCTAACATCAAAGATCCACTAGTCTTCTCATTTGTATTTGAGAAAGAGAAGACACCATCACTCCCTCACCCCCTCACTGTACAAAGTGTTCTTTAACTCCCTTCAAAAGTTATTCCTTGGTTGCAAGTCACCTGATCAAAAGACTTGGGTTGGTTTTTGAGCACCTGATCAAAAGCTCATTGGTGGCAGTCACCTGATCAAAACCTGTTAGTGGATTCCTACCAGGGTGGTAGAAGAGTGGATGTACCCAGGTTGCGGAACCACTATAAAAATTCTTGTGTTGTCTGCTTGCCCTCTTTCTTTTGTTTTTATTGTGCATGTGCTTGTTAGGTTTGATCTGCCTGTGTTAGTTAGATTAATTTTTGTTGTGCCTGTGGTAGATTAGCTTATCTTATGATTCCACTTTTATTTATAGCAAATTGGTATCATAAAGCTGCACTTCTCTGAAGTTTTTTATTAACAGCAAAAACTTTTAAAGATTTCAGATACTCTATTCACCGCCCCCCCCCCCCCCCCCCTCCCGAGTATTTCAGGTCAAACCCTCACTTTCAATTGGTATCATAGCAGTGTTCCTTTGGTTGTACAAGTTAACCCTTGAACCAAAAGATCCTGTATTAGATCTTAACTTTTATTTCTCTTAGGATTATACTCACAACATGACACAGAACAAGGACTATGCAAGCACCAGACCTCCAATATGCAACTTAAATAAGTTTGCCATCTGAAAGGCAAGAATTAAACTATATATGAATTCCATTAATGAGGACATCTACAACTTTATTTTGACAGGTCCTCCTCAATCAACTGCCTCTACATCGTGAGTGTTGTTTCCTAGCCTGTTGAATGCTCGCTATGCTAGCGAAGAGATCGAGCGAGCCCCTTTAATTTGCCAAGCAAGGATAGGGGTCCCGTTCTGAGTGTTGGTCCTTTTGGCCTCGGTGCCGGAGGGGTTCAGAGATCCGGTCATGTCCTACTTCACCGAGAATGATGATCTAACATCTCCAGTGGTTTGAGTATACAGACTCCCATCAAGCAGGTGACAAACGCCTTCAAGTGCAGGTTATTAGTCATCACATTCATAGGAAAATCAAGGGACTTATTTTATCAGCTTCCTTTGGGTACCTTCTATGGCTTCGACGACTTACGTCGGAGCTTCCTGCTGCTCTTCTCCACATCGAAAAAGAGGAAGAAGGGTGTTGAATTCTTCTTCCTGATAAGGCAAGGGGTAGAAGAGTCGCTGACGAGCTACGTGGATTGTTTTTAGGAAGAGATTCTCCTGGTCTAGGAGGTGCCCGTGACAACCTTTCAGTCGGCCTTCACTCTCGGGCAGCAGTAAGGGTTATTAAGGATGAAGCTTGCTTGGGACCCCCTCTATCTTTTGAGGAGCTGATCGAACAGGCGGGGATTGTGTACTACCCCATATTTGTTGAGCGTATTAATCAAGCCATCAAGCGGTCAAAGATATAAGGCCCGGGCAAGTTGGAGGGACAAGTGGGGAGTCACAACCTCGCCAGGCACTCACCACCACAGGCGAGCCGACCTAGAACCCCCTTGATTCGCCTATATCTGAGTGACCTATTTCTACAGGAAATCCCAATCTAGCTTGCCATTAGCAACTCCAAACAATGAGATTCTATTGTTGGCAGACCAATTTGAACTAAATTTAGTAAAACCAAAAGGCGAGATTTCGCTATCCGCAGGCCATTTTCAGAAAATTATAAATAGACCCCCAATGACACCTTTGGAGAGGACTTCTAATGGTTCTCTTTATTTAGGCCATTCCTGGTTGGCTAGATCTCCATCTTACTATTCACCATGGTTTCTAGGCTTATAGTCTGGTGCCTTCAAGTGCCTTTCTAGATGCCCGGTTCAGGATTGGCTTAGGAGGGGAGGCCTTTATTGATCTTCCGGGTGTGTGGTGGGACCGCCTCACTGTAGCTTGAGGATCTATCCTTAGTTTTCTACCTTAGGCAAGTAAGATTCTTTGATCTAAGAGTCTGGCCTAGCATTCTAACTCAAAAGAAATAAGTGCAAGCTATCCTTTTAGCCTAAACTTGCTTTGAACTGTGGTTTCCGGGTTCATCAGTTAGCACCTCTAATGCACCAATTCCTACACCCCCCGCATCTATGAGAAACATAATACAGATAAATGATCATAGACACACAAAACATTTAACCAATTTCTGATTCATAAACTATGGCTTTCTTGCATGTATTCAAAATAAAGTTTAAATTTAATTTTTTATAGACGTGGAATGAAGTGATTATCTATTGATTTATTTTGGTTAGTACATGATTAATTCTAGGATCATTATATTAATGAGATACATGCAATAATAAGACATAATACAATCTCACATAGATATCCCATTATGATAAGATTGGTGGAATACATGAGTTTATACTTATATTTAAGTTACGTAATAATGAAACATGATTTTATAGATATATATGTGAAATGAAATATTCATGCATTAATAATGAAGTTCAACACCCAAGATGAAGATAACACACAATATATATAAAATACAATGATACCAATGTCTATTATATCTTTTATAATAATAAGTGTGATAGAAATAATAAATTTTAGATTATTATGATAAATATATGATTGACCAAGAATTATGACACATGATTAGAGACAATCAAGGATATGATATCAAGTATTCATAATCATGAGATTAATTGTTCACGGTGATGTATATGAAACACTACATGAATATTTATATTCATCAATTTTAATTATTATAGTGCGCGATTAAGCAAGATCAATATATCATAATATAAATATGAACATGTTTGGCTCAATAAAAAGAAGGAGAAAACAAAAAATGCACTAAGCAGAAAAGCAAAGGTTATTTTTATTTGAAATTACACACATTATGAAATATGATTTTGTATGTTCTATTTTGATTTATTTATACTTCGAGAATTTTAGTGATTACTAATGAATGCGAATTTTAGGTATCCAAAGGGAATCAAGTGTGACGGTTCTTATGGGTACCTTTATATAACACGATGATTTATTTGAAGTCAGGAATGAACCAACCCTCTCAAATGGAGTTGTTATGTTATTTTTAATTACAAGCATCCATTCATACTTTAGTTGAATGTTAATTTTTTTTTCCAATTTCCATAGTCAATTTTTTTATATTGAGGCTTCAAATAATAGTGATTTTTGAAAAGTTGATTGATAGGAAATTTGTGTTCATTCACATTCAATTTAATTTTAAGCGCGGCTCGATGTAGTGGATTGAAATTTTGAGAATTTAAATATGAGAGATTTAATTTTTAACTCTAACTCATTGTTTTTTGTCATAAAATTATGTCTCGCTATAGTATAGGCTGTTGACGCCAGTAAAATTTCTTACTACAAAATTCAGATATAGACAGTCTGAGGTTACCGGTTCAGCGGTCGGGCTCGACGTCTAACATGCTAGGATGCAGAAACAGTCACACACCAAAAAGGACCCTAGACACTACGGCAGGTAGGTCCCACCACGTGCCCGAATGCTTAGAAGAAGCTTTCCCGCCATAACCAAAAATGGCTGAGCAGGTTACGAGATAGACTGGCTGACAATACAGTTACGAGTACTAACGGGGATAGTCGCTACCTCGCAACCTGTCTCTCCGAATAAAGGATTCAATGCCTCAGCTCTAAGTCTGGGAAATGAGATGGTCGAGATCTTTTGCAAGATTTCAAAGTCCGTCTCCTCGTACCCTTGGTGTCCTATTTATAGGCAAATCCAAAGAGGGGGGGGGGGGGTTATAACCCCCACTCCTGGTTAGTAGGCGACTTCTTGGGGGAGCTCGCTTTGCTGGGTGAGCAACATCACTAGCCGCCTACCTGGCGAGTATGCGAGGTGAGTTTGCCATACTCGTTAAGGCCTTCTTCCGTCTTGCACGTTGACTCTGACATCTGTCTTGACTTGCTGACTTTGACTCTTACTGACCTGGATCTGGAGGGGTCCACCCTTGATGAATATGGGTTGTACACTGTTACAGTATGGAGGCCGGGCGGTCTGTTGCTGTTCGGAGTCCGGGCGGTCTGTCGATTTATCCTTGTCGGCCTGTCTGCGGGCCTGTTCTTGATTGGTGCCCATCGGTCTGGCGGTTTGTCTCAGACGGCTTGGAGACCGTGCGGTCTAGCGGTCTCCTGTGGCGGCTTGCTCTCTGTGGCTCTTATTCTCTCCTCTTGTTGGTTGTTGGGAGGTTAGCCGGCTTGTCTAACTGCACGACCTGTCCGGTTTGTCTTTTTGTAAAGCCGCATGTACTTGTAAATTTTTAGTCTCATATTGATTAATTGTAATCTCTCTCATCTCCTCCATTCTATAAAAGGGAGACTATACCATTGTAATTGATACCTTTTTAGGATAATAAAGTTTATATTACTCCATTTTTTCGGTCTGTTATTTTCTGTTCGCACATGGTATCAAAGCACTCAGTCCTTTCCTCCTGATTGTGTGCGCACTCTCTATATTCGCGGCTTGTTTCCTCTTTCCACGACCTGTCCTCGAAGCTTGTTTCTTCTTTCCGCGACCTGTTTTCGCCACTTGGTTCCTCTTCTGACCTTTACCTGTGACCTGTCTTCGCGGCTTGTTTCTTCTTTCTGCGACCTGTCTTCGCGGTTTGATTCCTATTCGAGCGGCTTGATTCTTCATGTTCCTGCTTGTTGTGTATGCAGCTTCTTGCTTTCACTTTTCTAGCCGCTCCACCTCTTTGTCGCCGCGACTTGTTGTAAGCCTCCGCGACCTGTGCTAGCCGCTCTCCTCTTCTTTGTCGTCGCGACCTGTCCTTAAGTCGCCGCGACCTTGTTAGCCGCTCTCCTTCTATCGGCTTATCCTTCTAGCTGTGACTTGTTTCTCCTGCTACTTTCTACTATGGCCAACTCCGATCTCTCCACCACCACTACTCGCATCGTTGCTCATCCTCCTATACCTCCCACTCCTTATAGTAATCTTGGCACCGCTTCCAAGCTTATTGGTCCCAACTATCTGAATTGGAGTGTCTCCTTCACCTTCCTCCTCCGCTTTCAACGCAAACGTCATCATATCACCGATGATCCCCCTTCGCATGATTCCCCTATCTTTGACGACTGGGATGACAACGATGCTCTTGTCCGCACATGGCTGGCACACTGCCTTTCTGATGAATGCCTCCCTGTCATCCGTCATGATGAAACTGTTAAGGCTCCTTGGCTACATCTTGCTGCTCTCTACTCCAAGGGGGCTCAGACGTCTCGCATCTATAATTTATATGCGGACCTCTTTGCCAGTCCCTCCATGTCTCCAACGGCCGCTTACCAGCAAGTTCGGGCTCTCGGAGCCGAAATTCTACAACATCGCCCCTTCTCTGCTGATCTCACTGAACAACACAAACACTTCTAGGAGCTTTTAGTTGTGTGTTATCTTCTTCGTCTTTTAGAGTCATATGACATGATCCATCCACAGATCCTTGGTGAGGCGGAGTCTCCCACCATGGATGACACCGCTGCCCGCATCGTCGTTGTTACTTCTTTGCTCCAATGTTCGTTGTTATCCTCCCCTCCACAACCGGATAAATTTGCTCACCATACTCAGTGAAGTGGATCTGGTGGTCCCCATCCCCCATCCAGCGAATGTGGTGCTGCTCGCTTTCTTTGCCCTCATTGTGGCCGCACCGGCCATACGGTTGATCGTTGTTGGAAGAAGCATCCTCATCTTCGACCATCTGGTGACGCTTCCTCTTCCTCTTCGAAGCCGTCCGCCTCTGTGGTCACGTCTTCAGGTAGTACCCATGTCGCTACTCAAGATAAATGGCTGATCGACTCTGGTACTACTAATCATATGACCGGCAATCCGCACTATTTTTCTCTCCTACATCAGCATGACCGGTTACCCTCAATCCTTGTTACGGACGGCTCTCCCTCACCGGTCAATGGAATGGGGGTGGTTCAAGTTACTCTGTCTCTTCGCTTGGCGGACACCCTCTATGTTCCCAAGTTCCCTTGCAACTTGTTATCTGTAACTTCCCTTTGCAAATAACTGCAATGCTCTGTCACATTCACGTCTACTACTTGTTCTTTTCAGGATCCGTGCACCAAGCGGACGATTACTACTGGGACTGAGAGTGGCGGCCTCTACTTCCTCGACAACGTTTCTTCCCTCTCCGCCTTCTCCGCATCTTCTACTGATCTTCTCCAATGGCACCTTCGTCTTGGTCATGCTCCTCCCCGTCTCCTTCGTCAGCTTCTACCGCGTCTTTCTCCGTAAAGCCCACCGCTCAACTGTGAAGCATGTCAACTTGGCAAGCATCACCGCTCTTTCTTCCTACCAAAGCAAAGTCGTGGATCTTCCCGGCCGTTTGAACTTGTTCACTCCGACGTTTGGGGTCCTGCTCCTACCCTCCCGTTGGTCGGGGTAGTTCGTATTTTGTAACATTTATTGGTGATTTCTCTAGATGTACAAGGGTGTATCTTTTAAAGAATCGCTCAGAACTTTTTTCTGTATGGACATCTTTTTATAATATGGTTAAAACTCAGTTTGATATGTCTATTAAAGTTTTTCATTCTGACAACGCTAAGGAATATCTTAGCAATGCTTTCACTTCTTTTTGTGTGCAAAATGGAATTCTTCATCAAACTAGATGTGTCTATACCTCGCAAAAAAATGGGGTGACGGAACGCAAGAACCGTCACCTTCTTGATGTCGCCCGCACTCTGATGACCCAAATGCACATTCCTCACTCCTATTGGGGATACGTTGTCCTTCTCTCCTGTTACCTCATTAATCGCATTCCGTCCACGGTTCTCCACATCCAAACTCCCGTGCCACCAAGTATATCTTTTTGGGTTACTTAACTACCCAAAAAGGATACTGCTATTTTGATCCCATTCTTCGGAAACAATATGTCTTCGCGGATGTGACATTCTTCGAGAATGTGTCCTCTTTCTCCTCCGACCCACCTTCACCTCCTTCTCCCACCACCCCTCCACCCCATCTCCTCTCATTGAGCTTCTCCCACCATCACCTCCACAATCTATTCCTTCCCCCTCTTCCTCATCACCACCGCCATATCCTTCTTCTCCGCGGTCGTCTCTCTTCTCTCCCGGGCCAGCTCTCTCCACCACAGATGCTCCGGTTACTGAGGAACCTATGGACCTGGATCTTCCCATTGCTCTTCGCAAAGGGGTGCAGACGTGTACCCAGCACCCTCTAGCTGCTGTTATTTCCTATGATCATCTCACTCCTTCTCACAGGTCGTTTGCATTGGCTATCTCAGCGACTTCCACTCCCCGCACCTACAAGGAAGCTCTCACTATTCCTCATTAGAAGGCTGCCATGGATGAGCAAATTTCTACCCTTACTGAACGGGTCACCTGTACTATTGTTCCCCCTCCTTTGGGCACGGATGTTGTTGGCTGCCGCTGGGTCTTTATTGTCAAATTCCATCCTGATGGCAGCGTAGTTCGCTACAAGGCCCGCCTGGTGGCCAAAGAATTCACTCAGACATATGGTGTTGATTACTTCGACACCTTCTCTCCCGTTGCTTGCCTCAACACCATTCAGGTCCCTCTCTCTGTCGCTGTCAACAGGGATTGGCCCATTTTGCAGCTAGATGTTAAGAATGCTTTCCTCTATAGTGATCTGCAGGAAGATGTTTACATGGAGCAACCTCCTGGGTATGTTGCTCATGGGGAGACACGGGTATGCCGGCTAAAGAAGGCTATCTATGGCCTCAAACAAAGTTCTCGTGCATGGTTTGATAAGTTTAGCGGCATTATTGTGGCTATTGGTTTTATAAGAAGCTCAGCCGATCACTCCCTATTTGTTCGGAAAACAGCCTCTAGTCTGGTAGTTCTTGCAGTTTATGTTGATGACATTCTTCTTACTGGCGATGACCATGATGGGGTAACATTGACAAAGAAACACCTCCGTCAACACCTGGTCACAAAGGATATGGGCTCCCTGAAATACTTTCTGGGGATTGAAATCTCTAGGAAGCCCAACTCCATGGTCCTTTCCAAATGGAAGTATGCCCTTGATCTTCTAAAAGAGTCAGGATTGACTGTTACTAAACCTGCCAGTTGTCCCACGGCTACTGGAGAGGTCAAAACTTGGACAGATGACTCACCTTTTATATATGATCTTACGAGGTACCGGCGTCTGGTGGGCAAACTCATTTATCTCACGGTAACCAGACCCGACATCTCTTATGTTGTTGGCAAGGTGATCCAGTTCATGTAAGGTCCTAGGGAGTGTCATCTACAATCTGCCATGAGGATATTGGAGTATATTGAAGCAGCACCAGGGAAGGGACTTCTTTTTTAGAAGAATGGTCACCTAATGGTTGAAACGTACTCTGATTCGAGTTATGCTGATGACAAAGGGGACCGCAAGTCGACATCAGGTTTTTGCACATTTGTTGGAGGCAATCTTGTGAGTTGGAAGAGCAAGAAATAGTCTGTGGCCTCCAGGTCTAGTGCAGAGGCGGAATATCACAGTATGACGTCGAGCAGGTGTGAGTTGAAATGGTTACGGGCTCTCATTCTTGATTTAGGAGAGGTCTACAACTATCCTCTTCCTATGTTCTGTGACAATAAGGCCCCAATATACATCTCAAAAAATCCGGTCTTTCATGAGAGAATAAAACACATAGAAGTCGACTGTTATTTTATTCAGGAGGAGATCTTGAACAAATAGATTTGTACTCTGTTCGTCAATTCAGACAACGAGTTGGTGAACATCTTCACCAAGCCGGTATCAGCTTCCTTTTTCCACATTTGTGGCAAGCTGG